>QMIH01000738.1:28814-60740 GCA_003987875.1 Clarias batrachus
AAAAAAAAAAAAGAAGTGTTTAATAATGAAAATAAGAGTGCTTCCACACACACACACACACACACACACACACACACATTGTGATGAGAACTCACAGGTTTGGAACAAAACAGCTGGACTGATAAAAAAGACTGGACTCTGGAGCGATGTGATCTAATGAGTTCAGATTGACAGTTGTCCAGAGAGATGGTGGTGTCAGGGTAAGATGGGAAGCTCATGAAGTGATACACCAATCTTCCCACTATACAAGCCTTTGTAGGCAGTGTTATGATCTGGGGTGGCTTCAGTTGTCTAGACTCAGCAACATTATGTGACAATAGGATGAAGTCAGCTGACAGCCTGGATGTACTGAATGACCAGGTTATCACATCAGTGCAGTTGTTTTTCTTCCCTTATGGCACAGACATATTCCTCAATTCAAATAGTAAAAGGTATGTCTTGGAGCTTCAGAAACATTTTTACAGATTGCATGACATTGTCAAGGATAAAATCAGTCGAACGAAATATTACCGTCACCTCTTTTGTGGCTGGGCAGTGTGTGTTTTAAGTGTATGTGTGATGACCACAGGAAAGAAACTTTATCCATAACTTTGGTGATATAAACTACAGTAGCTGAATGCTTATATCTACCTAATATTTGTCAGATAAGCATTTGCTAAGCCTAACTGGAGCTTTAATCGTAATTTCTTAAATGTTAGCTAGCATGATCATGGAACTAATGATCCAAGCTAGTTGACTGATAATACCTAGTTCAAGCTGCATTGATAATTACTTTACAGACTGTAGCAGCAGATAGAATATAGACAATGCAAATCTTTTGAATCTGTGAGATACTAAAAATGCCTGTGAGTTAAAGATGTCTTTAAAAAGGAAATCATCAATCAATTTTCAGGTATTTGAAAATAAATATTTATATAACTGTTTATATAAATATTATGGCTCCATAATATTCCAAGTGGCGGAAGTGTTATGTTTGTTATATTTAGTTAGTGTAGTATCCCAAGGGTGTTTGTTGAAATTATATAAAATTATTACTGTAACCAGCGTTGATCCAAACAACATCAAGGTCACTGAGTTCTACTAGTTCATTTGAGAAATAACCATTTTATGGTAAAGTCATCTAATTCCATCTTAATATTGTGTAACAATATTAGTTTTGATTAGTTTTGGTTTCAGTCTATTACTTTTGGTGGCTGAGAACAAAACAAAATAACAAATCAGAAAGCAATTAAAAAACACAAATCAGAAAACATAAATGATTATTTGCAGTATGTAGTAAATACTGTATTTTAATAGTTTCCTACATTGGTTATGTTTACTTAAAATATGTAATTTGGCCAGGGTTATCCAAACTTCTAAACCTATACTTTGCGCCAGAACTACCATCAGAACACCAGTTACAGAAAATTATTCAACACCTTAAAACCAAACAGAACAGAGGAGTTACGCACGTTAGCATTTATTGATGAATTTCAATGAGCATTCTTAAAGTTTATATTACATTTATATTAAATTACGTGTTTTAGCATATAGAAGCATAACCCAGTTCTTGTCACTAGTAATGCAGTACACGTCAATTCTGTGAGATCTTAAAAGTGTCATTCATAAAAGTTTCAAAAATTGTGCTTACCACTATGGTAATATCCAAAGATGCCAACAATGAAAACATTACAGGCTTTGTTATTATTATGCTGTTAAAATACCCTTATGCAATAAAAAAAAATCCACCACAGTGTTTTATTTAGAAGGCTCACTTATTCATTCTTACCCCCTTTGAGTGTCCACTTGGTCCTCCCTCGGTCTGGTTCAGCCCTAAAGCTGGTGCGTGAGCATCAACAGCATCGCCCAACATATCGTTCCCATGGAGCTGTACCACGTTTAGCATCTGCCCCAAGAGGGGCTTCTACTCCATACAAAACACGTCGTTGTTCAGGGATTTAAAGTGAAGCAGGAACAGTGAAATGGAGGTTTGGGTTACTCACTCATCCCCTATACCGCTTAATCCTGTATTCAGGGTCACGGGGGGGCCTGGAGCCTATCCCAGGAGACTTAGGGCACATGGCAGGGTACACCCTGGACAGGGTGTCAATCCATCGCAGGGCACAGACACACACACATACACACACTACATGCAAACTCAATGCACACAGAGACAGGAATCAAGCCAGGCTGGGGATCGAACCCGGACCCTGGCGGTGCAAGGCGACAGTGCTAACCACTACACCACCATGCCGCCCAGGTTTGGGTTAACTGTTTAAAATTTTTATTTGGGGGTCGTTGCAAGCTGTGCCAAAAGTTCACCCCATTGACTTATAATGGGGATTTTGGCGAGTAACTATTCCTGACCCACTCGTCGTAGACCCATTAAAGAGGTGGCAAATTGCGCGCCTCATTTGGGAATGAGTTTTTATGACTCTTGTAAAGAGGTGGGGGGTAAATTGTATCACCCTAAAAATCCCATAGGTTTAATATTGAGAAAAAAAATTGACGGATTCTGACACAGAGCGAGAATTTTGTAGAAATGTCAAATTTACCACATTTGAAGAGACTTGCAAGCTGTGCCAGAACGAACCCCGCACAAGGGTAGTTTTACCCCCGGGGCACAACAGGCTTATGTTCAGCTTATTCGGGAATCGGGGGCTTGACATGACTTTTCTAAGGAGCGAGTGGTAAACTGCCCCAGCAGGGGGCAATTAACATACAATGGTAACTTCCATAGGAACACCGAAACTGAATTTAACTGTGGATCCCACTGTCATAGAGACACAGGGGAGRGCTCATTTTATGCACCCAATCAGTCTTTCGTATTTATCATGATGCTCGTAAGCCACGCCCCTAGTAACATAATTAGCATGTCGCTAGCATTATGCTAATAATATTAGCATGTCGCTAGCATTATGCTAACAATATTAGCATGTCGCTAGCATTATGCTAATTATAGTAGCATGTTGCTTGCATGATGCTAACAATATTAACACGTTGCTAGCATTAGGCTAACCATATTAGCATTTTGCAAATAACATGATTAGCATGTCACTAGCATGATGCTAGTGTGATTGACCTGTTGCTAGCATGATGTCTAGCTAATTAAAGTATTGCTAGCATTATGCTAACTATGTTAGCATGTTGCTAGCAACATCATTAGAATGTCGCTAACATGATGCTAGAGTGCTTAATGTGTTGCTACCATGACGTTTAGCTCATTAGCATGTTGCTAGCATTATGTTAACTATATTAGCATGTCACTAACATAATGCTAGAGTGCTTAGCATGTTGTTTAGCTGATTAGCATGTTGCTAGCATTAGGGCAACTAAATTAGCATGTTGCTAGCAACATCATTAGAATGTTGCTAACATGATGCTAGAGAGCTTAGCAGGTTGCTAGCATGACTCCAAAGTTTTGCCACGACAAGCACCACTCATTTTCTTCAGGAAATGTACCTCTCTATTTCATATTTCTAAATGCAGTCTATGCAGAAGTGGAAGGTAATTAAGTATATTTACTTCATTACTGTACTTAAGTACAAGTTTCATGCATCTGTACTTTGGTGTATAATTTTTAGTTTTGGTTCACTGCATCCTACAACAAATATCTGTACTTTGTACTTCACTACATTTGTGCAGGGTGTTGCCTTACAGCACCAGAGTTGGGTGTAGCGTTTAAAGCAAAAATATCACCACCTGCTGACCATTATACAAATTGTATGATTTGCCTTCTTTCCATGAAATGCTCAATCAAGCAACAAGTGTTGGTTATCAAAAGCAGAGATAGTTTCAGACAAGGACAAAAATAAGAGGTAGAGGGGAAGAATGGGGGAGACTTCAGGCTCGCAATTCATAAACATTTTGTTTGGGTTGATTTTACAATGCTGTGAATGCTGCGAGTTTCTAGGATGTTCCATTGCCGGGCTATTATTGTAAATGTCAGACTTTGATGGCGCTAAAGTAGCATACATCAAAAATGCTGTGTAGGTAGCTGAGACTGGCGTCTATCGTTTTGCCAAAATTCGCCGTGCTAATTGGTGAGAAGAGTGGCATACTATCTCATCTCTCAAACAAAGCATCACTAGCCAATCCATGCACATGGAGACATTGGTTTCTGATTAGGTCCGGTATTAAATAATCCTTAAGATTATAACAAAATTGTGTTAAAATATTTTTGGTTCTTCTTCCATCTGTATCAGAGTTGCTATTCAGAGACAAATCACAATGTTGTAACCCAGTTCACAACCTCACAGAATGATTTTCATCCATACTTTTTCCCCCCAAACACACGCACACTTACTCACACAAGAAGCAAATTCTTGACTCGATAATGGCAGCTAATTTTCTTTTTAATTGCATCATGACAGCTTATTATACAGCAAAATTCACTGTACACATTGTACATTTGAGACAGCTTCATAAAAGATACAAGTTTACAGGAATAAATACAAATCAAATTCAAATATCTGGGAACGTAATCTTTTCTTCAATACATTAGGTTTTATAAACTATATGCACCAGAACCCATTAACGTGTGTAAAAATAACAACGGCAACAATACAAAATGTATGAATAATAATAATAATAATAACAAAAAGCATCAAGTAAAATTACAAATAACAAATGCAACAATGCTGAACTTGCATTTCACAGTCGGGCTGACGCGCTGTCAGCTGAGGTTCATTCGGTAGCATGGTGCCAAACAAAAAATGATGGTAGTGAGTTACGCTTTGTGGAAAGGGTTTACAGATGAGCATGTAGGTGAATGAGATAATGATTTCTGAATATATGGATTGTGTTCAGGCAAACTGCTGCAGCAACCGTCAACTCTATGATATTTTAATGAAAGAAAGGCATTTCTGAGATCTGGAGAACAGCAGGAATCCAACAAATGACTTTCTTAGTTGTTAAACAACATAATGCATCCTGTGTCCTAAACAAATCCAGACGATCACACTTCCTTCCTATTTAAATATAGCTCTAAATATAATTTATTTATTATATGAGTATGTCACATATACCGTATACGAGTCTGAGTGAATGAGCAGTGATAATCCAGAGACGCCACTGAATCTCCCTGACTTAGAAAACAGGATTTCAAATAAATCCTCATACAAGCTACTCAAAATGAAGCTATATACTATGGCTATGATGACCGTATTATAAATGTCTATCAATTAATTCAAAGAATTAATTTTAAAACCATACTACCTCATATATTAAGATTTGTTGGGGTGGTGCAAACAAGGCTATGTGTATATTTGTACCTCGGTACATTGCATGTGGTGTACCTTTAATTGATGTTGAAGCCTTAAAGTTGTTCATTCCTTAAGATCTGTCCTTTACATTATTTTTACAGGTTTGTAATATATTCATGTTTTCAAAAGAATTAATAAATACTAAAACGTACAAAATAATCTCAACAATTTAACCTGGATAGAACCCTCCATCCAGGACAATTTGTTTGTTACCTTCATTTTCATAGATCTCTGCAAATTGTAGGACCATGACCTGGAGCTTGGACTTATGTCTTCACACATGGAGAAGTGGACAAGATATACCGGCAATACAGGAAATAGTGAGTGTGAGGGGTTTCGAGATGCACAAAAAGTGCACGGAGTATTCATAAAGGCCTCCTCACTGTTATGGACTATAATGTACTTCATTACCAAGCGCTGTTGCTTTTTTTTTCTCCATTATAGTCAAATAAATTTATTGCAAGATGAAGCAAACTACATGTGAATAAGTACTGAATGGAAAGGGACATAAATTGCATACAAAACTAAATTTTATTTGTTTGTGGTAAATTGATATAACCGAATGACTGCATGGTGGGAATCGGAAAACCCATCAGAGGGTGCTGTGATTGAATTCCTGGCAAAACAGCCCAATGAAAAAGGTCAGGTTTTAATCATAATTGCTTTCCAGACATGCTTTGACACCTTTTACAGTTGCATGCAGAGATCTTGTTAGCTAATGAGGATGAACTAAAGATGATGTTTTAATGAACTTAAATATCCTTTCCTAACATGGGGAATGACAATTCAGTGGTTAAACACCAAACAGAAAAAGCAGTTGTTCAGTCTGTAAACAGTCTAAATCGTAGCATAGTATTTGTAAAAAATGTAAATGGGAAACATACAGTCACACACAGTACGATATGGAGTGAAATGCTTATATGACCGCCCGTGACTTTGAAATAAAAGATTATTAATAGGAAATAAATATGAATAAAAAAATTAATAATAAAAAAAAAGGTCTACTCGATAACACTAAAATTATTACTACTGGAATTAAAAATGTGCAACTTGTGTTACTGATTGTTTAAATGGCATGTCTGTCTGGTAGAAAGTGATCAAAGTGAGCTCCCTTAAACTCAAAAGATAAATGTGATACTCTCCAAAAAGACAAGTATATGCAAAATATGCAAGTGGTCGATATTTTCTGCTGAGGCTCTTGAATATTTGAAAGGAAATCTTCAACTTTATATCTTTTTTACATTTGTGCATTTACCTATATAATTTTAAAAATGGGAATGGATTCTGAATTGAACATAATTCAATAAATTGAATGGACCAAAACTGCAAAATAAATTAAATAACACGGCTCTAGTTTGCCAGTAAAACAATTTCAGCATGAGACAGATGATGAAAGACTGATTAGAAAAAGTCATTTTTTCCTACTGAATGGTTAATTTGGGTAACTCGGTACTGTAGTTGTCAGAAATGCAAAAAGTCACCACGTGAAGGATTTTTCCCAGGCCACCAAGCATGTATCAATTAGACAAAGAAATTGTATTAAAAAAAATATAGCTTTAAATTTTGGACCAAACTGTCCTTAAATGCTATTAATATTAAGGATATTTACCTAGGGAAAAAGATTACCCCCGCCAAAGCTCTACGATTCTGGCGATGCTATAACAATCTGGAAGTCATGTGAACTATTGGAATGTACAATTCCAAATAACATTTAAAGACACTGTCTTTTTTTCAACATGGGATCAGAAATCAGAAACATGTGATGCAGGATGAGTGAGTGTCTTGTAAGATTCACCAATACCAATATCAGTGAGAGATCAGGATTGACTACAGCATATCTTACATACCAGCTACACAGTGATTCGTCTATTATGAACTCGTCCACTTTGCACCAGCCTGGAACTCATGCTCACGTCTCCGCTTTTCCGAACGTCCCCTCAGGAGGGCGGTAATGCTTAGGGAAAGTCTTCAGCTGGAGAGAGTTGAAAGCGTACTTGCGGGATCCGACGTTCTTCACCGTGTTCTCGCGTCGGCAACCCTCACTACGGGGGAGGGGAGGGGGGGGGGGGTTATGAAAGCAAGTGGAATTAAACGACATAAAAAAAAACAAACAAAAAACAAAACAAAACAAGGGGCCATGTTTAGAGAACATAAGCAAAGAAAAATCAAGACAATCAAGAAGCACAGCACAATGGGGTTATGGGAAGGCAGTGAAACATGTCAAAGCTGGAAGAAAGGTGAGAATGGGACTGTAAAAAGCAAGCAGAACAAGTTGCTGAGCCAATGCTTGTCTATGTGGATCAATAGATTAAAGCTTAGAGTTGGAGAAAGAAATAGCAAAGCTGCAATTTGGGTAGCATTTTTAAAGACTGAAAAAATGCATTTAAGTGCAGTACTAAATATTTTGTGTCCAGGTTCAAACCCTTTGCTTTTGGACCACAAAAACAAACAAACAAACAAACAAACAAACAAACAAACAAACCCTTAAAAGTTGCACTGACTGTATAGGAATCATATGTTACATTTATATATATATATATAATCAAACTAGCTTCGTAATGTGGGTTCTTAAAGAAGATATGTCACCAAGACTGTAACAAAACATGCCAGCAGTCCTGCTGATTATGATACAATTCTATTATACTCACAAGTGCAGATATAACATTGCAGGGCAGAGCATCGATGTAGATGCAACGTCATCAAATTCTATCAAACACATCCTACATCATAGTGGCAGAGCTCACCAATGTTCTGAATTGTCATGTTGCACACTTCAGGACATCTAGAGGTAGTTTAATTAACATTTCCTATTCCTTAAAAAAAATGACTTTAATCATATATTTTTAAATACGAACATAAAGATTCTCTAAGCAAGGAAGCTCAAACTGAATGCAAACAGCACCCAAGAGTCTATTAACCTGCTTAATCCACGAAGCCGAACACGGACATTCTCACTAGCTAGCAAATCATTATTTTGCAGTTTGTGTTCTCTAACTGTGTTGCGTCTTCAACTGTTGTCGATTATGGGTGTGTGCTGTCAATCATTGTCACACACTAACATTGCAGTTAGAGCTCAAAAGGTGTGACAATGATTGACAGCTTTAAGAGATTTAAGAGGTGAGGTTATGAATGAGACACTGAAGAAACATCACTCAACTTCTCGGAGCAAAATGTCACGCTGTTGCTAGAAATATTCTTCTGTTGATTGGTTGTCGATCACTGTGTCGCTTGCTAATGTGAATGTAAGCTATTCCATCGTCAAGCGCCATACAAGTTCATTAATATTCCCAATAAATTGTTATAAAGAAAAACAATACACACACACATAAAAAAGGAAAACAAAAATTCAACCTCTTAACTAGAAAATGGAGGCAGTGTAAATCCATGTAACATATATGGCACTGCAACTTCATGCATCATAGAAAGGAAAGAACAGTATCATACTCCCCCAAAAGTTTCAAATCAAAACCTATTCAAACACTTAAATCCCAAAATCATATACACTGATGTCCTTGACTTGTCCCTGCAGTTCAGGACATCTAATCTCACCTAAAGCTAATCTTAAGTATCCAGAAGTCCTTATTCCCATGTTCGTTATATAGCGAAGTCCGTCTAATCTAACCAACATCTTTTCTATATTTATATCATATAACATGTCACACTCTTATGAGGATTAACAAGTCCTACTGACTCAGTTTCTCTCTCTCTGACCCATCTCTAAGTGTATAAATAGACAGTATGAGAAATATGCCAAGCATATTTTTAGACAGGAGAGTTTAACAAAGTGATATGACTCCCATATGAGGATATTACAGAGTAGTCAATTTCATTACATGGGTCAGGTGAAAGAGTCGCCTGGTTGTGTGTTGTGTAGAAAGATGTTCTGTCCAGGATGTTCGAAATATTTATTAACGTTTAAGCGTGCATCAATACTGCTATCAGGTTTTGATTTAATATCATGCTTATTTACTCACACTCAAGACGCAACATTTATTTTGTGAAGCATGCCTAGTGTACGTAAATAAACAGTATGTATGGGGGTGTTCAAGTCAAACCGGGACTTTTTAAATTTTAAAAAGTCAAATTTGAAGGTGTAAAAGCAATTTTCTGACATTTATAGAAGCTTCAGTTTAACATTGCAAATGTTTTAAGAAAGGCCGTACGTCCGTGAATGACGACCCTGGACGAGGTGACTGAGAGGCCACTGCAGTTGTTCCCATAAACACTTAAGGAAGAGATGCATCGGCCTGTGGGAACTGGTACATACAAATAATTCACAAAGACAAGCACATTACACAAACTTGTCTGGGAGTTATTGCTCCATGCCAGTACAGTCCTGACCTCGCTTCAAGACATTTCCACATGTTTGGGCCATTAAAGGAGATCCTGGGAGGCCAGTGTTTCATCCATGAAGCTGGTAGTCCGATAATGGCTCTGGCATTCTGGGAAAACGTTCTACCTTGATGTTATCCAAGTACTAGTGAAACGCTGGGATAAGTGCATTAGAGTGGTAGGGAGTTTTTTACACTCTTCTGTTATTCTGCATGATGGAAAAAGTCCAGGTCTGGCATGAACCCCCTCATATTTCATTACGAACAATGGCAATCATAGCAAAGCAGACTGCAAATTTCTCTCTCTCTCTCTCTCTCCGTTTACTCACCATAAAAATCTTATCCTGTACAAATTTGTAGCAAAATAAACACAGCCAAATAAAACATTAAGCCTCAAAAGCCTCAAATACTAAAAACATGTACACTGTCTCGAGAGGAAATAAAAATAAATAAATAAAAAAAAAGCACTGATGCATCAAATTCTAAACCAGACTCATGGAACATCAAGAAGTCATATTTGTTTGGCATCTTTTAATAAATGCTTAAAATATAAATAAACAGGCCAGAGGAAGCTCAGGCAGCAACCTTCTGTGCTAGTAAAGGTTGTGGAATTGAATTGTAGTACAGCCAGGAAGCCCTCCCTTGAATCATCCCTTAACTCTCCTGTGCTAAAAGTGGCTGCCAAATAAATACATAAATAAATAAATATCATTATAGCAAAAATAGTGCTTCTAGATAATGTGCTGGGAAAACCCAGGAAGAGCGCTGAAGCTTTGGGACCTGAATAATATCATCATTATTATTATGGCACAAAGAAAGCAACATAATTAGGTATATATTTGGCACTAGTAGATAAATAGTACATTCTGCTTATGATTGCTGCATAATTTGCCTTAGTGTAAAGCAACACGTTTAGGTTCACGTCATCTAAAACAAGGCTCAAATATACAGAGATATTAAATTAACCAATGGAACCTATTGAAATTTACCTCGAATGAAAAACTGGGAATAGTGCACAAATTAGTGGCTAATAAAAATAATCATATTAAAAAATACGGAGCTATATTTACTGCATAATTAAAAGTTCCCCTGACCTAATATACAATCAAATTGACCTGGTGCTAAAACTTCATCGTAAAAGTGCACTGGATTCGAATATATACTGTAATAGATTAAGCTCTGGCCAAGCCGTTAGCTTTGCATTTAAATACAAACACATGGAAGACATAGAAATTCAATCACAAATCACTGAGGAAATATGATCTTGGTTAAGAAACTATGGTATATGTATGGTCTTTATAACCAGCATATCTGTAGCACGTGCAGGGGAAAGAATGGACGGAAATTATACGGTTATATACATTGAGATTTAAACCTCACTTATTTAAAGAAGTAAGGAAGTAAGGCAGAAACGCATTGCTAGGGACACATAGACCTTTAAACACATAGAGGATGTGCAGCCACTGAACCGCCTCATCCGCCTCCTCAACACAATCGGCCAATCAGAGAAGAGACGAGAGGCAAAGTTTGGAAAGCAATGAGAAAAAAGGAAAGCAAAAAAGAAAAGAAATATAATATGACAATACCCAATAATTAAAAAAAAAAGAAGAAGAAGAAAGTAAATTGGAAAAGAGGATATCATTAAGTAGAAGTAAAACAAACAAGTAAACAAACAGCTTGTATGGGATGTGAGAAAGCAAGGAAGTAAATATATGAAAAGGAAGAAAATAGGAGGACAAAAAAAGAAAGAAAGAAAGAAAGAAAAAAGAAAAACTGAAAATGGTAGGAGTACAAAGCGCAAGCAAACAAACAAAAGAGCCAGGAAATAAATAATACAAGGATATAAAGAATGAAAAAGAAAACAGCAAAACTGCAAAAGAAAATTAATATAAGAAAGTAAATAAAAAAAGAAAAATGAAGCATGAAAAAAAGAAAGAAAGAACAGCAGGAGATAAAATTTAGAAAAAGACAGTAAGGATGCAAAAGAATATAAAAATATATAAACAAAAAGTAGCATGAAAGAAGTCTCGGAAGAAAGGGAGAAATAAAGAAAGAATGAGAAAGAGAAAACATGAGCGATAAGAAAGACCGAACAAAGAAAGAAAGCAAGAGAAAACGGGAAGAAAGAACAAGAAAAGAGGAAAGAAGAAGAGCTTGGGGCGTGCTGTGGGCTCAGCTGCAGCGGAGTTTGGCCAGCAGGTAGGCGACGCTGAGGAAGAGCCAGACGATGAGCAGGTTCGGGCTGAGAGCGAGCAGAGGCAGAGAGTACAGCAGATTGGGCTCTAGCCTCAACTCCCGCACGGGCAACACGCCGCTCAGATTCTTCTGCGTCACGCCCTCACGGGTACCAACGCTGCAGCCAGGGGGTGTGGGGATAAAGGAGGGGGGGCCGTGTTCACGGATACAGGAGGTTTTTGAATGAAATAACCGCACCGGGAACGACATTGATGAAGATGATTGATGACAAAATCAGATATGGATTCATAAATAAAATAAAAATCATAAATAATCATAAATAAAATGATATATTGTAACAAATATAGGGGTGAGACAAATGTTTGTAAATGAAAAAAAAATTGTCAAATGAGAACAAAAAAAAACAAAAACAAATGCAGATAAAACAAAAGAAAAACATATGACGCATATAAACAGGATGGAGAGAGAGAAAGCAAAGAAGAGTAAATTAAGAACAGTGTTTCTCTTCATCAGTATGTACACTCTCAGAGATAAAGGAACCAAACTGTAATTTTCCTTGGTATTGAGATGTTATATTTTATGTATATGTTTTATTTCTTTGGTATGTATTTTTAAACTCTGTAAAAACACCTTTTTTTTTATTTGACCTAGAAATCCCCATGAAATGGCATCATAGCTGCACGGTTTTTACCATTCAATATGCTGTCAGAAAATATGACAAAGGAATCATCATCGTAAGAAGGGAAGTGCAAGAAGCGTTGCAGCCATCATCCACGGTGGTCACTTTACAAGAACCTAGAGGCAGAGTTATGATCTGGGGTTGCCACAGTTGGTCAGCTATGTTATGTGGCAATAATATGAAGTCAGCTGATGACATGAATGTACTGAATGACCAGGTAATCACATCAATATTGGCATACTGACAACTTTAAATGGTGAATTTTCTTAAGTGTTGGTGACCACCATGTTGTTGGCCGTAGTCAAACCTAAAGACAGCTGAAAACAAAATGTTACAGTACTTAAATGCAGAACACATGCACCATAACTTGAAAAACAAAACAAAACACATCATCAAGAGGACGTCCCGAGTGGCGCAGTGGTAAAGCGCTCGCCCTATCATGCAGAGATCGCAGGTTCGATCCCTGGGTGATGTGGTAGCTTCTCACAGCAGAGGTTCTAGAGAGAGCTAACTGGCTGAGCTCTCTCAGCGGGGTGGCATGGGAGGCACTTAGTGCTCCCTCATTAATCACGGCTCTACAGCCAATCAGGAGCTTTTGTGAGCTCACGCAAGCGGAAGGAGCGGATAGCGCTGTCCTCCGAGTGTTGGTCGGTGGCGTCACGTGGTTTGGAGGAAACACGTGATAGTTTTCGGCCCTCCCGACTGAGTGATCGTAGTAACCTTAATGTGGGAGCCCCTAGTGACGGGGAGGAATTGGATATGACTAAATTAGGGAGGAAAAAAAGGGATTAAAAAAAAAAAAATACATTACCTTTATTGCTGAGAGTGTACAATGAAAGGACCTATCAGGAAACATTTCCTGTATGTTACTTAAACAGCGTCAGGCCGTGCAAGCTACAGCATGCAACAGTTCCAAGTCACTAATGCAGCAAAAAACACACCCCATCCTTATTTACATCCAGTGCAATGGCATGATCAAATAACATGACCCAATAAGCAAAATAATGCATCGTAGAGGGAGTGTGTTTTCCCATGCGCTAAACCAAAACATACTTAGACGCAACTATGCACTTGTTCAAAGCCACATTATGCAAATACTGATCACCAGGTGAGACAGGCAAGCCTACTGTACATGACTTATATAACAGAACGATCCCGTATCTTGCTCCTTTCTCTGAACTCCATCACGTTGTTCTCTCTACACTTCAGAGAGGATCCAAGAAGGGGCCAAGAGGTAGGGGTAGGATGATTTGGGATGAACCCATTGCACATATACATGCTAAATGAACTGTCAGTTGTCCCTTCTAAATTTTTGTTCACTACCCCAAAGTGATTGGCTCAGCTTACGCTTTTAATCTGTTCAGCAAGCAAAGTGCAGGAGGGATGGAGAGGCAGGGTGAGATGGCTGGTGGAGACAATGCTTGACACTGGACCAGAAAAAAAGGCAACAGGAACAAGAGCAACAGCAGTTTCAAGAGCAGGAGCAAAATTGAGAAGCAGTGACACATGGGATGACCAGGTAAGATGATGAGGTGCTCAAGATAATTTCACAGAAGCAACAAAGCAGATAAATAATATGAGAGATATAGAGCTGGGTCAAAAAGTCTGAACCTAATTTATTCTTCATCAAAATCATTTTTAGCTTTAGTTAAAATAAAAAAATAAATAAAATAATAAATAAATAAATAAATAAATAATAATAATAAAATAAATGAATAAATATATACAGTATATTATACACCTCGGCATACAAATTTTATCTGTTTCGGAGGTGAATTCCGGAGACGAAATTTTCGAAAGTATGAAACACATTACCAATGCAATATTACCAAATTCAACACAATAATTATTTTTCTGCAGATAAAAAAATAAAAACATTTAGAAAAGACGTTTAAATTAAGTCAAATATGAAATAAATAGACATTAAACTTCATTTAACCTTAATTTATGATTCCTCTTGGCACCGGCTGCTTAAAAAACAAAACTGAACGGGACCGTTTCTTCTTCCTGTCATGCTAGATAAGACCCATGGTGCTATGTCTTCACTAAATCATGCACAAAATGCAAAAAAAAAAAAAAGTAAACTTGCATCGCTTGGCTTTCCATTGACGCAAACAAGCTTTGTTCAGCAAACGGATGTACGCTCACCCGGCTTGGTTACTCATATGCTGAAAATGCCTCGTATGCTGAGGCAAATCTCTTGCAAAATTTTTGTTCTTGGTGGGGTCTTTGTATGCCGAGGTACCACTGTATATCATTTCCTACAGTTAAAAAGTATTTTTATACTCAATTTAAGAATGAGCTATTCCACCAGGCTCTGTTGTGCTTCACTTACAGATTATGAACCCATATGGAATTTATGGGGAGAGGATTACTTGACACTGGTTATCTCGTCATATGTTTTATTAACATGTGCCTCTCTGTGGAGAGTGACGTAACTTTGCTGACTTGCACATTTCTTAAGGTGCACCAGTGAAATATGTGGACCAGGATTCATATAAGTGGTATATGAACACCTAACTAATAAAAACAGCTGATGGTAGGAGACTCAGACTTTTTGATCTTGTAAGACTGGCATTCAGTCAGTACTGAGACATGGTACGCTTTTCTGTTTGTTTTTACACAGGCACGTGTTGTCGTCTTACCTCCGCATGCAGTCGAGGGCCTGAGTGAAGACCTGCGGAGCCATGCCGTGCTCGTGCTGCAGGATGAGACACTGCTCCAGCGTGACTGACATGGCGGTGCGGTCCTTCGCACTCTTGCAGCTTGTAAAACGTACACCGTTCAGCCGTCGGCAGATCTGACCCCGGAAATGAAAGAATCAATTACACCAGATATGATATAGCTACTAAGTGTAGTACAGCCTTGATTTGTCTGGATTCTACTGTACTATCGGATATTATGTTAACCTTGAACTACTGAGTCAAAAATGATGCGCACTCCAGTTAGATTAAAACGTCTGTTCTTAAAAACACTGTCTTATCAGCGGTTTCTGTTAAGGGCTACTGTCTCTCCAATCACTGTTGTGTCAGCAAAAATGGCCACTCCACTTGTAATTTGCACTAAAGGACAGCAGTGTGAACTAATTTGTTTCTTTTTCTGAAGGTGTACCTGGTGCTGAGACAATTTACAGGAGAGCATAAACAAAAGTGTTTGGATATCTGCAAACAAAAGTTGGACTGAAATTGTAATGAACGTGAAAGTTTCTTTGTCCATCGCCGATCAAGAAAAAGCTCAAACGTCAACCATCAGCTGGAAAATTGATGCTTACAGATTTTTGGGATTCTTAAGGGCCAGTATTGGAACATTATCAGGAAAAAGGCTCTACAAATCAGCAGTGGTCGTTATAGTGAGGTGCTTATTGATGAGCTGAGGCCTAAACTTCCAAGTGCGCTGTGATCTTGCACGACGATGCACGCATGTACACCTCCGCCCACACTCTTGACACTGCAAAAACAAGACGGCTTTGTATGCTACAGAATTTCAGTTTCTCTTCTCTGGAGCCAAGACATCAAACTTACTCATAACTCATAAAGAAGATGAGTATAGACATGCTCAGAAAGTATGACAGTTACGGAACTGCAAAGAGATAGTTATTTAGAATAGTGACAAACGTGCTAATGTAGTACTTTCAAACAACAATAAGCAGAAGCGTTATCTACCTCTGCAGCCTGCCAGAGGATGTCAACGTTCTTGTTTTTCCTGGCGTGAACATTCTGACCAAGGAAGCGCAAGAGCTCTGGAAGACACGTCTGACTACGGGAACAAGGGAGGCCTAGAGGGAAGAGAGGCAGAACAGATCAATACTGTTCAACAGTTGAAGTTAAATATGACATTTGACGCTACTGACCAACAAACAGGCGTTAAAACAGATTCTGTTATAGTCAGACAAGATCATGTCATTTGTTAGTAATATGGTTTTAAATGGGTGCTAGCGAACTGGGATAACACGATAAAGATGTGGTGACTCACAGTCATCTGGTAACACCTCCTTGAACTGTTCGTAGTAGGAGTTCAGACGTCCCAGACTCTCAGAATTAATGATCTCCTGCAAAGACGTGTCTCCAATCCTAAACACACACCAATGTTAAGCGATTCTGAATCCTTTCATAATCGTGAACTGAGACACATTAAAAGTTTGTCTAACTTGGCATTATACATTATGTATATTCTGTATATTAGTGCTGCCAATGCATTAGATTTTTTAAATCTAGAAAACTTAAAATTACAATTTTTAAATACTCAAATATACTTTTATTATACAAAAGTGCAATAAAGAAATGTGTGACAAACTGGTTAAAGGAAACTAATTATGCAGGAGATTTTAACATTTTTATAATATCTAAAACATGAACATTTAGCAAATGTTGCATTAAAATCTCTCGAATGGGCCTCCGAGTGGCGCAGTGGTTAAAGCGCTCGCCCTATCATCCGGAGATCGCTAGTTCGAATCCCGGGTTGTGCTGTAACCTCTCGCAGCCGGAGGTCTAGAGAGAGCTGATTGGCCGAGCTCTCTCAGAGGGGAGGGATGAGAGGTACTTAGTGCTCCCACATTAATCACGGCTCTACAGCCAGTCAGGGGCGTCTGTGGGCGTCTCGCGCAACGGAGGGAGCGGATAGCGCTGTCCTCCGAGTGTGTTACGCCGCCCCCAACGGTGCGCGAGCGAGCAGTTCGAAAACATGCGGTCGGCTGGGGTCACGTGGTTCGGAGGAAACACGTGATAGTCTTCGGCCCTCCCGGCTGAGTGGTAGTAGTAGCCTTAATGTGGGAGCGCCCCCTAGTGACGGGGAGGAATTGGACACGACTAAATTAGGGAGAAAATTGGGGAAAAATCCAAAAAAAAAAAAAATCTCTCGAATGGGACCGGCACTGCATGCAGTGGCTGGGTATTACGGGGCGTGGCAACCCACCAACAGCGGGGCTCGAACCAAGATACTACGATATCCAAAAAATCAACAACCTAGAGCCTTAGCAGCCACTCCCACATTTTACACTTAATATATTCTTATAAAAATAGTTCGTCTTAAAGGTAGCTTGAACACAGAATTTTATTTTCAAAACCTAGAACTTTTTCATAATGTTTTCACAAGTTTTCATAATGAAACTTGTTGTTCAGCACACCAGGTGATGTTTCCTCAGTCATGTTATTATACATGCTAAGCGTGTCATTATCACACACAGCTGGGTAAATGCGCGGAGATTATGGGAAGCCATTAGGGTCCAACTAGGTCACATGATTAAATTGTTTAAAAAAAAAAAAAAAAAAATTAAATTATTAAAAAATAAATAAATAAACTAACGTGTTAAAATTTCCACATTAATCACATGCATTAACGGGTTAATATTGACAGCCATAATAAATATCTACTTTTGATTTTTATTTTATTATACATTACGCATTGGCACTGCAACGTTACAAATCCAATAATATTATAGAACTCACTTCTCGGCTATCGTTTGCTGTTCGTTGATGCCGACGTTAAAGTGAACGGGCTGTACGCGCAGCAGCATGCCGTTCTGAATCTCCCGTGGCAGCGCATCGAACATGGTCACCGGCAGCGGGATGCGCACGTTAAAGCCGTCGCGATTCCCTGTGATCACAGGCAGCATGTCTGGAGAGGACGTTGACAGAGCCTGTGTCACCTTAAAGGTCACGTTCCTTAGGTCCATGATCCCCACACTCATGTCCTCAAGCATGGCTAGCTCCTCCCCTACAATGCACACACACATGTATACATATTCTATGTTATAAGAGATTTGCATAAGGAATTAACAGTGGTGAMCTGACACCTWCCTGAGACGTAGTCTCAAAACCTTTAAGCCACATATTCAACCATTTAAATCTTTTAGCAAGCTTAGTTGTGCTGCCTTAGAATGACTTGACATACAGTTCATCTGGACTTGTATATATTTATGCATATCTATACAGTGGGTGTATCTCAACATCGGTTAATATGCTCTGTGTACTTACCGTAGGTGCTCAGCAGACTTTCAAACTGAGCCAGCAGTCCAATGGTGTATAGCTGTCTTAGGAAACCGTCATCACGGAGACAATTCCTCAGTTTGATAATAAAGCCGCAAATAAGAGCCGTAAGCTATGGAGTGAAWCGAAAAAAGTTTTTTTTTGTTAATGACACATTCATCATACACCTCATAGCCTGTATGAAATCATTTCACATGGTTAAAAAAAATACAGGATCTTCGGATGACATTTTTAGTCACTAATTCCAGTGTGTACTTAACAGCTCCTCAGCTTTAAACCCTGTATCAGCCATTAATAACATACCCAGCTACTTATACAAGCTGCTCATCTAATGTATTCTCTWAAACATTATCTCCTAGTAATATACAACAAACGTGCTGTAAAAAAAGAAAAAAAGTGACGAGACGATAACTTTTTTTTTGTTGCAATCTACTGTGTAAATGTATCTCACACATTAAGCTCTGTGTGCCATGATTTAAAAAATATATATTTAAAGGTTTATTTCAATCTGATTACAGACTGAATTACAGCTTTCATAATACCCCTGCGGTGTAAAAGCGTGGGCTACTCTGCAGTGCACTKTCATGTCATGTGGCACAATTCAGGAGTTCAAGGATGTGTCCCAAACCAAACATGACACACCGTGTGTATACCTAAATAGTAATGAGACCAGGTGTCACAAGATACTAATTAGTACCTGAAGGCGTATCATAAGCAGTACATAACCTACAGAACAAAATCATCAACTAGCATTAGCCTGTCAGCTAAAATATAAGGTCTGGTTAAAGTGCGTGCTTCSCAGTTATTCTGTCTAGGGTTGTTAATGTTTAATGATTAATCAATGAACTGCYGAAAAGRATYGTATTAACCGTTTAGCACAAGATACGWGTTGACATATCTATTAACTTGCACACTACAAGAGGGCGAACTTTCATTCTAGGTGATGCACCATTTTGCATGAGGACAGAAAGACAACAGCAATAACTGTGTAACACAACACAAAACTCCAAGGCTGTTCACTATAGTTGGAAGGAAATGAGTATTGACATTCTGGAGGTAGAGTCTACCTTGTCAGGGTGTGGAATGTTGAGTAATCATGGTTTTCCATTAAGAGAGCTAATTTCATTTGAAAAATGCGTCTAGGGATGATGATCAATATTAGGGTAATTTTAGTGAAATAATGGACGTGTCTATTAATAGGGGAGCAACAGTACGAGTCCTAGTACTGATGTTAATATTTGGGCCAGTTTTCGCATCAACTGTTTTATTTTTACACCGTGATCTGACAACCCTGACAAGCACCGAGCACATGAGCGTGTATGCACGACAGTTTCAGCAAGTGAAAATATAATTCGAGTTTTCGCCCCGTAATGAAGAGCAAATATAACACCATGCAGTGGGAGTCAAACTGATTAAACTTTAAATTCATCACATCCATGCCAAACTTTGGGGAGAGAGAGAGATGCCTGACTATATATTTATTTATTTTTAATTCTGTTTGCTTAAACTATTTAAGCATCATTTATTTGTCTCACATAACTAATTTGTTGGGATTGTGGAGCTGGAAAAAGTGCATCTTGTAACCACTGACAAATACAGTAATTGATCATTGATTGTTAACGAATCTAACTATCGATTAAGAAAAATATGTAAAATGAACAGTGACACGTAACAGTGTAGAGATGCTCTCAGGCTACTTTAGTAGTTACTTTGTTTTTTTGTTTTTTTTTTTACAAAATGTTAAACAATCAATTAAACTGATTTCAGATCTTTTTAAAACCACACTTCACTATAGTGTATACCTGTTGTTCGTGTGCCGATGTTTGCATTTAAACTCACCGTCTGGCAGAAGACYACGTCTCGGCGGTACTGCACACTAAGGTCCATGGCGATGGTCGGTGCTCGGTCTTGCATTAGCAGGAACACCATTGACTTTTTTGCCTTGTCGCTCATCATTGCCACACACTCTGTTAGCGTTGTTAGCAGCGGATACAGTGCCTCACTCCACTCACCTGACACACATCCATTTGAATAAACAGACAAATCAGCATTATTCTCTACGAAGTAGTAATTATGTAACATAGTGGCTTAATTTCTACTGCTACAAAACAACATAAAAACAGACAACAGAAAAGCACAGGGAAATTATGGAAAAAAGACTCTTTCGTAAACATTTAGCATAAGCACATCAGCGATAAGGGGGTCATATGGGGTTGGTGGGGCTCTTACCTGGGTAACTCTCCTCTCTGCTGTTACTGGCATCTAGAGGGGCAACATGCACAGTTAGGAGGCACAACCAGCACATACAATCTGGCCTTGCCAAGCTCACACAGACAAACACAAAAACACTGGCCATAGACATGATACAGGCCAAAAGATTGACCTCAGATGTAATACTAAAGCTGGGCTATAAATAAACCAATAAACTGACTGAAATGATATTTTAATTTTCTAACGGGTGTGTTGGATCTGGAGTCTATCCTACAAACACTGGCTACGAAGTAGACATACACTACAGATTGGTCACATGGGCACCATGCACACATGTAGGTACAATTTACTATAGCTGATCAAAGGGAGGTATTTTTGCAGGAAAATTGAGAGAACCCAGCATGACATGGGAAGAACATGCAGATAAACTCCATATAGACAGAAACCTGGGATCTGGAGTAAAGCAAGAATCCTACAGCTGGAAGATGACATTGAACCTAATAATCTAAGGAATATAAATCTCTGGATCGGATGTTCTTGTTTAACCTGGCGCAAATATGCTTCCAACACTATGATTCTCCATTCTTTCACTACATCCTTTTCATCCAAACAGATACACCTTAAATCTGCTTAAGACTTTTAAATCTGATCTTCCTATTGAACAATTTCCAGTTTCTACATTTTAAATGAATAAAAATGATTATTTTTTCATTTATATGTTATGGGTGTACGTTTCTGTTTATTGCTACTAACTGACTATTATGGGTTGATTCTAGGTATAATCATTTGTTTTTCCCTGTATACTCCATGTCTGAGTCATATCAGCCGCCTAGCTGGCACAGATTAAATCGACCGGGAGCAACAAACACACACCCCCAGAGTGTGGGCCAGCCAGCATGCCAATCACTGACCGAGCTACAGTACTTGTCATATGATTACACAAGCTTAGATGAAAGACAGAAATTTCCCGAGAGCTGAGAAATGATGCGCCGACAAAAAAAAAACGAAAGCATGACTCAGTCATATAAACTGTTTAACATTCTGGCACATACTCAGACGCAGACACAAACAAGGTCGTGGACTGGATAACTGCAACGGTGTCAGTGGAAAGATGGACGATGTTTATGTATATTAAGATGCCTTCACATGCATATGAACTGGAGTAATATTCAAGTCTTAATCTTTAGGGTTTAATATACCGTTGGCCTGGGAAGGCTTTCCATAAGGTTTAAGAGTGTGCTTATGTCAATTTTTAACCAGCTCTGTAAGGATCTGTTAATTGATGAATTTTGTGGCTAAATGAACAGCAAGTCTTGGTCTTGCTTTCCTGGGAAGGTGTTCATAAGAGCCAGTTTTATCATGGTGCTTGATGGGTTTTGCAAATGCGTCTTAAAATAAATCAAAATGTGTCTTAAAATAACAATAGACTCTTGTTGTTATTTAATTACCTACTGCTGTATGCCATTTTATAGTTTTTATTTTAGAATGTAGAAAATAAATCCAAACTTGTGCCCAAACTTTTGACTAGTATTTTATATAAAAACTACTAATGACACACTTAATAACAGGCAATAAGGCTGTTGCTATGGCAGCATGCACTCTGATGAGCAGGTGAGGATAAGGAACATGAAATGATTCATGAGCGCATCTGTGTGTGCGGGAAGAGCAAACGTGTGATGTAATTTTATTGCCAGAAGTGAAGATCATAAGYGGGATTTGGTCTGCTTTCAGACAGATATTTGTTTGCTCTCATCTTGCAAATAATCAAATGTTTACACAAATTCACAATTGTTTTCCACTCAGACACTTCCTTTTAGCATTCACACATTCAGCTAACACCCTGATTTTCAACCAGCAAAGCTGTTACTACTTCCCTATGTTCTCACTGATGGGGAAACACAACTAGTTGTTACAGGAAAATATGATGGAGAGTTGTGATGGAGAGACTTTGGTATTATAGTACCAACTTGAAGTTATTTTTTTCTCTGTTAATGGCACATCCTGAATTAGAACACAGCAAATTGAATTCTTGAATATAATTTTGCAGAATTTGTGCAATTTACTCAACGCTCTCACTCACTCATCGTCTATACCGCTTAATCCTGTATTCAGTGTAACTGGGGCCTAGGAGCATTGGCACCCTGTCCTAAGTCCCCCTATCCCAGGGGACTTAGGACAGGGTGCCAATGTATAGCAGGGCACATACACACACACACACACACACACACACACATATATATATATACACACATACACACATACACACACACTTGTTCACACACTATGGGAGGAGGTGCAAGGCAAAAGTGACCAACCACTTGGAACCTTGGATTATGAGCATAATTCGTTCCAGAAGCGGGCTCGTATTCCAAAAACACTTGTAAACCAAATATTACCATAAGAAATAATGAAAACTCAAATTATCCGTGCTACAGCCCAAAACAATAAATACATAAAAATAATTAATACAATATATAAAGTAAAAATAAAACACATTAACCTGCTTAACACAAACTTTTTAAGTTTCACAACTACCATTCACAATGCAAACATTGTTTTAACGGGAAAAAAAAAAGAAATCTCTCTAATGATACTCGTGTGAGTGCATACTAACGGAATCACTGCTGTAAAGTAAAAAAAAAAAAAGAACCAGCACAGAGCATTCTGTGTAAATAAAGCGCGTGTGTGCAGCCGGGGAGAGTGAGTGTGTATGTATCGGTGTCAAGTTACACGCGCACACACAAAGTACACATGAGTAAAGTGTGCATGTGTGTGTCGGTGTGTGGGGCACGGTGTCAAATTACGCACAGAAAGGAGAGGAAGATGTTGATTATACCAGTAGGAGACGAGCACTAAGACGCAGCAGAGGAGACGATTACCCATAATTCCGCAGCGCAAGACAGAGAAAAATCATTGGCTCAGTTTGTGATCACTTGCTGCTCGGTGTCAAAATAAGAGTCGCATGCGTGATACATGATACTCGGCGC
Source organism: Clarias batrachus (assembly GCA_003987875.1). Taxonomy (NCBI): domain Eukaryota; kingdom Metazoa; phylum Chordata; class Actinopteri; order Siluriformes; family Clariidae; genus Clarias; species Clarias batrachus. The sequence continues at coordinate 52,446 of QMIH01000738.1, forward strand.
TCGTAAACTAATACTTGCTCGGTTTCTGATTCAAATAAAAAAAAAAATAAATCTTTGCTCGGTTTGCGGAACACTCGTAAACCACGTTACTCGCAATCCGAGGTTCCACTGTWAATAGGATTCAAACCTCTAATCTTGAAAGTGCAAACCACTGTGCCATCATAAGTTCCATAATATTAATTCTAACTATAAACTGTTAAACTGAAACTGKTGTTTTTAATTCCTCATTTAGCGAAACAGGGCATAGTTTCTCTTTGCTTATAGTTATGTGTAATGATGTGGAACTTTCTGGAAAAAGTTATTAACTCTTACCTCATATTTTATAAACAGTCATTCCTTAATTAACCTGTCTGCAGTGTCCACTGTCCAGGAGCCTTTCCAATGTCTGAATGTGTAAAGTTATATCACAGACTGGTACATCAAACCAGCCAGTTTTTAAGTTAAAGCCAAGTAAGTTAAACTGTTTTGGCTTGGGGAAAAGCAAAGTATATMATATGAGCTGAATACACAGATCAGCCACAACACTAACATCACTACCAAGTAAACTGGCTCGCTCCAAATAATCATTAGGTAGGCAGCCTCCCCTTTTGCAGTTGTGTGAAGGGCCGCTAGATTGGGCACCGCGGGTGGATGATAATTGTAAGGGGTCTCAGGCTTGTTCCATGGTTTCTATTGCCATGGAACTTAGCTTGAGATCCAGAGTCCAGAATCTAAGTCCAAAGTTTGGTAGTGAGAAGAACGCAAGGTGGATGTTAAACTTTAAAGTGGAATGCAAGCGGGGCGGTGCCATGCGCCGCAGTGACTTCAAAGGCAGGTGAACACATTTTTCCTAATAAAATTACCCTTTTCCTGCAAGACTTCGCCTCATGCCTRTGTGTCTGTGGTGCGCCCTAGGTGAAAGATCTTATAAACACATATAACATAATTTAAAGACACAAAGTTCAGCAGYTCYGGAATAGTTCTTGCAAGGATAGTATTGTCTTTTGCAAAACCCATCTGAAACTGGCCTTCATGAAGACCATGCCAGGAAAGCAAGACCAAAACTTCTCATTATTATCTTATCCCAGCCTTAAAAATCACTAATTAACAAACAGCACCTCAGATCAGAGCCATTACGAAAGCTTTTGGATTCCTTCAGCATTGTTTTTAATGTAGAATGAAATAAAAATTAGGAAAAAGCATGGCATTAGGAGGTGTGTCCAAAACTTTCACTGGTCGTGTATAAATAAACTAAAGACAAACTAGAGATCATGGGCACCCACGGCTCATCTGTGTGTGGAGTGACCAAGAGCCAGCCCGACTTTTCCAATTCAATCCTACAGATGTATGTAGAACAGAAAAAAGGCAATGATGGCCATGATAGAATGGTATCAGAACATCCAGTGCATCAATGCGTACAGGAATTAGCAGAGTTAGCAGGTTGTTCATGGATGATGAACAAAAGATGGCTCTAAAGGTCTGCCGCTGGGATCCCTATCCCAGACACAACAGCACACACTCAGAGGTCTTGTGGAGTCATCCCCGAGGCAAAATCGAAAGCTACACAATATCGTGTTTAAAGTTTTGTGGTTTTTACACTATCAGTTATAGCTGATTGGTGTATGATCTGGTGTATGATCTGACTCCAGTGTGCATATGTGCTCTTTGATGTGAGAAAAAAGGAAACAACTGTAAATGTTTTATTGTGCTCATGACCTTTGGAAAACGGCCATAAAGGGGCTTTATATTGGATCCTAGCTAAAGTACACATGGCAGAGAAAGAAAAAAAATGAAAGGAAGAGAGAAAGAGTGTGAGCATTCCACCTACAGGCTTGAATTTCAGGATTAAGGGGACATGCAGGGTTCAGAGCAGGCAGTGGTGATGATGCGGATGAAGGTGAAGGTGGTGATGAAGATGAAGAAGCCTGCTCCGGTGAATCTGCTGATGGACAGTCATTTGTGCAGACTGGGTTGATCCAGAACGCTTGACACCTCTCGTTACCTTTCTTAGGAACAGCATTCTGTTGGTCGGCCTGGAACATGTCCTCGCTGCTGCTGCTGCGCAGTCGTTCTCGCTGTAAGAGCTTATCCACCCTCTGGATGATGCACTCCAGACTTTTATCCACGTTCACCCACACCTTCTCCTGAGAGCCAGAGAACAGAAAGGAGGATATTTGCTTTATATCCTTGTCATGTTACGCTAAACTGTTTTTAATTACTGCTGCAGCTGTCATTGCTCAACTTTAGTAATACACACATACAGTAATCACGTGTACATCTACAAGCTCAGACACACAATATGCCAAGTACWAGTTTACATAAGGGGCATTCAAAGTCAAACCGGGACTTGTGATGAAATTTCTTGTCAATGAAGGAGTAAATCAGATTTACACACTTACATATTTATAAACTATTTCAAGCACAGTACAGTGATGGGCCTCTGTARCAAAYCTGAACGATGCAYACATTATAAAGAAGGCTGAACAATCTGTGAATGACARTCCTAGTCACGGTGGCTTATAGCCCACTGCAGTCATTCAGCTCATTCGTTTTTGCATGAGCTCATACAGCCCACTTCACCACTTGCACATCACAGGAACTGGGTCTGGGAGTTATTGCCACATCCTCCGTAGAGTCCTGACCTTCTCCAAGCGATTTTCACATGTTTAGGCTATTAAAGGAGTTCCTGGGAGGCCAGCGTYTCAGATGCGAAGCAGACAGTTTGATCATGGCTCTGGCGTAATGAGAAAACATGGTATCCAAGCACTAGTGAAACGCTGGGATTAGTGCATTAGTGTAGCAGGGAAATATAAAACGATATAAAGGTAGTTTTTACTCCGTGTGGTTTTAAAAGCACAGTTTTACTCAGTTTTACTTTGTCTCAGACTGTGTCCCGTTATGCTGCATAATCAAAAGTCCCCGGTTGATTTGAACACCCCATTGTACAATACGTTCAAACATATGGGATAAGATATAAGATCTTGTAAGTAAAGCATGAACCCAACAGCAACAACAAAAACATCCTGAACACAATATTATACATTGTATAGGATGCCTTATAATATAATTATATAGTAAAAAAAGGTACAAAAAATGTAATTTATTATCATATGTTAGTCACAGACACAGTGACAATATGCTAAAACTTTAGTAACACTTTGGTTTCTCACCTTGCTTTCAGTTTCTCTCATGTGCGTGTAGCCATGACTACTGCTGTTGCTTGTGGGAACGCCCTGTGTGCCCGTCTTTTTATTTTTTTAGTTTGATGAGAAACAACAGTTACAGTCCCTTGGGTGGATACTTAAAAAACTAAATATGGTATGGCTGTTATAAACAAGAAACGAAATTGCACTGAATGAATTTCAAATATTAACAGGTGTTTCTTGTTTCCAGGTGTGCCCCTCCAATTATGAGGACCAGAGAGAGAGAGAGCTGTCTATTGCAAAAAAAAAAAAAGAAAAGCCAATTTGAAGTTGAGAAAAGAGGGGAAACTCAATCTGAGCCATTGCACATAGCCAATACAACAATTTGGAATGTGCTGAAATGGTAAGAAACCAGTTTTGAGCAGGTCAGCCAAGGAAAACAGCAGAAACACYGCATGGGATGTGAAGAAAACAAGTCAGAGCTATCAACACCCTCCACCGAGCAGAGGTGACGGTATCACAATCCACTACTGAAAAAGGGCCAACAGTAAGAAGTAGAAAGCCAGACTGGAAATGATAAAGAAATGCAGAGAAGAACCACAAAAGTTCTTGAACCAAGATTAACCTCTGCTAAAGTGATGGAAATGCCAAAGAGTGGAGAAAGAAAGAATCTGCTTATGAACCAGATTCTGTAARCTCGTCATAAGCATTGTGGAGGCTTGCATGTCTGCTTCTGGAGTACGCGCACTGAATTCCAAAAWTAACAAKGGAATGCCTCAAAACATAAAACGCACAACAAAAGACTTTATCAGGAAAAAAAAGGCAAGTCATCTGTCATAGGCCATTTGTTCCGATACGTTTGCTCATCTAAAAATTGGGTGGTCGGCCTCCATAAATTCTAGATGTAAATATCAAGAAATTTAATTCTGATATTTAATTCTGATTAATTCCATCATCTCACATTCTTTATTTTTACCTCAAACCCAATTGTTTTCGGTTTATGGGGAAAAAAATATTAAAAGAATTGGTACRGCCATTTCAATACTATTGATTGTAGCTTTTAAAGATATCTGGTAAGACACAAATTACTTATCAATATAAAAATCGGTTGTTGTTTGATTTACAATCATTTTTCTGACAGTGTACAAGCTATTGTGCATTCACCAGAGGAACCACACAGTTTATAATATACCACAGGGCRCAGCTTCCAAGTAACCGACTAAYTGCTATCATTAACATCCCCCAGTTTGGCATCAATGGTGCTCTTACCCATTCCTCTTCATGCCAGTCGACGTGCAGGGATGAGCGGTTGTTGCTCCACTTGGCCAGCAGTGTGTCCTGGTCATTGCGTAGTACCACRTGCTCTGAATCGGCTGAAGGCGAGTGCTTCGAGGCGATGTACTCTGGCCTGGCGGCGTTTAGGGCCTGCACAGCTGATGCCAGTAGCTTACAGTCACACACCGTCACAAGCTGACGCGTCTGCATGAGAGACAGATTTAGAGCTATAAAATATTATAAAAAGCATGCGCCAACAAAATGTGCACTTATTATTCAGAAAAAGCAAAAAACAATTATTCACTCTAATAGCCTGAAGTACAGCAGTTACAGTTTCTTCTGCAGGAACTTATTTGTTTATCTTTCCTACACCCTTTAACTTGGCTTACGATCAAAAGATTCATATGAGATTATTGGAATTTTTGTACTAATTTCTTGGTAAAAACAAATACTGGAAATATATATATATATATATATATATATATATATATATATATATCAGGTATTACATGTTTTTTTTTTTGGTGTACCCAACTTTTGTTGCTACGACATATAAACAAGCATGACAGTTCTTGATAAACACTTATGATTATGATCGAATAGTGTTGATCTGTATGCTCACCTTGTCTGCCAGTATTGTGAGTGTTCTCTCCAGGCCGTTGGCGGAGCGCTCCTTGGCGGCACGGGAGAGGCGCTCGGCGTAGTAGCTGACCTGAGTCTTCAAAGTGTTTATGTGCGAGATGATCTCTTTGGCCCGAATGATATCCTGAGGAATGTAAATGATGGACTGGGAGCTGCTCTGAGAACTGCTGCATGGACACAGGTTACACACATTAGAGTCATCACAGATGATGATGATGTCATAGTTAACATAACTTTTGAACAACATTTCACAATATTATCATCAAGTATGCYTCATATTCATTAGGGCTATTCTATTTACTTTAACTCAGGTCACCAATATTTGCAAACGAGTAAAGATGGAAGTCATGACATACTCTATGGCACATTTGTATCTTGATTGCCAGGATTCCATAATGTAAAAACTTACTTATTTCCAAACAAGGAATAGCACATTCAGGGTTAACAACCTTAGTAAAGGGTTTAACAGTGTATCCCATGGTTTCCTAATATTTGAACTAGCTAACCCTAACACTAATACACTAACTCTCTACACCTGTAACCTCTAACCCACTACATCCAACTGTCAATCACAACCCATGAGCCTTATAAGGAGGTACTAGCCTTAATGAACAACCCCTGTCTGTTTGGCCATATTGCTCTAGCCCTGTCCCTCGAATTAGCATCCCGGAACCTCAACCACCTGAACCACCATTGCCCGTTCTAGCATTCTCCCTCTAGCCCTAATCACTCTAGCTCCAAACCTCTTTGATATTCCATTAGACCCACCCTCTCTATAACCCATCAGCTCAATCCATCTATTCCTAACGAACAATCTTCAACCCTCCAAATTAAACCCCAAAACCCACCATCTACAACCCAGAACTATCTGGTCACTAGTAGAGAATCGTAAACTAATGAGCTACCACTAAACACTGGTGATGATTTAAATCATCAATATCCTAAACTATGGGCTCATGGCCTAATGCGTTGGAAAAAAAGCACAGCCAGCAGATCTGTGAATTTTAAATTTAGTTACAGTGGTACTGAAATACAATTCTGCCTAAATAAAATCTTACATGTACTACAAGTTAAAAGTTATAAAATACCAAGTGCCATTGCCCAAAAAAGTATCAAGATCAGTACCGTGCTGCATATATTCGAATAAGTAGCCTAATATGCGAGCTTAGTCACAGTCGCAAAATAAATAAGATGGATGGGATACATTTTATTATAGTTAAAAGGGTTTGAGTCTGCAAAGCATTTGAGAACTACAGTCCTAAACCAGGATTAAGTGTGAAGAAAATAATATGATATAAAAATATTGGAATGTGTTCAAAATCCATATGTTTAGATTTCAAATATGCAATTTACACAATTTCCTTGTTACTACAAATGTGATCTGAGAAATGGTGTTTGATAACTAAAGCCACAAGCAGCACGTGATCATAGATTGCTGTGAAGTAGGACATCATTTATAGCAAGACCTCACAGAGGTTATCACACTTGACTTCGCCTATACTTCCATCTCATGATTTTTTTTTTCCGTTTAGTAACCCTATGAAAGCATAAAGTCTACAACATACATCCAGTGTGGCAACATTTACTTCCCACGGTTTACCTATTTTCGATATTAGGTTCTCACTTCTGCAAAATTTCTAGCCCAACTACATCCTGAAAACCACAAACTGGCTAATCTGAAGAAGATCCTGGGCACTGGAAAAGAGGAAGTAATTTTTAAAAAATTTCTCTGCTGTTGTAACTCAATAGGAATAGCTGAGTTTTGTAACTCCAAGGAATGAATAAAATCACCAAATATATCTTAGTTAATGTAAAAGTACATTTTTGATCAAACTAGACGTTTAACACGCATACACATAATTACATAGTGTAGAAACCAGACACTGAAATATAAACAACAACCAGTAGCATGTTTGTCAGAAATGGGTTACGCAAGTGAACCCCCATCGCCCCGCTGTGCTGTGGGAATAGACACGGTTTTTAGCATAATTTCCATAGCGCATTGGGGCGAGTGGGGTTCACTTGTGTTGAACCCCATAATGTTCCCCATTATATTCACGTAGCCCCTTTCAAAACATGCTACTGGTTATCTTTCTACAGATACATGGCCTGTGATACATGTGGTTGTACGTGTCTCCATATAAGACATCGGGAACAAACACAGAACAGAAATGTTTGCATTTTTGGGTATGGTGTACGGATCTCTTAGACACACACCTACTGCAACACGGTCACACTTGTGGGATGGATCCATAGGAGAAGAAATTTAACATAAATCATGCAGACAGACAGAGTAGGACCTGAAATTCCCAGCCTATTATATAAAGAACAGTTTTTGCTTCACCAGTTATAAAAAAAACAAAACAAATAAAACAGAAAAAAAACACCATACGCTGTTTTGACTGTTGTTGAAAATTGTACATATTAATTATTGCCTTAATAGCCATATTATTGTTTTAATAGATTTGAGTCATTCACTAATGAATATTAATAAAGTATTACTATTATTATTTATAACTGATGGAGTCAAAAAAGACCTTGAAAATAGATTCAGGGTTGTGGATTGAATTGTTAAAAAAAAGAAAAGAAAAAAGAAAAGATGGAGAAAAAAAAATCTAAAAACAAACAAATTGTGGGAGAAACTTGTCAACTCAAAATAAACTCACCATTCCTCCTCATAAATGCTGATTGGAAAACAAAAAAGGAAATTAAAAAGCAGAACATAAATGACAAAGGAAAACAATGGCATCACTACAAATATATATAATATATAAAATAAAATAATTTCATTCTTGAAAACAAGAGTTTATAAAAAGCAGCATTGAAAAAGAAAGAAAGTACACTGATTAAGAGCCATAACGAAGATAAAAATCAAATCAACATGCAATAATACACAACGTAATAGTAATGAAATGCTCCTTAGGTGTGATGTCCACTCGTAGCGAGCAATTACAACTGCAAATATGAAGCAGTTTCATTGTGCATGAGAATCTATTTGTACAATTTACTTTTATCAGTTCAGTTGACTTCAGATCTCTGGTGTGTATGAGCACGTGAGCTGTGCAAATGTGCTGAGCTCTATGCACAACACTGCTGAGTGGGCAGTTATGGATGCTGGGTTACGCAGACCAGCCTGTTACTAAGCAGAGTATGAAAGCAATTCTGCTTTTCTCTCAGATCCACACACACACACACACACACACACACACACACACACGCGCACACACATACACACATACACATACACACATACACA
>QMIH01000738.1:85878-103876 GCA_003987875.1 Clarias batrachus
TTTTGTAAAACCTGACCAAAAAATGAATAATCTGCATAGAAGCAACTGGCAGCACAGAGTGTAGAAGGGAGTTCCTGTTCGGTAGAGCTTAGTGAGTCTTAATCCACAACTCTTAGGGATACAAAATAATTAAATTAATATTATATTTTACACCACAGTGCTGTTAATTTCTCAATTCTGATTGATCCGAAGGATATTCTAGAATAGAAGCTCTGAATGTAATGCCAGCTGCAAGGTAAATCACTTGTTTATATTCATCTTCTCCTTCTGATATATCATATAATCTAATATATATTGTGTCTATAGTAAAAACAGTCCAAATGAACAGATTTAGCAGTACTTGTAATGATTAATACAAGTGTATGTTTTGCTTTCTTGCATTTTTGAAGCAGTCTCCAGTTTTACAGAGGTAAAAAAAAATTAACAGCATGAAGGCCTTTCTGGTTCATTTTAAACATGACAAGGTGTATTTTTATCTTATTAATAAAAAGAGATGTATCAAGAGCCACGGTATCCAGATTAATGTCAGCATACCACCAAGAAGGACGAACCACATCCAACAGGAGTAACTGTGGACGCAAGAGGAAGCTGTCTGAAAGGGATGTCCGGGTGCTAACCCACATTATATCCAAAAAACATTAAACCACAGCTGTCCAACTCACTGCAGAATAAAAATGTGCAACTCTCTTGTTTCCACCAAAACTGTTCGTCGGAAGCTCCACAGGGTCAATGTACATGGCCAGGCTGCTATAGCCAAACCTTCAGGTCACTCGTGCCAATGCCAAAACGTTTCAGTGGTGCCAGCAGTGAAAATGTTGGGCTGTGGTAAATGTGAAACATGTATTGTTCTCTGATGAGTCCACCTTCACTGTCTTTCCCACATCTGGGAGAGTTAYRGTGTGGAGAMGYCCCAAAGAAGCGTACCACCCAGACTGTTGCATGCCCAGAGTGAAGCATGGGGGTGGATCAGTGATGGTTTGGGCTGCAATATCACATCATTCCCTAAGCCCAATACTTGTGCTAGATGGGCGCGTCACTGCAAAGGACTACCAAACCATTCTGGAGGACCATGTGCACCCAATGGTTCAACCATTGTATCCTGAAGGCGGTGCCGTGTAACAGGATAATAATGCACCAATACACACAGCAAGACTGGAGACAGAGTGGTTTGATGAACGTGAAAGTGAAGTTGAATATCTCCCATGACCTGCACAGTCACCAGATCTAAATATTATTGAGACACTTTGGGGTGTTTTTTGGAGGAGCRAGTCAGGAAAGTCAGTTTTCTTCCACCAGCATCACTTAGTGACCTGACCACTATTCTGCATAAAGAATGGCTCAAAATTCTTGCACTGGCCCACTGTGCAGGACTTGTATCTGTCATTCCCAAGATGAATTGATGCTGTATTGGCTGCAAAAGGAGGCCCTAAACCATACTAATGAATTATTGTGGTCTAAAACCAGGCGTTTCAGTTTAATTGTCCAACCACGGTACTTGTGCATTTTCACCCATCCTGCCATTTGAGTGACTGGACTACAATACACTACAATACAGTAAATGCTTTACTTTTTTAAGTCACAAACTGATTTTGTCACAATCACATCAAATTAAAGGTGTTAATTATTAATTGTTGCCTTTAAGAGTTAAACAGATTAAAAGTGTATTCACCCGATAAGGTTTGTGGTAACTTTAACAACCCAACTTGTGTGTGTGTGTGTGTGTGTGTGTGTGTGTGTGTGTATTTGTGTACAATAAGATTGCACCTAACATGTGGAAGTCAATGTAGATACTTCGGCATGGCGTCACAAATTAATGAATGTATGGGAAACACTGGATAAATCTGAGCTGTTTAAATAAAACTTAACCAGAGTAGGAAATTTGCCTCTGGTTCTTGTTAATTATTAATATCCCATCAATTATTGATTGTTAACGTGCTCGACTATCGGTTAAAAAAAAATGTGTGGAATCTGCAACCCTACAAAAATGCACCCTTGTACAACCGCTTAACTCTACAGCCAGGGGTTTCTCTAAAATGGGACACGGGGCTCACAACATCTGCGCAGTGATCAGTCATCTCAGTGTGTCAAACTTAAACCAGCTGTTTCCTTTGCAAAACTCGATCAGGGGTTAATGAAAGCAGAGGCAAGGCTATAATCCCACATGTGCTACTAAGCTGCACGCTATACCTGAAGAGAAACATAATCAGGCCTTAGTGGAGCTTAAAGTTGACAGATTTTACTATAGATCTTCTCCCAACCATGACTGTTTCACCCCTCGGATAATTCTTTTTTTTTTTTTTTTTTTAAGGTCTCAAACTTTCATTCACTCCTTTTCCAAACGCATTGTATCAGTGTCTATATAAACGAGCTCCTGTTGAGCCACGCGACACCAGAGAACAGCAGAGCTGACAAGCAAGCTGGGTAGGGGCACTTTTTATGTGAGGCCACATTAAGGGGAAAAGTCAAACTCTGTGGTTAAATAGCCAAAATGGACATAAAAACAGGAAATGTATTCTCCTCATAATTTTTTTTTGTATGCGCGTACACACACACTTTGTTAGACAAAAATAATAAAAACATACTACTTTATTGTCTTTAGTTTGTATAATGTATTTAACTGCCTTACTATATGTTACTTCATGACTTTATGGACCACATTGGGACATTAGAGCTTTGACTTGTTCAGTGGTTTAGCTATTACATTTGTTAATACAAATCAGGAGGAGCCTATACCTAAAAATATACAGAACATAAATCGGCTCATTACACCATCATCTGCAAGCTTCCTGTCAGCTCCAGGCTCAACATTAACGGCTTGGCGGCTTCCCCAAAACTCTTAGCGTCTGGCCTGCAGCTCTCTATTGTTAGGTCTCCGTTCCTCCAACAAGAAGACTCTCCAGATGGCAGACATCGATCATTTGCTGGTGCTACAAACGCATCCCCGGACCCCTCACTCTTTGTATTGTGAAAGCAACAGCAAAAAAAAAAAAAAAAAGACACATGGTCTGTTATTCAAAGTAGAGCATGCATAATTTCTTAAGGCCTCAAAAGAGGCATCCCTTTCACATGAAAATGAGCGTCGGTCATCCTTCCTACAGCAGCATGTGTTTTAGATTGCTCCCTCTATGTATTTTTTTTACATGCACACACAAACACACAAGCCAGGCACACAGTAGCTTATCTCACTATGAAGAGCAGAGATCTGACATGAGCTCCATCACCTGAAATGTCACACTACAATCAATTTATAGATAAAAGCCTCTCCGCTACATATTGACGAAGGCATTTTGTGTGCTTGACCAAAAGTGCAACACAACAAATGTGTTCTATAATAGCTGTGCTTTGAGGAGACGTGCTAATCGATTGGTGAATCAGAGCAGGGGCGATCTGGGAAGTGACTGATGAATGACCAAGGAAAAGTTATTTGTTTGCTCTGTTTTTCTTTGCTTCTTTCGTGCCAAAACTCTAAGGTGTCATACGAGTTCCTTTCATACGAGAGGTAAGGGGAAAACCCAACCAACCCGACTGCTTCAGCGCTCAGTCTGAAAATAACAGGAAGTTTCTAGCTTCGTTTGAAATCGTTGCCGTCACTGTTACACTAGCGGAAGTGAAACGAGCACGGAGAATTTTTTATGTTTACACAGTAGAGTCTATTAAAATAACATTGCGGCTTCCTAATAATAAATCAAAACAAAAAATTATTATTTTTTTATCTGTGGCAGACCTACAATTCTATGTTTTTTTTTTATTATTAGCAACTAACTGGGTCTAGCAACATTTTACACATATGTTAAATGCCTGAAACTGTTGATTAATTTCTTTGCAATTTGATTTTTGAACATTGCAATATTCAATTCGATTCCACTAATGTTTTTGTTTCTGATTTGACTCAAACACCTGTATTTCACCTATATATGTTTGAAGCATTAAAAACTGCTAAAAGTATTTAATAAACACCTAAGTTCTGTAACCTTCTGTAACAGTTTAAATGTAATATCTTGTACAAAGCCTTAATTTCTTTTTCCATAAGAGTCTTCTGCTCCACATTTTGTCCATAAAATAAAATTTTTGGTGTTAAACTAGATAAATCCGTTCGAAAACAACAATGGTATAGTTAATAGTTAAATATCGCAATTTAAATCGCAATTTAAATCGCAATAGCTATCAAAGAAAAAAAATGCAATACAATTTTTTTTTAATCCACAATAATGTAAATATTTTAATTTTACTAATAACTAAGAGTGACTTGCGAGGTTTATTTTGAGATCAGAGTCTGGTTGGGAAGTTGGAGTTTAAGGGCATGAGCATGGCCATCCCACAGCCACAAATTACCATTTTGACTACTAGATTCCACTAATTATTAGCCTCACCTATGCATGTGGTCAGGTCAGTCATCATAATATAAGACGTCGAAGCACAGATGTACGGCTGTGTCTGTGGTCTTTGCTGACACGACTTCAGAGCTGTGGTTAGCATTGTCAGTCTTGCATAAGGGCTAAATGTACTCAACTGCTCTTCTGAAATTAAGTGAGGGCATGATGTTAGACACATCTAATCCTTTGTATATTAAAAAAAGCCAAAAATCACACATTTCACAAATCTTAAATGAATAATGGTAATGCAGGCATGGAGGTCACGGTAAGGGCCATGTTTCATCATATATACAATGTTTCGGGGAAAATCACAGATTCAGATTTCCCATTTCGGAAATGCAGACATCACAGACACAAATGCTCTTGATATCGGTTGATTCCGTGTGCTAACATGCAAACACGATGAATAACCAGGAAAAAATTCTATTTTAAATGGACATGCAAAGTAAGAGCTGAACACAGGGAGTAAATTACTGATGCAAAAAACTCAAGCTGTATCCTGATTCAGTGAGATTAAGAAAAAAAAAGAAATTCAAAGTATGGGGTGCAATAAACGCAATTTTAATTTAAACTCTTTGCAATAATTACATTGCAATATTCTTAATGATTAAAAAGGATAAACACGGTTCACACTACCTACAAACAGTCTTGGAAAAGCTGTCAGATGTCAATAAGGTGATGTCAGATGTCATTATGGCAGACTTTTGACAATTACTGAGTCAATATTCAATTCATGTTCGCAATATAGTTAAAAAAAAGCTAAAAAATAATAAACAAATACAAACAAACATTTTAGAAAATGTCAAACTATGATAAGTCTAGGTCTACTGCAGACATTCGAACACATCACAACTTAAACCACCATTTACCCCTAACCTAAACAACTGAACAAATGTCATAGATTGAAGACTATGGCATTTGTTCATAGTTTAAACTGAACTATAACTCCTTTATCACAGAATTTCTTTCAGCTTCTGTCTCCTGTCATTATTCTGCCAAATGGGAAGTTCTCCAAGTTCTACACATGCATCCATACATATTGCTCAACACACCTCTAGCTGTCTGTTCTGGCTCTAGTAGACAGTTCTCCATTAATCACAAGACACAATTTCCAAGATGTGATCTAGACACCACCTGACTACCGAGAGAATTTTGTCCATGGAAGCACCAGGATAAGCATTATGTAACATTGTTCAGATAATTTGCAAAGTCATCTTTAAAGGCACACTACAAAAGCAGGTGGGGATGGAGACAGAGCTGCTTCATTACAGTGCTTAAATGTTCTAAGGATTTCTCAAATCTCTCGTTAAACAGCTCTAAACACATAACACCTAAAATAATGAATCAAACTTCAATTTAAGAAACAAAATTGATTTACTTAAATTTACTTAACATTTAAATAACTAAACTATTACTGAATGGGTCAAGCTATAAAACCAAAAAAAAAAGAGAGAAATAAAATGTATTATTAAAAAAAAAAAAAACAGTATGTATCATGAAGACTGAGTGTTACCCAGCTCATACTCATATTCAGTTATAAAAAATTAAGACAGACAGAAATGAAGACAGACAGTTTTTGTTTTATTCAGCTATATTCACTCAGTGGAACTTTTAACATCCAAGAAAATTGGATAACACAATCATGTCAGAAAAAATAGAAGAAGAAAAAAGAATCACCGATTTGGAAAAKGATCACCCCCCCCCCTCCTAAAATGACTTGTAAACTCAATCAGGTGAAGCTAATCCCCTTCTCAAGCCATGTGACTTTCAACTGTGGTCATTTTGATTTGCGCAGCATGAAAAGCTGGAGCATTTCAGTCCCTGGTAGTGGAACTGAAGCAACCAATCAACTCTGGGTGGCAAGGCACTATCAATAGATCTCTGCGATAAAGTTGTGCATAGGCACAAGTCAGGCGATGGATACTCAAAGGTTTTATCACTGTCTAGAAGCACAGTAAAATCTACTATTAAGAAGTGGAAGTTATTCGGTTTAACACGGTCCGCCCTGGATGAGAACGTTGCTCCAAACTGAATGAAAGAGCCAGGAGGGAACTATGCCAAGAGTGTACCAAGAGGCCTACAACAACTCTGAAGCAGTTTCAGAAATTTATGATAAAAAGTGGTCATTGTGTGCATGTGACAACAATATTACAAATTCTCCACAAATTTGGCTTGTATGGGAGGGTTGCAAAAAAAAAAGCCTCTCCTCAAAAAAGGCCACCTGCAGTAACAACTGAGCTTTGCAAAAACGCAGATACAACAACAAACAATATGTCTGGCAGAATTCCAATACAGCTCACCATATAAATAACACCATTCCTACTGTAAAGCATGGAGATGGTAATATCCTGGTATAGGGTGTTTTTCTGCAGCAAGGACTGGAGCACTTGTCAAGATAGAAGAAAAATACTGATGACAGTAATGACCCAAAGCACACAGCAAAACTGACCACAAAGTAGGAGGAAAAGGTGAATGTCCTGGCATGGCCTAGTCAGAGCCCAGACTTAAATCCCATTGAAAATTTGTGGAATGACTTGAAGACTGCAGTTAACTAACAATCAGCATCAAATTTAACTCAACTCAATGTTGGTGTTATAATTTTCACTTGGATTTCAATAGTTAAGTAAAAACAGCTGAATAAAACAAAAACTACTGGATAAATTATCTCATTAAGAGCATGTTGGCCAATATTTATTAAACAAAAAAAAACACTTAAATTATTGACCAACTCTACTATGCATAATATGCTTTTTCCTGAAATAAACTGCAGCCTTTACGATTAAGTAAATGCACAGGTTTGTATGCAATTTTGAGTTTTATGCGAATAATTGTGCAGCACTACTGATCTCCAAAATAGTGCACAGACAAGAGAAAGCATTTTTATTGAGATTTTACACAACATAGGACAGGCAATAATACTTCAGGTATATTTGGGAGGCT
Organism: Clarias batrachus; assembly: GCA_003987875.1. Lineage (NCBI taxonomy): Eukaryota > Metazoa > Chordata > Actinopteri > Siluriformes > Clariidae > Clarias > Clarias batrachus. Next base: position 93,192 of record QMIH01000738.1, read on the forward strand.
TCAAGGCCTCAATGCCATCTTATGTGCAAAATAATTTGCATTGCAAAATACCAATGACTCTCTATGGCCAGACTCACCTGCTCACCTTCCACTCACCTGCATGAGGCATGGATGGCTTGCCCAACTTAGTATGATTATTTTTCCCACCAGATGCAAAGCAATGTAGTAAGATTTTGTGCCTCCACCAGCAATCGCTTGTATACATCTCTGGAACTATACTGTAGAAAGAAACCAAATTCTTCCAAAAGATATTCCCTAAAGTAGTTTGTGAAAAACTGCTCTCAAACTTACTGCTGTTTTTCTGAGGCGAAATCAGATCACTGTGTAGACCAAAGCATATGACTGACATAATTTTATACTCATCAAAACTTTCACTGAGCCCTTCCACCCTGTTAATTGGTTGGGGTGATCCTGGAAGAGGCCGTCCACATCCAAATAGAAACAAAGTTCATTGGTCATGCAATTGAAGTGGACAACCAGAGTAAAACTATACATGCATACATACATACATGTATAAAAAAAGCCTCCCATAAGCATAGCCAAGTACAGCCACCATACTCCTCGCTGTAGGGGTCAAGCATGTACAGTAAACATGCACTCACATCAGCCCACTTGTTGAGAATATGGTGAAGCATGACTCATCTGAATATATTGCTTACCCCCCCCCACCCAAGATCTCTGTAGACCAGCACAGAATCACCGTCAGTGTGTCACTAGTGAATACACTCCTCTTTGTAATGTAGGGTTTATACACTGCAAGCCTACCATGAAACTCTGAGCTTCTGTCAAAGTAAGAGAGAAAAGTAAGAATGGCTGAACTCCAAGGGAATCTTTTTTTTTTTATCATGATCTTTTCCTTCTATTTGAATAAAAATACTTATTTTTCAACCCATATGCAGAACTCATAATTATTAATGTAATAATTAAGTAAGAAGCTATTAAACTGAATTTTGTTCATACTACTTTGCACAATGCCCAATGTTGAATTAACACATCACAGTGTTCATACAGGTCTAGCTGGACTCAAATGAACTCGGAAAAGTATTAAATCAACACTGGGGATTTTTGGAATGTACCACGTGTTTAGTTGCCACAGAAAGAGCCATTCAAGGCAGAAACTTTAGAGTCAGTGTCTTGATGAACATATCAATCTATTAAAAACAAACTAATTTTATGAAGCTGAATTTGACTTCTTATTTACCAAGTTCTTATTTTAATCTTCCATCCCACTTGTCCAGTATTCTAAAATGTTCTGTAGTTATGGTCTTGCTGTAGTAGTTAACATTAGAGCTGTGAATCATGAGTAGAATGTTGATGTGATTCATTTTGATATGATAAACATTAGCACTATTGTCTGGTTTGTCTCAAGCAGCCACGTATCTTATGAGTTTTAAAATATTCGAAACTACTAATATTATCCAAGAATGAATTGAAATGCTGTGTAACTTGAGTTGTTGTTTTGAAATATTTTGTCTCGTACAAAGAAATAATCTTTTTTTCCCTGCCATCGTCTGTGTCATACTCCAGTCCAGTAGGTGGCAGTATTGCACCAACTGCCCTTAAACTCGTAAGAAAAAGGGCCTGAAAATAGGAATGGCAATAAATAATGGCATGGTCGCTACTGTTATCTCAAGGCGACATATAAAAAAATCTAAAAAAGAAATCCTGGCAAGACTATTCCTATAAAGTATCTTGAATGTCATAACACTCAGAATCCCTGGTCATAACAATTATGATGCCACTCCTACCTAGCATTATTGTGTGTGTAAAGGTCCAGACACAAAATCTTCAAGAACCTAAGATGACTGAATGGCAACATTTACTTTATGGCTCTTTCACTTATTATAGTTTTTGACCAAAAATAAGACTCAACTAAGTGAAATCATAAATGGTCCCCACAAGCCACAGCAGACTATTTGATATAGAAGCCATAATGGCCCATGGCTAACAACATAGTCCTCAGGTAGTTTAAGAGCTTTTCTGGAAATCCAACTCATTCAACTCACCCAGCCAAATTATTAGTGCGATCAAGTGCAGTAATGTTTGTTAAATCACATATCTCATTCACAATCCTGCAGTGGATTAAGCTAAACAGTTTATAGTCTCATATACTCCTGACATAATTAGTGGTGTGTGAGGCTTATACAAGCTTAGTTTCCATAAGTAATCATCAAGACTACTTAAAATTTCCTTAGTAAGTACTCTTTAGACTCAAGGTTCTCAGAGCAACACTTAGTAAGGAGTAGGAGTTTTTACTAGAAGTAAATCATCTTCACCTACTACTCATGGGGCAGCGGGTTAAGGCTCTCGGTTACTGGTCAGAAGGTTGGTGGTTCAAGCCCCAGGTCCACAAAGATATTACTATTGATACCCATGCCCTTAACCCTGTCTTCTCCAAAGGTGACAGATGATGGTTGACCCTGCAGGTGGTTGACCCTGCACGCTGACCACAGTTTCCTAACCAGCTGCGATATGTGAAAAGATTTTTCACAGTATAATGTATATGCAACAATTAAAGGCAGTTTCTTCCACCACTAATACCACTACTATTACTATTACTACCACCAACTCGACAACCACTACTACAACTACTACGACATGTCTATTTATACAAGTCCAGTTTATTTACTTTCTTATTTCATCAAGATTCGGTCTGTTTAGACAGACAGACAAATAGATGGATAGATGGATGGATGGATGGATGGATGGATGGATGGATGGATAGGAGTAGGTATAGAAAAGCCAGTTTGCCATGAAATAGCAGAGGTGATTAATGCTTTGTATAAAGCTGTACTGCAGAGAAACTTAACGACTCCCTATGCTGCTTCTTATTGTATTGCTGAAGTTTGTTGTTGCATTAAAATAATCTCTGAAGCACTTTTAAATACATATCCACTGAGCAGTACTAAAGAATGTTTCTGCATTGCTCCCATCTGTAGGTCTCATTTCTAAGCACTTTTTGGCACCCGAATACAAAATTCTACTCAGAGCAGCTTTACCAAGCCAGGTTCCCCTGTGGAGTGAGAGCAAGCACATTTCTCAATCTAAATTTCTCATCTTGAGTTTAGGCAACATCCTGCCAGCCCGCAGTAAACTTGATTAAAAATCATTTTCACTGCTCTGATCCACACCATGAAACACTGAACCAGTCTCAGACTGGATGGGATTTTCATCTATCCTCTTCACCGCCGTATATCATGCCATGTGGACTGAAACACCACAGATGTTATACATGAGCAGGAAGCAGAAACTGTCTTAAAGCATGTTGCCATGATGCTTGTGATATTTTGCAGAACATGTAAAAAGAAGCTTGGTTTGTAAGTGTGCCAGTATTGGCTAATTCCTATGTCAAATATTACTAATGCACAAATCAAATATTAAAAAGAAAAAAAATTCTCAGGGGTTATCAGGGCTCAGGACAAATTACAGTGCTGATCCCAAGCCCGGATAGAATGGAAGATTGTGTCAGTAAGGGCATCTGGTGTAAAACCTGTGCCAAGTCGTTGTATGGATCGGATGGTCCGCTGTGGCAACCCCTTGACAGGAGCAACCAAAAGACGAACAACAATAATATCCAAGTAGTCAATTATTGAGCATGTTATTTGGATATTAAATGAAAAACATTTTTCAAACTTATAAGCTTACAAAAAAGCTAAGCAATACCTTTGACCATGTCTGCGCTCATTTTTTTATTTTTATTTTTTTTTTTAAAGCTTTACAATTTCACACACACCCTTAAATATCACACACTTTCCCCATTGTTTAAATTAGGCGTCTTTAAAAAAAAAATCCGGATTCGAATGTATTCTCCCAGGTGTTATGACATGTTATAATAGTCTTCAGTGTTATGGGTGATGAGATGTCACTAACATCTTAGTGTCAAGATGTTTTTTTTAATTTTTTTTTTTTTTTTTACAGTTGCTATTTATAGAGGTATGGAATTATTTTAATGTTTTTAATACTTGTTAGGTTTTAATATGCAGTATAAGTACTACGAAGGACCTCTGGAAATGCTTCACTGAACCCTGGACACTAGCCTTGCTTAGGCTTACAGTAGAAGCAGGAGTGTTATCTGCCATATAACATATATTACACTTCAGTCTGTTTCATTGTGTTGTGTAGTGTAAGCTGACCTCAGGTGGGATCCTGATGAGTCATTTCTTCAAGTAGGAAAATGTGCTTAAATTGCCAGTAAATAATGGAGGTAAAGTATGACTGTGCATGCATGCTGTGCCATGTTTGTATCAGTTGACCAAATCATAATGTAGCATTAACACGTGGTGTTTGTTTATTTATCTGAACATGCTTCATCATAAACACAGCCCTTCATCACGTTACTGAGGCTTTTGCTGAGTGCACAAAGTTGCGTTTAGATTTCCACATTCCGCTACCTTTAAATTAAAGTCTAAACAACGACAAGTGAACTAATCAAGCGTTCTCTGATATCCCTAGATGTTTACTTGTTTACCAAGTTTAGCCTCGCTGCGCACATCCCCCCTGTATTTACAAGCATCCAAGTAAACACAACCGCCGTTAAAATGTCCGGTGACGCAGAGGGCGTTCCCCAAACTGACCTTTAAACCGAAAGCGCACACAGTACACTAAACGTACTTACGGTTTGTTTTTGGACGGAGACACGCACTCAGTCCATGTTTGAGTCCAGCACGGTCCCACTCCTCTTATTTCCTTGAAGACATGTTGTTCCACCACGCAGACCGCTCTGCCGCCTGCGCGCCGCCGCCGCATAACCCCGCCCCGCCCTTCGGAGTGACGCTTCGTCATCAGACCCCGCCCCCTGCGCACGTGTAGTCAGCGAGTACGCGCGTGCCTCCTAGGGCCGAAGCCTTGACATTTATTTCCCCGCCTCTGTATACTGTATATTTGTATATATTCGTGCGTGTTTTTAATCACTGTTTCAATTTGAGTCTGTTTATTTTAATGGAAAATTGATTTAAAAATCTGCTCACTGCTGCCACCATAGTGAATTTGTGAAATTGTCACTGGTCATGGCGCCTTTTTTAAGACCACTTTAAAAAAAAAAAAGGGTGAATTTCCTGCACTTAGTACAGCTCTCCAGCTCACGTCACATCTTATGATTACAGTATAAGAGTGAGAGTGCAAAGTCTGACTGAGTTGTATTTGCAATGGAGTCACTTCCCAACCAGTAAAATCATTGAACAACTGATCATAATTTTCTTTGCTTTTTCTTACTTAAATACAGACACATTTGGAGCAACTCCATATTTATGTCCTTGGTTAAGCAGTGATATGTTTGACAAACTCACATAGCTGTGATGTTGGTGTCCACATGCTTTTTGCCACCTAATTTCGCTGTATTTAGTGGCCGTACAGTGGCTGAGCGGTTAACACAGTTGTCATGCACCTCCAGTGYCTGGGTTCCCACTTCAGGTGTGTGTGCAAGGAGTTTGCATGTTCTCCCTATGGTTGGTGGGTTTCCTCCGGGTGCTCTGGTTTCTCTCACATGCAGGTTAGGCTAAGCATGTGGACACTTCCATAATTCTTTTGATTGTGTAAAGCTGCTTTGTGACAATGACAAATGTTAAAAGCATTATACAAATAAAATGGATTTGAATTGAATATTGTGTGAATGAACATGTGAGTGTGTGAACAGCATGTGTGTGCTCTGTGATGGATTGGCACTCCATACAGGGTGTACCCTGCCTTGTGTCCTAAGTTTCCTGAATTAAGCGGTATAGAAGATAAGCGACAGAATGAGTTTATTTAGTTAGTTTGTGATGTCATGTTCAAAGATGTCTTCTCTTTATAAGAAACAAACGAATTATTATTGTATATCCTGATGTCAAAAGATGAAGATAAAGATCTATTCTATTCTATGCTTTTGGTCTTTAGAAACTTTGAACCTTACACCACATCTACACGTGTTAATAAACAGACCTTATGTTTTATGTGACTCCTGAATATCAATTGTATGAACTCCATGAACTGAAKAGTGTCTATTTTAGGAGTTAGAGCTTTGCTGCCATCATGTGTTTACTTGTTGTAAGTATTTAATGTTTTTTTTTTTTTTATCTTAATGAGTTTAGGATGTGCTATGTAATTTGCTTCATATAAAAACGTTTAAATATAAAATTATAATACAGTAAATTTTTAATTGTGAGGAATTTGAAGTCCGGTTTGAAGGCAGCAATCAATATTTTTATGCTCTTGATGCATTAGACATCATTTCACTTACAGGACAGTTCTCCCAATTTTCCAGCATTCCAGCAGTGCCATGATGTGTTCTGCATTCATCTAAAATATTCATACTTTAGCCAACACAACCCCCCCACCCCTGTATAGACAGTGAGTTATTTTAATACATATTAATTTGACTAGTTTACAAATACATTATTTGGATTTGATGCTTTTCATCCTTTTAATCTCTGATTTAGTTTTTGCTTTTTAACCTTTGAAATYGTCACATTTATTGTTGCTAGATAAATGAGTAATAATATAATTTAATAAAATTATTTTCTTTGTGTATTCACTCAGAGTCAAAATAACCAAACATATGAGGCATTTCCTTCCAGAGGTCACCAAACACATTCCTTCCTTCTTTCAATTTATTTATCTTCAGTAACCTCTCGTATACYTTTCAAGCTTGTGGTGAAACCAGAGCCTATCCTGGAAAAAAAGAATAAGGTAGAAAAATATGCAATTTTAAAATAYAGAATGCAAACACTGCCCTGCGATGGATTGGCACCCTGTCCATGGTATATACCCGCCATGTGCCCTAAGTCTCCTGGGATAGGCTCCAGAACAAAATATAACTGAATACAGGATTAACCGGTATAGATGATGAGTGAGTGAGTGAGTGAGTGAGTGAGTGAGTGAGTGAGTGAGTGAGTGAGTGAGTGAGAATGCAAACACTAAGAAACCATACAAAACTGCAACACCGAAAGAACACTGCGCTCATGAATGAACCAGAGACCCTGAAGCTGAGAGGACACATTTTTGTAAAATTATCATGCAGTAAATTAAAAAGGTTTTCACAAGCATTTGGAGATCACCATCTGCCTGCTTGAGTCATGTCTGCCCATCATAGGCCTGATCATAGGCCCACGTCATGTCACATGCTTGAAATGTGGGAACAGTGTTGGGCACCCTGCAGAATAACATAGGGATAGGTTTGTATGCCATCTGTTAGATTCAAGGGTCCGAGGAGAAGGATTTTGGGGGAWGATCTGCTTGCATACATCAGCTTTCAACACAAGCAGMTCAACAATAAAGAAAATTCATAGCAATCTGTCCATGAACATAATTCTCCATAATTCTCACTAGCTTGAATAGAGCCTCGGTCCCAGTCGAGGAGAAGCATCCCCATAACATGARGCTTCCTGCCACCACCGTGCTTTACATAGTTTTCTTTGCTAATCAGGTTTGCTTTTGTATCAAAAATAGCCTTATGACCAAAATGTCCTTGGTGTTCCATCTTGCCATCCTACCCACCATAACCCAGAAAAAAATGTATATATACATATAACATATATATATATATATAGTGTACAGTATATATTGTATATATATATATATAGTTGTCAAATAAAAAATTAAATGGAAGAAAATATTTCCGAGGTGACCTGGAAGCTGTACTAATGCCCTTAAATCGCATTTAATCTATTAAATCACATTTGCTTTCTTGGCAGAGAGAGTTTTTCACTTTGTTCTTTAATTAGTTTTTGGAGGGATGTCCTGTTCTTCCTAATGTCACAGCATGGTACCCGTTTCCTCCACTTGTTGACGATGACCTTTATGGTCATATATTAACATATAATGTTTTCAATATTCTTTTGAGGAGTGCAAAAGACTCCTCAAAATAATATTATATTATTATTATTATAAAATAATATTTTTGGATAAGTTCCTGTACATGCTTTATTACTGCCATCCATTCATCCCTTCATCCATCCATTTTCAGTACTGCTTAGTGGAGACGGGTTGAACATTTTACAGTAGGTAATCCATGATTATCCTCACCTTTGTCTTATTACCCTGAGTTTAATTTTGTGTGTTTCTCTGTGCTTTTAGTGGCTCCTGTAGCCAAAGAGAGAAAGAGAGAGAGAGAGAGAGTGAGTTATAGTACGGGGCATTTGCAAGAAATGCAAGAATACACACATGGCATCAAACATGCTCTTGAACCTGATAGACCTGTTCTTGTTGAGTTTTTATTACTGCACACAGCAAATCGTCTTCCTCCACACCTTTACATACCAGTGTTCTACCTGGAATTCCCATTGGAGCAGTTTTGTGATAAGACCCTGAGGCATAACTCTGACCACGTTCGAATAACTGATCATCAGCAATTTCAGCATAATGGTCAACTATTCCTCCTACAGACTCCTCCAAATGTTGTATTCAGCCACCTATACAGTCTTTCCCATTTACCAATAAATGTATAAATAAAATGGAAATTACTGGAATGACAGCCATGTTCCAGAGTCACATGGACAGAATCCTCTGCCTGAGATCCTTTAAACAAGAGAGACTCACAGAAAACCAGAAGCACTGTGCAAATTGATGGGTAGACCTAACCTGTCTGGGCTTCTGCTTGGGCCATGGATTTCCCAAATTGATAAGACACCAACAACTCAGGCGGTTCCTGAGGCTCGTTGGCTATTATCACAGGTTTGCAGCTGATTTTTCAGATGCCACCAGCCTGCTCTCTGATCTCACTAAAAAAGGGGCACCAGTTCCAGTCCAGTGGACAGAGCCGCGCAGACAGGCTTTCAGCCAGGTCTTGTGTGGAGACCCACTGTTGTATTTTCTCCTGCCCGTTCTCTCCCCTTTGTTTCTGTCTCACATGTTGTGGACAGAGGGCTGCAGGCTGTTTAGTCATGGGTGTTGGAGGAAGAGAAGTACTCCATGTTGTACATAAGATAAAAGTTCTTGGTAATGGATACCAAGTAAAGCATGGCCAAGATGGAGTGCCAAGAGTGGCTTTGGTGTCACCCCTTCTGACAGGGTCACCCAGTGTCTTCTGCACCTCCTGCATCCCCTTAATGAAGCCATGACACACCAGGGTTGCACGCCAATGTATTGTACAGTACATGTACAGGTAACTCAGGCCTTATAGCAGAACATGACTATTAACAATACCCTAAGTTGGCAGTACTCGGTTCCAGATTCTAAAATCATTGCTAATACCTCATCTCTAGCACCCAGTGTCCTTATATAGCACCCGCCATGAGGAATGTACTGTAACWCCTCATATGTCATGTGTGTCCATTGCTTCCATTCTTAAGTTGTTATTTTTGAACTAGTCTTCAGATTTAACTGGGTGGGTTTAGTGACTGGTATGCGATGAGGGTGCCAGAAATAGGAGGGCAACAACTGAAACTTTATCACAAGCTGCCATTGCACTCCTTAGACATGAGAGATGAACAGACAAACAGATATGGGAAGGTAGACAGAAGTCTAGCTATACAGTAGTAAACGTCTGTGTCTGAGTTCTTTCGTTATGCGGTTAGCGGTGCTTCAGTTCATGGCTGGCTTCTGTGGAGCTCTGGGATGCATGTTCTTTCTGCTTTCTCTTGGTACGGACTATTGGCTTTTATTCTTGGAGTCTTGTGATCCACAAGAAAACAACACGGAAAAAATAAGAAGAGTCATTAGAAAGGTAGGAACAATGTCTGCATAGTACTGGATTTTAAGTATAGTATTTACAGTAATATATACTTAAAAACACACACACTTTTACCAATACAAATGACTAAACTATACTTACTTGGGTTGGGAATTAGAAAGTGAATAGTAACTGTATTCTTTAGAGATCCTGGAACAGCTGTGTGTGAATCTGTTGTTGGTCTTAGACTCTTAGATATCCTTGATATCAGCACATAACTTCCATTAAAACATTATCACTGATATTCAACGGCAATGGTGGCAAGAAAAAACTCCCTGAGATGGCAATAGGAAGAAACCCTCATTTGAGTGATATCAGATAGCAGGAATTGTTTTGCAGACATACTATGTGTTAGGCAGCTGGAAGTTCAATATAACAGAACATGTCTAAGTTAACAAGTACTTAAAGCCACCATTTACTTATATTCATTAATAGCTACTTAGACTCTGGTGTTAAATTTACTTTGTGCCTAAATGATTGTTATCAAAAATCATTTGTGCCATTCTGTATGCACAACGTCTTATAATTAAGTTTTTAGGCTTGGAAAGAAATGGCAGTAAAAGAGACGTTGAAATTTTTCATATTGTGTTGCAACCAAAAGGACCATAAAATGTTGTTAGACCTTGTGCTTATCATGTTCGCCACCTCCTTCGGGTTGTTTATATCTCCACAAAGAAGCGACAGATTTTATGAGCTATTTTCCTGATTAAATGTAAAAGATTTGTTTGGATTGGTAAAAAAAAAAAAAACAGACACAATGGTTTCACCAGGTTATTAGACACACTTACTTCCTTAATGCCAACCTAACAGTGCAGTCGAACAGTGACTACAGATAATCAGTGGATACAAGTACAGTGGAACCTTGGATTACGAGCATAATTCGTTCCGGAAGTGGGCTCGTATTCCAAAACACTCGTAAACCAAAYCATCATTTCCCATAAGAAATAATGAAAACTCAAATTATTCGTTCCACAGCCCCAAAAAATAAATACATAAAAATAATTAATACAATCTATAAAATGAAAATAAAACAAATTAATCT
>QMIH01000738.1:104124-118340 GCA_003987875.1 Clarias batrachus
CACCGTTTTAACAGGAAAAAAAGAAATCTCTCTGAGACTGGCATGAGCGTATATTAACAGAGACTTTTTAAGTTTCACAACAAACGCATAAACACAGCGGAAACACTGTTTTAACGGAAAAAACTGAGATTGGCATGAGCGCATACTAAAGGAATCACTTAAGTTTCACAACAAACGGACACACACACAAACACGAAAACACTGTTTTAACCGGAAAAAAAAGAAATCTCTCTGACCTGGCGTGAGCGCATACTAAGAGAATCACTGCTGTAAAGTAAAAAACAAACAAACAAATGAAAAGGCGAGAGAGCGTCTGTGCATGTGTGTGTCAGTGTCAAATTGCGCACGCACGAGCAGAGTTTCTGTGTRTTTGCGAAGCCGTGGGGGGAGGGGGGAGGTGAGAAAGTGACGCTCGGTGTCAAAATAAGAGTCGCATGTGTGATATATGATACTCGGCGCTCGTAAACTAATACTTGCTTGGTTTCCGAATAAAAAATTGTTAAAAATCTTTGCTCGGTTTGCGGAACACTCGTAAACCACATTACTCGCAATCCGAGGTTCCACTGTATACCATACTATATGGTAGTATCTTATCAACTTGCAACCAAAAGTAACACCTATGGTAAATATTAAATTTGAATAATAACTTTCTGTTTTTATAGTATTCTCACAGCTCAAATATATGACTGCAAAGTCATTGTAAAGTTCAAATACTGTATTGCATATCCATTCCCTCTGTGCAGGTTCTCACCCTTTAATTCCTGACTACCTTATTGTATTTTGTGCATTTTTGGATTCGTGAGTTTACTTACTTGGATAAGATCTGTAATACACATTCTGTTCACTAAAATTCGTATTGAGACACTTTCATTCCAAAGTGATTTTACAATCACTTTTACTTTCAATCCAGTTCAGTTATGCACTTAACATGTTTTCGTATCTTTACTGTGTGCTTAGTTTTAACAAAGGAAATAAGCAGACCTTTGTTACATATGACTGTTTTCTGTTTAAAATGTGAAGGATGACCTAAAAGAAGACCCAGATGGTGCTAAAAGCACAGTCCTGTCCTACCATGAAGGCATTTTTTGGAGATGCTCCTACCGAACAGACAAAGTAGAGGAGAGCATACTGGATTTTTGGATCAGTAGGTGACCATACAAGGACGTTCATCCTTAGACTTACTGAATGCATGAAAAGTGTTACTGATAAGTGAACGATTTATTTTCATGCTATTTGCCTTCTCTAACAGCCAACCAACCAACAGAGAAGATCTGCATGCCTGTTTACCTTAACCACRATCCTCTACCTGGGAAAAGAAGAAGTACTTTAAATGCAGATACGACTACATGTGAGAATTTCACTTAATCTTAACCTGCATGCGCATAAAATCAGAATTTTCCCTTTAAGACCCACTGCTGGAACGTACTTGATTTATAAACCTAATGGACATCCTTCACATATTTACATTTACATCTAATATTTGTTCCCCCAGTGCATAGGACCTTTTGGTGCATTATGTCTATCCTGGGACTCACCATGGTCATGATTGGGGTGTTTGTTACCATCTGCGGTGTCCCAAGAGCCAACCGCCGCCTTTATGAAGCTGGAGGTGCTCTTTTCATAACTGGTGGTAAATACACTTCTGGCTAATAATGCATTCCGATTTGCTTTCTTCTTCCTTTAGCGTACCCGCTGTTTTGCGCTCTTTAATTCATCATATCTGTTTCCTTCCTCACTTTGCATTCAGGATTGCAGATACAAAAATGATGTATGACATAACCATAATATTTGGCCATGGAGAATTTTGGTATTATGAGCACTAATATTGATATTTTTGTTTGCTTTATATTCTAAGATGGTTTGCATACCAAAAAACCCCACAGTGCCTTAATTCTGTCACTACATGAAAGATGCTGTTTACGAATGTATGCAACGAGTAAAGAAACACCGGAACTAGCTATCAATATCAGGGCAATATTTGTCTGAATCTGAATCAATGACAGAATAACATTGAGAGCTATGCTAATACTGTATGTACGATATTACTGCAATATGAAAATCAGCACCTAAACCTTTTCAATTTTATTTTCATCATCTTCCTCACTTCCTCTTCCCGAAAATTCTGAAGGATGTCTAAAACTTTTCTCCATGTCTTTAGGATTCTTGCTTTTGGTCGTGGTGGTGACATTTGTAGTATGGGTGCAGGTCTCAGGCTCTCTGGAACATTACATCCTCCTGCACAGGTCCTCCGTGTGCCCGGATCTGCACCTCAGTCTGTACTATGGCCCGTCCTTCATGTTGGCACCYCCTGCCTCATTCTTCAGCATCCTTTGTGGCATCTTCCTTCTGCTCACACAGACTGCCTCACAAACAGTCTCAACAAATGCAGAAAACAAAGCCTTATCTGTACAGAAAGAACGGGAAGTGAACAATCTGGAGTAACAGCACTGAACAGTTAAAGAACAGTTAGGCTTTTCTACTGGTTTGCACTTTGTGATATCCACACTGAAGGAAGCGTTCTTAGAAAATGACAGTCATTTGGAGCAAACTGTAGGAGGCAATCACAAGCATGGAGTAGACAAGAGCTGAGCTTAGTGTTCTCTGTCTTATTCTATTTTTAGTGTTTTCTCTGCTTCCTGATTTAACGAATCAGCTAATTAACAGTCTCTTCTGAATACAAGTTGATGTGTGTGTGTGGTAGAGCAGGGAAAACACTAACTTGTGCAGGACAGGTGTCCTTGAGAGACCAGGTTTGAGAACCACTGGACTGGATCTACAAGATCCAGTTTTTATTTTTGTTATAGCAAAAATATAGTTTTTATTTTTGTTATAGCAACCGACCACCAGGGTGCAGTATTGCTTTAGAATTGCAGAATGAAGAAACATCACAGATTTTTTTTGTTACACTTTTTTTTTTACATTATCATCTATGTTTCACTGTATTCCATGAAATGTCCAGTAAGTCGCTGATTAAGCCAGTAACAGTTGTATACAATATGTTTTAGGGATAAACTAAATTGACATACCGTATATGCACATAATATCAGGTGAGCTGGCCTCATTGCTGTCGTTCCCAATACATATACTAATTATCACAGGGGTCAAATATCACTGATAATAGGATCATAACTACAATAAAAAAAACTAAATAAGAACAGGGTAATATAAAAATAGAGGCAACTTTGAAATTCATAATTTTTTCATATTTTATTCACATTACATTTAGAAAATGTCATTCAGAACCATCTGGATATCTTTCAAGAAACGGAGACCATTCAATAAACTTTTGACTTATGACAGTATTTGTAATAAATATCGCTGTCATAGGTGGCTTATTGGTTTGTCATAGGTGGCTTATTGGTTACTGTCACTGTTACCTGCACCACCAGGATTTGTTTGCGTGGAGTTTGCATGTTCTCTCAAGTGCTTGGTGTTGTGTCCTCTGGCAGCTCCGGTTTCCTCCCACAGTCCAAAGACAAAGGCTAATTGGTGTTCCCAAAGTTCCTGGAGTGTGTGAATGTTTGTGTGTGTGTGTGTGTGTGTGTGTGTGTGTGTGTGTGTGTGCATGCGTGCGTGTGTGTGCCCTGCAATGGATTGGCACCCCATCCTGGAGCCCCAAGTCTCCTCCACAACCCGATACACAACATAAAGCAGTATAGACTATAAATGAATGAATTTATTACTATCATATAGTCATCTTTTCCCCAAAAGAGCTTTTACAGTTATTTTAAGGATAATGGTCAATGACATTTGGGATTTKTCCCCGATTTTCTCAATTGAGAATTGGGAATTTTCCTCAAATTCCCAATTCCTCCCCGTCACTAGGGGGCTCCCCCATTAAGGCTACTACTACCACTCAGCCGGGAGTTTCCTCCGAACCACGTGACGCCAGCCGACCGCATCTTTTCGAACTGCTCGCTCGCGCACCGTTGGGGGCGGCGTAACACACTCGGAGGACAGCGCTATCCGCTCCCTCCGGTGCACGAGCTCACAGACGCCCCTGAATGGCTGTAGAGCCGTGATTAATGCGGGAGCACCACCCGGGATTCGAACTAGCGATCTCCGAATGATAGGGCGAGCGCTTTAACCACTGCGCCACTCGGAGGCCCAAGGGAGCGTTTTTGATTCATTCTGATGGACCAGAACTACAGGTACCCTGACCTGGCACCTTTCCCAGAGGATACTACTGGGAGTAAATACAATTCTCCTATTCTTCCCATGTATTTTCCAGATTTATGAGTTGCTCTCTGTGAAGCAAGCAGCTAGCAGTCAATAAGATAGCTTAAAAGCATCCATTAAAGCTGGAGAAAGCCATCCAACCACTTTAATAATTGTCACTYTAATACTTAATATATCAAACAAATATGTGTGAAAATCTAAGAACAGGTCAAAAACAACAACAACAACAACAACTGAAGAACTTCTTGTGGGCCTCCATGAATAAACAAAGTTTCCTTGATGATAATATTTTCTCAATGGGTCACCGTTTCTAACTGGACCCCAACTGTTAGAAAAGCTTCGCATCTTCAGAAACCCAGAGGCTGTGCCACTTTTAAAGAAACAAGGACATTACCCTGTTTGTGGTGTTTGAAGTCCACATGTAGTCAGATAACCTTTGTCTAAAAAGATTATATAGCTTGAGCAAGACCATTGGGACTACTGTACCTCTGCGGCTGATAGTCAACAATCCTATTATCCACCCAAAACGCTGGTACCACACATTGTGACCTAGCTAATCTTCTTTGGTCTAAAACAAATCCTGCCTACCACACACTGAGGCAAAAAGTGATTAGTGTTATCAATTAATCAGTGAATTGTATTTACAAGCACTATGATGTGTGAGTAGRGTATGAGAAGGACCTGGTCATGATAWTGGCACATAGGAACCAGTTGTCCAAGTAGAGCAGAATCCTAATAAAGCTGGCTATCAGGAGAGACATGRCTGTTTGCATACATCTTAAAAGCATCCATGGTACCAAAGAGAGACTAAAGGTTAGAACYTTTTTGAAAGTTAAATGTGGACTTGCTTAATGTCAAACTTCTGGTTGGAGTTCTCATTATTTGGAGACCCCTTACTGCTGTTGAGGATGGCCCCATATGATATTTATTTAAATCATTTTAAAATTCTAAAATTGCCATCAACAGTTTTGTATATAAGTCATCAACAGTTGGTTGACTTATTGTTAGCTAGAACTAATTTCTTCTTATACATTTACAATTCTGACAATGTTGCACACAATTAAAAAAAATCATGATTTTTAGTTACAGTATTCCTACTTGAGTCCAGATCCTCAAGGTTTACAAAGGTTTTCAAAATTTTATATATTTTCTTTTTTAATAAAAAAAAGTATTTTTTTTTTAAATAACAAAGCTATAAATCTATGCACTTAATTGATATCAGCGATTTTAATTTCTGTAAAGCTGCATTGTGGCAGTGTTCATTGTTTAATCATGTAGCAGGTGTTTAAAATCAGAAGKGGAGACAGTTGCAGACAAAGATGAACCACTACATCTATATCCAGGATGAAGGTAAAGAGAGAGAGAGAGAGATTCTATTACTAGGCGTCTCTACTTTTACTCAAGTAAATGATATTTGTACTTAGCCCACCTACTGTATGAGAACTATGTAAAATATGAACATTAACCCATAAACCACATTTTCCCCACTGTACTCATTAGAAATTAGACTGAAGATGACAGAAGCATGATATTTACAAATTTTATTTACACACACACACACACACACACACACACACACACACACACACACACACACACACACACACGTCTCTAGTACACTTTCTACTGATGCACAGTTTACGCTATCACTTCTACTATACAACAGTGTTTAGGTTTACTGTACATATCGTTTGGTGTGTTGTTGAGTAACCTATTGTCTGTATTCACTGTATTTATAAAATTTTGCACTCTTGCCTATTGTTGCAGAACACTGTGATTCTGGAGGGACTACATTTCCTATATGATATGGTTGACCATAAACTTCTTGTTTATAAATATATCTATTTGCTATAGTACAAAAATAATCCACATGTTCATATTTGAGAATTGATGCCTGAGCATCACACATACATGTGGAACTTCTTCAGCCTTTTGCCCCAAAATTAGCAGCACGCAAGTCTTTGTATGCCATAGTATTAAACTTCACTGGACTGTCATTGGAATTCAGGGGCTCAAACATGTTCCAGCAAAACTATTCCCCTGTGCACAAAGTGAGAGCCATAAAAATATGGTTCGCCAAGGTTGGTGTGAATGAATTGGAACGCCAAATGCATGCCAGGTCTCCTCGACAGACATCAGTGCATCACCTCACTAATGCATTTGTGGGTGCATGAGCACAAATCCCAAGAGCCACATTCAAATATCTAGTAAATAGCCTTCCCAAAAGAGTGCTGGCTGTTATCCCAGGAAAAGAAGCACTGCATATTTTCTATTTGATCCACCCTATTTCATCCCACCTAACCAGCAATGGTGGTGAGAATGACATGGATACCTTCTTTTTTGTCCAYGTGCATGGTGATACATTTAAACAAAAGAACCTACCTGTATAATGAATTCAACTGTTAAACCATCCTTCCCTTATTGGTCTCTTCTTCTACACATGCTGRACCACATGGAACTATCAATTTAGCAATTGAATCCAAGCTCCATGTAACTTGTTCACCAAACATAGTAATAAATTCCCATAATATTCCGTAGTGAGTGGATATGGCCATCACTCATTGGGCTGTTAATTTGGTTCTATGAACCCCTTTAAACTGGTTTATGCATGGTTCATAAGGAGAATRCAGACATGTTCAAATCAAAACTGGGAAGTCTGCCCTGCGGGAAATGGTTCTCCTTTGGGCTGACCCTAAACAGAATTTCCAACACTGATTGGGCCATGTCTGTGAAGGGCAGTACCTGGTGACAGGATGCTTTATAGTGAAAAAAGATTGCTCATTGCTCGGTAATTAGTGACCTCATTCAATTACTGTAAATTCATTTCAATACAATTTTATTTGARAGGCGTTTAAGCATTTTCCAGTGGAAAGGCAAATCAAGGTTATGCATTATGGCCAGCAGGTGGCGATATCACTGCCCCGGTTATGTAATGCCACGACATGCACAAATATAGTGCAATAGAAAGAACAGATCTTCATGATTGGATGTAGTGAAGTAAAAGTAAAATGCATTTACTAATAACAGTACGCAAGTGAAGWATAGTAATGAAGCAAACATACTTAGTTACCATCCATCTCAGGYTCTTGTTTCAAAGAAAGAAAACACTTGTGGAGACATGGAATTTTACTTTACCTCACTTCGATTTCATTAATTTATATAGTCGCTTTGACGAAGCGGGTTTACAGAGGTGATGGTGCAGGTGAAAAACTTCCTGAGACTAATTAAGGTATAAACCTTGAGAGGAACCAGACACAAAAGGGAACCCATACTCTTCTGGGTGACACAAGATAGTCGGATTGTAACTCATTACAGTGCTGGTGTATTTGCCCTTCAGGGTCCCCCAGAGCAACAAACTGAAGAATGCTTTGGGAAATGGATCTAGTAGATGTGTAAAATGAAAAGAAAGTCCAAATCACTGCCAGGAAATATGAAACAGAAAGGTTTGCTTCTAGCATGCTTATGGGATCTTCAATTTTTTTTTTTTTTTTCCCCTCTAGGGGAAATCTGTAGAATCTTCCAACAGTTTGCCTTAAACTTACAGAAAGAACATTTATAATAAGCAACCCTTAGACACATTAAACATATAGCAGAATGAACGTATCATTTAAAGTATTGAACGTGTTTAAAGATTTAATACATTTAATACTGCAAATGGTGCATTTATTCTGCTATGTGTTTAATGCACGGGCATCTGATATGTAAAATATTCATATGAGACTCTGTGAAGATTACACACGGGCAACAGTGCAATTCAGCTGAAAGGGCCAAACCAAAGCCTGARCAAAAACTAAGATAATATGTGATGTGAAGGTCAGCTTACAGAGTTTAGTGTATAGGTAAAGGAAAAAAAAAAAAAAAGTGATTAGATGACTCATTTAAAGGAGTTGTTTGGTAAGGGCAAAGTCTTAATGAATAGCTCATTGCAAAACATTCAACTTCCACTAATATGTGCACTCCTCATCACAGCCACCATCAAACTGCCTACAGTCAGGCCGCTACCTGAACCTGTCACATTTGCTTAAACCAACTCGAACATCTCTGTCAGCACAGGCCGTGTCAAACCACCCAAACGAATCGTGTCTTAAGGTAGATTTTTTAATGAATACGGATATTCGCATTCGCTCATATCTCTCAGATTAAATTTTTTTTTTCCCCCCATGATTCTGTGGTGCGGAATGCGTTGGCAGATTCATTACCGGTTCGCTCCCCCCCCTCCCCCTACACCTCCCGCTTCTCTGTGCGCTTCCTTGCCACTGCTGGAGTGTCACATGCAGCACTCACACGTTTGTTGCTTGCCCTCATCACTGAGGCCTTTGTCCTGCAGTGATAGACCTGTCCAGAACAATTACTTCAGGAGCTTTAACGACAGCGTTTTAATCTTCTCACAGGTCCTCGCCAAGATGCTATTAAAAGAGTTGACAAAGCTCATGGGGAGAGTACATGGGGAAGTAAACATTGCTTTTTCCCTTTCTGAGCTCCAACTTGCCACACAGCAAACACTTTTTTTTTTACTTTTAGGTAAACAAATGATATATATATATATATTGTAAATCAATGCATTCAGATGTATATAAATTTTTTTTAATATACACTTCAACATGAAAAATGCACCTCTCTTCTGATGATCACATGACAGCATCAACTACTAACACCTTTTAAAATTTTTTTTTTTAATACTACAGAAAGTCTGTCATGATTTGATCTTTAATGTGTATTATTGTTTGTATGGTTGAGCTGATTGGTTGGTTGAACTGCAGTTTGAAACGGACTAGAAGTGGCTTCGAGCAAAAATAGACTATGCACATATCTTTAGCAGAGTGGCACAGAGAGCCACTTCTGGAACGTTTCACGAAAGTGTCCTGGTGCAACTGCTAACAACACGTCCATTGACTGTAAAATGTCCAAATCAGCCAGAAAGTGCCAATTCCACGCCTGGTGTAAATCTGGGTTAAGTTGTGTCTTAAGGCTAAAAATTCCAGAACAGCTCTGATTCTCAAACTCACCTACATTGCTCAAGTTTAGTTGAACAAATTTACTGTATCTTTAAATATAATAATAATAATAATAATAATAATAATAATACATGAATGTAATGACTAAACCTGATCAGTTCCAGGGAATAAATCAATGAATGCTGTAAATGTAATTCATGTTAATTCATTTGCTTCATATTTCCCCTTCGTATCTAAAGTAAACACCTATGCAACTTTTTAGTTGCGCCCCAATCCTGATGCAATTGGTTTGAATCCAATTCCCTGTGAACCGTTCTGAGAGGCTTTCTTTAACAACAACAAAAAAAAATCATATCTTTATTTGGTTAATCCCGACTACATAGTGTATAGTTAAAAAATAATAATGTATAGCCTAAGTTAAACAAAAAAGTTTCAAAACAATGCTGTTGTGACAAAGTTCATAGCCTTATTCATGTCCATGATTATCTACCATTTATTGTGATAGCCTGCAGCTCACACTCTGCCGTCCCGCACCTCATTTGGATGGCACCGATGGTCCCGAGGAGCCACCCAGGGGGTACAATTACCACACGACCCATGCTCAGCCAAGCAGAAGAAATGATACTTTCTAGAATCGGGACCTCTCAACCTGGGGACCGTCTGTTGGACCAGTGTCCCTTCAACAATTATAACCCCCACCTTTTGAAATGCACTCTCTGTTTATTAGTGAGCCCTCTCGAGGTCACCTTGTGGGACACTGTCGTGTCTGGACGTCAGCTCCTCAGGTCATCCCAGGAGTAAGTGCTGGATGCCTGCTTTCATATAAACAGGAGAAAGGCATGAGTTTCAAATGCTCTATCGAAAATGGCACCTGGCTGTCTATAAATGAAGACTATTGACCTAACTCTTCTCCAAGCACCTGAATGAGCACTTTATTTATCCATTAAGGAAAAAAAAAAAACAATGTCGTCTTCTCTGCATACTCCAGTAATTTCCCCAACAGGGCTTTTGGACAGATGGTGCTCTTAGTTCCCGACCTAATGAGATAGCATGAGAATGTGTTTTTGATAGACACCACAACACCCTTTTGTAACTTACGGTTCTTCGAGAAGACTTTGTGCTAGATTTTGAAGCGTGGCTGTGGATATTTTTGTAACAAATTCATCCCAAGGGTGATTAGTGGAGATGAGGTCAGGGTTATTCAGAGTTCTTCTATACCAACGACTCAACAAACCATGTCCTTATGCAGCTTGCTTTATGCACTGGGGTATTGTCATGCGGGCACATGTATAAACAACATACAAAATAATATTGTTTGCTTATGACTTTGTGCCAACTGTTTGGTGACAGTCAGCATATGGTGGTCCCATATAATTCATATTGTGAATTGCAGTTGTAAAATTATTATGAAATCATATATATATATATATATATATATATAAATCTTGTGTTGTTATGTGTTATGTTCTATTTAACCTCATAACACATCTACAAATCACATCACAATCACATCTACGAATTGCACCAAGCATTCCATGTGACTTTTTATGATTTATTTATATTTTTTGCCATTTATAAATATATTGATACTTTTACGATGAAACAACCATACGGACGTCAATTTATTATTTATTTATTTATTTATTTATTTATTTATTTATTACATAATACATATATATTTATAAGCTAATTAGGCTAGCGGCAGAACAATGTTAAGGGTGGAAAGAGCTAAAAAAAAAAAAAAACTCTTTTATTTTACCCTTCTCCTTACAAACTGTACCGCCAGAGTCCATTTTAAACTGCTGAACACAACCCTATGCATCTAAGCCTATGTAATTTATATCCTATCTGGAATAGGATTTGTATCATTTCCTATCTCTATCTTTGTGCACTTTCATTCTTTGTTGCCTGTCTCACTCAGTGCACAGAGAAATCTTGTGTCTTGTGCAGGTGTCTCTCATTGTCCCCCTTTCCAACCCCCTGCTGTCACAATAAACACTCACTGTCATCATGACTCAAGGACTCACCTAGATGTAATGGTACATCAGTGATGGAAATCTGACACAGTTATACGATTTCTTGTGTGACATATCATCCTGTCTAAAACTTTTTATTTATTTTTATTTATTTATTTTTTTAGGTGAAGCACCCTTTGAAATAAAGATGCTTGAAAAACAAGTGCTAATCAGAGAAATGCTAATGGTAGCAAAGTGTTCTCATGAATTAAAAAAAAAATCAGTACAGATTTATTATGTAAACACATCCTGTGCACGTACTGTATTAGGATCAATATTTAAATGTGTCGAGTATTTGTGGTCCATTTACTTGTGATTGAAGATTGAAGTTTACACTACGTTCAGGCTTACATGTTTTGAAGATTTGGATGAAACCCATTCAGTTCAAACGATAAGTTAAATAGGGCAATAACTATAAAAAACTAGGGATGCTATTGCTATTAGTCCTATACATTTTACTCACACTGGTAAAAAAAATAAATCTGACACCAACACCTAATATGATATCAAATTCTGTCTTGTATAAACCATGTGTGTGTTGATTTTGACGTTGAAGTGCTTAAATTAAGTAAATCGGTTAGACTTAAAACTGTACGAATACAATAATACATATAATAMCTGTTGGGTTGTGATTGTAATCGCTATAATACAAACAATCAACCAAAAACTAACAAGACAGGAAGGATCCCGTTTCTGTGCTTCATGGACCCGTGTAGTTCCCCACGAATATTTTAGTGATGATAATTTCACTTCTCGGTACCTTTTGAAACTTGCCCCGTGCTGTGATAACGGGTGTAACRTAGCTCAGCTGTCTAACTAGCCAAAGTTGGATAAGGTTAGTCAACAAACATTGACAACTCACAAGTCAGAAGCCATCGAATTAAAGTCAAAAGTTCTCCAGGAAATTCACCATGTATTCATCTAGCGAAGTAAAGTTTCTTTGCACCCACAGCCTCACTTCACAGCTACTGTGCACAGATCAGTCTGGCTCGTGAGGTCACCTGGTTGCAGTATAAAAAGGGGGAAATTCTCCAAAATATTTTAGGTTTGTCTGAAGCCCTGATTAACACGCTTGGAATAAACTTGGTACATGTAGAATGTGTGAATTTGCATAAGACATTAATTTGGGAGAAGAGTGTGTGACTTAGTAGAGATCTTTACTGCAGTTCAAGTGAAGTCATAGATTACTGGACTCATTTGTCTCGGGAGAAAAACTGAGAAGAGCGTAGAAAGTAATCTTTGTTTTTTTTTTTTTTTTTCTATTTAGAATCGATCTCCTTGCCGTCTTGATAAAACTGAAGTTTTTTTTGGTATGAGTTGATGATAGATGGATAAGCTAAGTAGCTAAGATTTATGCTGTGTATCTTTTAGAAAGCACTCTGATTGTGCTACATGAAGAAGGGTCAGACGACATGTCTGGATTTCTAAAGTATTATTCTACTTCAATTTTTTTTGACAATTCGTCTTATATTTTATTCGAGTGTTCTGTAAAAAAAAAAAAAAAAAAGCCAAATAGTAATAATAGCCAAAAAAAAGCAAAGTGTTGCTGGTGGCACCAGACTACATATTGTACACTTGATTTGTGCTTATTCCCATTTTAGGTTAAGGTTTTTGCATTATGCTTTGTCTCATGTCCGTGTCTTCGCATGCTAATGTTTAGTTCATGCCCATAGTCATGGTTAAGGTTTGTGCAATGTTCTTATTTGTGTTTGTTATGTGATGTTAAATAAAGTACAGCCTGCACTTGCAGACCCTCGCTTCCTTCAATGCCTGACACATCACAAACAGAAGCCATGGTGCCTTTGAAATGCGTTTGGTCCTCGTAGAAAACTTCTAACCGTGGATCCGCTGTGATGAGTCGAATATAGAACGGAACTCTATTAGAAAATTGCTTTGTTCATATTTAAATGCTTACACTATTTGATGTAAATGTGTCAGAAAACAGTGCCCATTGCAATGCACAGTCATAGTTCATCAGTGTTGTGTGCATTAGGGAGGGCAAACAGATAAAAATCTAGTATGCGGAAGAGCAAGGAGAAATAGCGAGAAAGATGAAATCTTTCATCCTTGACTGCTTTCATGTCTTTATTTTCCAATGCAGGGAATTATCAGTGCTGCGACTGATGTAGGGGAGGATGGTGTTTTACAGAAGGGATGTGGATGCGATGAAAAAGAGACGAAGGAGGGATGAAATGTACTGTGCAAGATGATATTGATGTTTGGCCATCTGCTCCTTTTGTKGTGCTAGGTTTGTTTGGAATATTAATAAGGCAACAGATCAATATAATTATTATAACCTTTTATCCCTGTCGAGCAAAAACTCTGAACAAGTCTCACCAACACTTTTGCTGCTTTGTTTTACATTTGACCTCGATACTCAGAAGACTGGAAAACTGCATAACAAGAAGCAGCGTTCAAATATTTAAATAAACCGTAAATTAAAATAATAAAAATAATCTTAATAAATAAATAATGGTGGAACATTTTTTTTTTTGTTTGTTGCATTTTCAGATGTTTTTGGCCTGCCTTCTAATCTCCTATGTATGTATGTATGTGTGTGTGTGCGCATGTGTGCGTGTGTGTGTGTGTGTGTGTGTTTTCATTAAATTTGTGTCAGGACTAATTTTGAGGGAAATGAATACAGATGTCAGGGTGCCACCGGATCCCATGCTAGGCCTCTTAAATGAGATAACAGGCTTTAGTCAAAGAATCAACACTTTTGAAGAAATGAAATTAACTAAAAGGACATGGATATGGCTGTATCACGCTGCGCAACCTGCGCTGCCAAGAATCACGAATCTATTTCCGACCCCCCGTATTAAGTATCAGACCAAAGCCGCTCTTGCTCATTGACTCATCTGCTGCACTCTTGCATTGTCTCCCATTAAGTGGGGAGAAAAACGGAGATTATGTGGGCCTTCAGGGGCGTTTTATGAATTCTTCGAGAATGTTAAACCATGTCATGGACTTTGGAGGATCACACCAGCGTGCCCCGCTGTGTGTTCTATCCTTCTTGTGCTATAAATCCCATGTTTAAGCTTTTCAATTTGATTATTCCTCAGTGCCA
>QMIH01000738.1:210135-224158 GCA_003987875.1 Clarias batrachus
ATATATAGCTAGATTTTCCCAACTGTACTCGTAGGATTTTTTTTTTATTCATTTTTCATCAGTTACAGTTATATTAAGCTAAACAGCTAACTTACCACAAAAAAATGTAGAAGTTGTAGGACATGTAGGATATGGAAGGTATGGGATGTAAGGTATGGTTCAATCAAATGCTAAGTAAATTAACATCATCCACCTTAGCATTTTAGCTAAGCTAAAACTGAGCTAGATAGCTTGCCTAGGAGGTTGTGGTAAATAGGCAAGTTCCAACCAACAACCAGGCTCCATTCCTTCTGGCYATTTGCCCAGTAATGRATTACGTGGGGTTTAGATGCAGTCAGCTCCTGACATGATGGCGACAAGAAGAGGTCCTAAAGTCGAGCTTCCAAAACCGTTCTTCAGTAAACCTACAGTATGGGTGATGTCACAAAAGGTTTGTTCAGTTCTTTATGGCTTCAACCAGCTCTGCTGTTCTGTGGAGGGGCATGGCTCAGCAGTAGCTCACTTCCACAAACACTGCATTCGAAAAAAATAATGAAACAGGAGGAGTTTGAGGTATGTAAAATGCGATGTGATGCCTAGGAGGTTTTTCCACCATGCTCAGCGCCGAGCTTAGTAACATCTGAAACTGGCCTCTTTGTGCTGGCATGCGCCACCAAGCTGACTCTATAAGAGCTAAGTGGGATTAGATAGTGATGTGGAACCCCTTGGCTCCAAAACTGCTTCTATATCACAGGGAACGAGTTGGATTCTATTTAATTTAGGTTTAAAGGAGAACAAAAATAATTGTGGTAGAAATTTCTTCAAGATTAGGATTAGGCAGGAGTTGGATTAAAAGAGCTAAAAAAAAAAATCTCAAATGTGTGTGCGCGCACACACACACACACACACACACACGCACACACACACACACATACACATTTTCACATGGAAGGCGATATGAAAGTGTTCATATCCTAATAATAATAATAATAAAAATAATAATAATAATAATAGTAATAATAACAACTTTGTAACAAAAAGTGTAGCCTTACACAAAATGCGTGTGCCCTTAAGAATTGGATTAGTCTAGTGTAGAATTATATTTACACGAGCACAAGTAGAATGGAACTTTTATTATTATTATTATTATTATTATTATTTATTTATTTATTTATAGATTTTTTACATTTTTTTTACCAACTGCATCACTGTTTTTGCTCATCACTCCTACATCACCCAATCACACTAGTTGACTAGTGGATACACCCTTATTACACAGAGATCCTAACAGTATAATACTTCTTTTTGGAGCTGTTATCAGGGTTCATGGTTCAGACTGTAAGTCAGGGGTCTCTCACTATAAAACACCAGTCATTGATACTCTGTGCAAAGAAGGAACTTGAGGGTTAAAGGTGAGGGGGTCGGTTCGTGCCACCATCATCTTTTCTCAACTAATAAACCTTGCAAAGCGCTGACAGGTGTGAAAGCCTGTGGGCCATGCTTTCCAAACCCTTCAACACAGGAAATGAATGGCTACATATTCAGATAAAAGGATCATACATGGAGGGGGCACTTTCAGGTCCTGTGAACTGACCCTGAAAGGTCTGGCTGCCAAAAAAAAAAAACGGAATGTCCAGATGGGCCACTTGGGCATGCGTCTTTTCACGAAGGTAGCATGGTAGGCCAGGGCAGGCTGTATACACGGCAGCCAGTGTTTTCCGATCATTCATCAAAAAAGTGTCACCAGTCACCCCCCACTCCCTCCCCCCCCTGCATACCGGGACATGTTAAATGAAGGCTGACCCTTGGATGCAAAAAAACATGATTAATGGCAACACTTGATTAGACGTGATTTCCTTTTCCTGTCTGGTGTGTGGTCAGGAGCGGGAGTTAGCACCATTTCATTATACACCTCCATTACTAACGTAAACTCTGTTTATTCTGCCAATAAAACCGAATCCTTTAACAAGCGGCACAAAGGAGGTGAATTACGCTAGTCGTGAGGCTCTCAGGAAAATGATCTATTTATTTGAAGTGTGTGAATTTCCTTGCTGGAATGCTTAGCAGGCTGAACGAGTACTGGCCCTCTGCAAACACAGAGCTTCCTCCTGGGTAATGTGGTCTCAGGGGACGGCCTTATGAGCCATTACCAAGCTTCCTTTAAAGGAAGTTTTAAACACTTTAAAAACATAATATTCCTCTCCTGTTTAGACAGCCTGATTATCTGCATGCTAATTCTCTTGCTCGCTGTAATTCATCAAGCTGTCACATCTGATAAGTGTCAGTGAAAGTCTTCAATTTTTGGCTCTCCAGACCCTTTTAGAAACACATTATTATATTTCACTTCTTGCTCATGCCAGCATAATTATGCTACTAACTGACAATTTGTGTGTGACTCACTTCGGTAATGTCATTAGTCCAAGTATATTTAAAATGACTCAGTAAAGGAAGTAAATAAGAAGTGTTAATTTTTCTAAGTAAAGGAGCTTTTAAACTTGTCCATACTCTACATACAGTACTCTCACTCAGATTAAACCAAAGGATGCTTAAAGAATAGTTCA
The DNA here is from genome assembly GCA_003987875.1 of Clarias batrachus. Lineage (NCBI taxonomy): Eukaryota > Metazoa > Chordata > Actinopteri > Siluriformes > Clariidae > Clarias > Clarias batrachus. Next base: position 212,676 of record QMIH01000738.1, read on the forward strand.
GTTTCTTAGATTGAACAGTTTTTAAAATCTTTGTCTCTTACCAAACTTTCTTGCTGGTTATGGGAGCTGCTTAGGTTTGAAGTTGGAGTGCCAGTGAAAAGCCATGCTTATTAATATCAGAGCATACATGAAGCTTATGTGGTGCAAGGTGATGCATTCACAACTTTCATTAAATCACCTCTGGAAACTGCTTCATCCTGTTCAGAGTCACTGCCCAGCAGGAACCCTAAGGTTGGATGATCATTGTAACATAGTTGTAAAAGAGGTTGCGATGACGTCCACCGTTGGAACATCTTTTGAATGAATTGCTTATCATGCACCAGGGTTTGAGATCCACTCAGGCCATCAGTCTAGTGTAGAAAGGCAAAAAACCCACCTATTATCAGGAGGAAGAGAAGAGATGCTAGAACCAAATATTGTTCCTAAATCATATTGCAATCTTGTGTTGGTCAACACTGTCAATGTCAATGTTAATGTCAATGTTATCCCAACGTCATGTAGTCAATGTTGGTCTGATGATTTTTCATCAGATTCTAACGTTCAAAAACAACGTAATAACAACAGCGGCTTAAAAGTGATGATGAAAATAAAACAAATTTCAGGCAAATGCAAAGAATAAGAAGTACAATCCAGAAGTACATGCTGGATCGCTCAAACTCTTTGCTGGAACTGGTGGGATTTGTCAATTTTTTTTAACTATGGGAATGGGTGGGACTGGTCCAACTATGCAGAAATGGTCGGGATTTGTCAAACATTTTAAAAATATGGTTCGGGACTGAACAGACTTTTTATGTTTGCAGTTGAGATTTGTGAAACATTCTGACAAAGTGGCGGTGTTAGTCAAACCTTATTTGGGAGCAGATGGGATTGATGAACGTTTTTGTGGGAATGAGCAGGATTAGATCAAACATTTTACAGGAACAAGTAGAACTGGTCAAACTTTTTGTTAAAGTRGGGAGAATAGGATTAATTTAGCATTTTATTGGGGAGGCAAGAATGCAATAAAAATAGTGTCACATGTGACATCTGCTGTTTGGTCAAACTCACTTTACTGTACGTTCCGTTTATATTGAAAATGACAGTAAATACATAACTCTTTACTGGCAAAAGATCTCATTCTAGCCCATCATATGGCCCTCACTTATCTCACGCAGGTATGAAAGACAATGAACACTAAATATCAATTAAATGTTTTTCAATAAGAATTTTTTTTAAATATCATATTAAAAAAAATTGTAAACATGTGCTCTTTTACCCATTCACTCATTAGTTCACTTTTTAAAAAAAAGTTTCTAAAAAGACACATCTCCGTTATTGAATAAACCAAAGTTGATTATAGGAATAATTCATTTTGTTGCAGAGCTTCAAAGTTTGACAGCAGATGCTGAGATTGCAGAAACAAGGAGACTCAAAGGAAGAAGAGGAGGAGCAAGAAGGTGATGAAGATGGGAAGAGCAGTGCTCTAAGTGCTCTATAAATAAAGTAGTTGCCTTGGTGTTTATTTGTATTGAGAGCCAATTCGATAACTATTGGATATTAGCCAATGAAGGGATACAGTAAATAAAGGCTGCACACAATCAGTAGGAGGACGATGAGGACTTTAAGCGAACCGATTGTTCTGTGTTTGCCAGGACACTAGACTGAATGCATGTGCAAATGTAGCACTCAGCATGATCACCAATAAGGGCCGATTCCAACACATGAGCACGTGATCTACGATTACGACGCCTGTCATGTGTCTGGTGCCAGTGAGAACTGTCAAAGAAAAAGGTGAGAGAAATATAATGACGAGGAAAAAGAGAGAGAGAGAGAGAGAGAGAGAGAGAGGGAGAGAGAGAAAGTAGCACGTAACTCTTTAATGAATATTCATCGGCAACTGTGATGCGATGTGACATGCTCTCCTGGCATGGCACCTCGAGCACATGGCCGCTGTTTTACAGGAGGGAAAAGGCTACGGCCAATCGTCTTACACAGCCCTGTTTGGCCTGTTTGGTTTCTGAACTGATTATATGACTTTCACCGTAAGCGGAATTTCTTTTTAGAAGTTTTGAAATACCCCTATGCATACAGTTAGGTTCAGCCTTTATTCGCCACATTACAGTGTAATGCTTTTATTCTTCACATATCCCAGCTTATTGTTAGTAGGCTGGGGTCAGTGCACAGGGTCAGCCATTATAAGGCATCCCTGGAGCAGACAGAGTTACTGTAAGGGCCCAACAGCAGCAAGCTTCTAATCAGCAGCTCAGAGCCTTAACACACTGAGCCACCATCGCCCTTGTCTAAGCGTGGTTTGATACACACAACATGTTAATMYAGGTGAGAACACTGATGCCAAAATAACTAGTACAAGGTGGTCARGGCAAGGTACTGTAGTCTCAACCTGATTCCATTCGAACTCTAAAGCGGTTTACACTCTAATCTGAGGTGCTGTTAGTTGGTGATTTCTGAAGCTGCTACTGTAACTCTAAATGAACTTCTCCTCTGCAGCAGAGGTACGTTTTGGTCTTGCCTTCCTGAGATGTTAGAGCCATTAGAGCCAGTTTCATCATAAGAACAGGTGACCCTCATGTCTAAATATAACAACTGATTGTTCTTGTTGTTATTACTTAATTACCTAATGCCATAAAAAATGTGTTATTTCATTGTTTTGAAAAAAATAAAATAAAAATCCAGTATTGTTCAGGAACGTAGAAAATAAATCCGAATTTTTGTCCAAACTTTTGACTGGTACTTTGCATAAAGTATTCTCTTCTTTCCTTTTTATGATGTCTTTATCTACGTGATGAGAGCTTTCGACCTTTTCTTCACCTTATTTACATCGTATTCTATGAGGATGTACACTTCTCAGCATGTATTTTGTGTCATTCATTAATTCATTAATTTATGCCTTGTTAAATCATGTGCCATGCGAGGCACAATGGGATGCGGAATACTAACACTGACACTGAGAGAGATTCTAAACCTAAAGACCAGAATTTAAATGGAACCTAAGGCGGTATATGAAAGAAATAACAAGGTAATCTGAGGAACTGTATAAAGCCTGACTTGTGACGCTTCTGTGTCAGGTCTACATGGAGTCTAAACCATAGCCTACAAAAGTGGCCAACGGCATAGTGACCATTCATACTTGGTGAAGTATTTACAATATGTGTTGGTGCATCTGTGTTGCTTTGCAATTACATCACCAAACCACTAGTTGGCGGTGTGGTTTTTAGGTCATTGTGCTAAGTCTCTCATGATTTTTTWTTTTTTTTCTAAACAGATCTCGTTGGAGCTGGAGCTAATAGACTGGCTCTGGGTTACTGATTGAAAGGTTCGGTGTTCAGCCTCCAGCACCACCAAGACCATTTTAGCAAGACTTTTAACCCTATCTGCTCCAGGGGGCACTGTGTCCTGGCTCACCCAGCTTCCTAGCTGGGATTTAGTACTGTATATGCGAAGAAATAATTTCACTGTGCTGTAAGGCACATGAAAGGTAATTGAATCGTATCTTATTTTATGCCATGTAATAGGAAGCACAAAGCACATTTACTGTAGGCCAAGCCCATGATGTGGAGGGAAGATGCTGTAATTTCCAATGATTTTCAATTGCAACTTTCAATTTGCTTTACTAAAACTGAAATTGCACACATGCCAGAAAAGTAAGTTCCACAGCAAAAATAGTAAATGACCCTAATGTAAGCAGTTGCAGGATTCTAAGACACAAAGACCGAAACAAAAAGATGTCAAAGTCGGTTTAAAGCGATAAACAAAAACAGCTAGCAAGTTTCATTACCTTGGCTAGCTCAAATTAGCTGTGAAAACTTGGTAGGCAGTAATGATGTTTTAAATGATTAGCCATAACAATATAGCATACAGTAACAGATTATCTGCGCAATCCTACTGTAGTTATGTGTTTATGTGTGTGTTTTTTTCCGTTGATACTATCCACCGCAATAGAGGGAGGTTAGCTTGCATGCGCGCTAACAATTCCTTGTCCTGAGCCGACTATTGTGAGCGACATTGCATATTGTTGGTTGTTGGCGTGCGCCAGCTGGCTTGGCGGATGGCAGCGCCGCTGCTGTGCGGTACAATAGCCCCTCCAGAGTGGGCCGCTAAATAAAGGGACAAGGACACGGGCACCTCTGTGGCACACAAGAGGCCTGGCGTCATTAAAAAGCCTGGTGGGCAGGTGCTTCTGCCAACGGCTCTGCGGCGAGAATGTAGCATTCAGCACTGACAAGGGCCTGGCAAGAGGAGTCCTCTTCTAAACTCCTATTGTTCAAGGACTCCAGAGGAAGTGTGTTTGTACTCCCGGCACTTCCTTAGCTGTCAGAGCCAATACAAAGATCCCCTTTCTCTCTCTCTTTCTTCTACTTTCTACTGGGATAAAGTAGTCTTTTCCTTTCTACATGGATTTTTGGCTGTTTGAAAGATCTCTTGTCACATTTAATGGATTTTTATAGGGTTTGAATTTTTTTTTTTTCCTCCCTGTGAGCTGCAGTAAAATGTGCACAGGAATATATAGATAGCATGAGCTTCAGTAGAGCGACAGTGACATGCTGGAGTACTTTTGAAGCAAGGATTTTATATCTTGAGGCATTGCTTTGCTCAGCTCTATTTTTATTTTTATTTTGTAGACCTTTTATTATATATATATACTGTACAGTATTATCATTAGCACTAAAAGCTAAACATCTCAAAGCAGGCATACGTCATGTTGTGTTCAGTCTGAGCCTGTATTGGCCTGTAAGGATCATCAATAAGATTTGACCCGGGGCCAAATTCACACCAAGCAAACACTCCCCMATTCCCAACGCWTGGATTTAATCTTTATGTGCTCTCTACCCCTATATCATCATAGAGCTCATCACCATTAAAACCACTTTTATAAATCCACTTATTTAATAATCCATCCCTGTAGCAACATCTATAGTCCAACTAGAGACCGTGGAGGTCAATGGTGACCACTGTACTGTATTTATTCCCATTTTTACAACCATGCTAGGACCTCTGTTCAACATTCACAACTGCATTCACAYGTTACGGGCACTTTGGGAATGCCAATTAACCTAATCTGCATATCTTTGGACTGTGGGAGGAAACTGGAGTACCTGGAGGAAACCACCGAAAGCACAGGGAGCAGACCCTGGAGGTGCAAGGGCACTGTGCTAAGCACTAAGCAATTGTGCCGCCACTTAAGGAATAATGTTGACCCATTTCATTTTTCGCCAAAACCTGGGACTGAAATGGTCATGTCATGTTTATGCTTTCACGGTGTGATCCTACTGTACGTTGGTTTCTGACAGACTCCTCATGCCTGGATCAACAATCCTGTGCATCAGTCATCAGCAAGGCTTCAGGTTCATGCTGATTGCAAAGAATTGTGTCATGAAAACATTGTGACGAGATCCTGAGGGCTTTAGAGTAAAGTTGTCAATTGACTTTAACATAAACATGACTGATGCAGAGAGAGATGCGCTGAAGCTTCTCATATCATAAAATACATGCTTACACATAATACAGTAGATATAACTACAGTAGCATCATTTACACGCTCACCGTTATCACTTGTTTTATTCTTTAGAAAGAAATCTATACTCTTACTGCTCTGGTCCACTTCAACACCTAATATCATGGAATCTATTATTTTAAAAAAAAACGATTGATGTAGATTATACTATATTATACTACTGCTCTGCATTTCCACATTTTCACTCATTCTTTAGTAGATGAACAGCTTTCCATTTAGTTCACGTTACGCTACACAAGTATGAAGACAGACACTTCATGTGACCGCCTACACACAGCACCCTCGCATGTTTGCAAATAGGCAGATACAGAAGTATTAACCAGGCCTTATGATGTCAAATCCACATTTCCATTCATTCAGATTTTTTCCATTCATTCTGCACACACATGGGCAGCACAAGACAATGTCAGCTTGCGTATATGTATAAGGGCTGTACCAAAATGAATGCAAACGTAGGCTTTTTCTTTTGGTAGAGTAACGCTTCCTTTATACAAAGGTGTTACTTTGTTAGTCTCTATCCCAAGCAATGCATTTAAACCATCTCTGAACCCAGTTCTCTAATACTCTTTGGAAAATTCAGGTGCGCACTGTTGTACCCACTTTCATAAAGGTGGTCACAGATTTAGATACGGGCAACATGGGCAGCTGCCCGGCAGGCATTTTGCCACGGGGAGCACAGAAAATAACTGTTCAGACTGATGATAACATTTTTGTGATAGTTTTTTCTGTCACATCAACGTGTGGGTCAATTAATTAAAATGATTCTATTTTCTAGGTGAGGCGGGGGACAGACTGGGAAGGTATCTCAGAAATACAAGACGGAGAGGGAGACGACTGCAGSTCCGAGCAGGAAACAAAGCACACATCTAACTTTGTACAGCAATGCAACTAGTAAAATCAATCACACTTTGTAATGCTACCAAAAACACAGATCTTTCATAAAACCTTACTATATAATATTGTAGGCATATTTCATTCTTCTGTTTTGTGTGAAATTGTTATCTGCTATGCAGCTACTAAAAGGCATCACTTTATGAGTACAGGGTGGGCCGTTTATATGGATACACCTTAATAAAATGGGAATGGTTGGTGATRTTAACGTCCTGTTTGTGGCACATTAGTATATGTGAGGGGGCAAACTTTTCAAGATGGGTGGTGACCATGGTGGCCATTTKGAAGTCGGCCATCTTGGATCCAACTTTTGTTTTTTTCAATAGAAAGAGCGTCATGTGACACATCAAACACATTGGAAATCTCACAAGAAAAACAATGGTGTGATTGGTTTTAACGTAACTTTATTCTTTCATGAGTTATTTACAAGTTTCTCTTTGTTCACAGCCATTGACATTTCAATGCAGGACACCCTACGAGACCACCCATCTCCCATGCTACAGTTAGCAAACTGCTTGCTAAGTTTCATGAAACTGGCACATATACTAATGTGCAGGACGTTAATATCACCAACCATTCCCATTTTATTAAGGTGTATCCATATAAGTGGCCCACCCTGTACAATATAATGTATGCAATGAAATMGGCTAGTATCACACTTATTGTTATGTTGGTAACTTACACAACATTGAAATTTTTCAAATATAGTTATAAAAGTTATGGTTATTTTTGTGTTCTTCCAAATATTGGAATAAACAAAACGTGCATTTTGAWCAACCTATGCCAGTTAATATAAGTTATGCCCACTTTTGCATTACTTTCAGTGCAGCCCTCATATGCCATACAGTATATACTGTACTGTAGATATATTTTAATGGTAAGATACACTGCTCGGCCAAAAAAAAAGAAGAAAATCACACACTCTAATTTGGACTGCCTTTTGCTTCGATTATAGCTGTGGCAACATTTATTTCCATCCAGAGTCACATTAATTTCTCTACATGATCTTGTATTGAAGAAGGGAGAGTCGGACAGATGCCTTCTTCMGCACATCCTAAAGATTTGCAATGGGGTTGAGGTCTGGACTCTATGATGGGTGGCCAATCCGTGCATGTTTTCTCATGCTTCCTGAATSCTCTCTTTCACAATTTTTGCCCTATGAATCCTAGTATCGTCATCATGGAATATGCCCATGCCACCAGGCAAGAAAAAATCCATTAATGCAAAATGCTTGAATGGATGCATCCCTTCATCTGCCTCTCTTCTTACCCTGATGCGCCAATCACTCTGGATTAGGGTAAATCTAGACTCATCAGACCACATGACCTTTTCCCAATGCTCCACAGTCCATTCTTTATTGCTCGCTCGCCTCACTGATATGTTTCTCTGTTTCTCAGACTACACTGCTGTTTAATTCCTATACCTTGAGCTCTATTATGTGTGTGTAAACGCTCTTACTTTCAATATTAAACACAGGTGTGAGTTCTACTGTTTTAATAATAATAATAATAATAATAATAATAATTATTATTATTATTATTGTTTATTTATTTTTTTAAATGTAATTTATCTTATTATTCCTTCCTCGAAGCTGATTTTGCTGTGACCACACTATTGACGTGGTTGTTTAAAATATGAGAAGCTGCTCACTGCATGAGTTAGGGTTAAATAACTTATCAAACTATTCGCTTAGTTAAATCCAGGTTGGAACGTTTTTGGCTGGGCAGTGTGGCATTTAATGCTCTAACTTTTTTTTTTTCAAAACTTTTTAATTTCACCCATCATCTTCTTAAATTGTTCATGACCACCAGTCAGCCCCCCTCATCATCCAGCATACAGTTGGAAGGATTACACATGGTTCCTCAAGGACGTGTTAAGGCAGATGACCTCATCCTTTCAAACTGCTGCTTATGGAGTTGGCGCTGACTAAATGCACATGATTGGCTAGTGTTACTGTGAAGGCCAGGGGAAAGAAGAATTTCATCCTCCCTATCCAAATAGCCTGTGTATTTTTGCTCCCTGTAGCAKTGAATTTGATCTCAAAATCTCTGAAGATAGAGCAAACATTTTTTTTTTCTCTTGTGCTGCTTTACAGCYATTGGTTTATGRGGCATTTGATTATTCTTGCTCAAGTATAATTGATTAATTGATTGATTGATTTGTGAGTTTGTATTTCTGACCACTAATATTCAAATATAATAATAAATATTTCCAATTAACTGCAATAACTACCACGTTTTTACTTATCATTTCAGTACTTTACTTCCTGAATTATCATTGTTTGCAAATCGCTTGCAAAGTAGCTCCAAACATTAGGATTACAATTATTTTAGCATCCAGTTCTCCAGTTATAAAAAAAAACAAAAAACAAAACAGGTTTGTTTTCTCAGTCAGCATTATTTTTACATTATGTTTGACGTTAGAAATGATCTAGATGTTTCAGCTTCTCTACATAAGCACAAAACCTAACAAGGTGATAAGTCTAGTCTAAGTTCTAGGTTCTAAAGTTATAGAAGGAATAAAATATGACTATACCTGCTGTGGGAAAATAATCCCCAGCAATTTACAATAGCACATGCTGAAGTGTTTTATTAACCTTATAATATTCATTCACTTGCATTCACTTGCATGTATAGTTATTCTGTGTAATGTTGTGAACTTACATTATACTAGCTATAAATGCAGCTTATGATGGTACTGAGAAAAGCAGTTTATACTGTAGTATAGTGCTGTGAAAAAGTATTTGCCCCCACAGATTTTTTTTTTGCCAAGTAAATACGTTTGCTTTATTATTTMAAATTTCAATTACTTCATTATTTTTTATTTCAAATGATAATTTTTTTTTAATCAATAAAAAAAGTTTTGAATTTAATGTGCCATGTGTAAAGTAATCCCCTCTTGCTAAATCAGAATTGAACTGTGATTAACCAAATTTTTTTGGAAAGCTGAGTTACATTTCACTTTCCATACCCAGGCCAATTTTATTTTATTTTTTAGCAATGTAGACAAAAACCTTATAAAAAGATTTATGTTTATATTTCTGTGATTAAAAAATAATATTTGATCAAGGGYTTGATTACGTCCTCAGGTCTGTGTGCAAGAAATTTGTTCTCCCCGTGCTTGCTGGGTTTCCTCCCGGTGGTCCGGTTTCGTCCCGCAGACTTTGTCGTTTCCAAGTTCCTTATAGTGTGTACTGTAAGTGTGTGTCTGTGTGTGTGTGCCCTGTAATGSAATGGCCCCCTGTYGATGGTGCACTCCGCCTTGTGCCCCGAGTCCCCTGGGATAGGCTCCAGGATTCCTGCACAGAAAAAGCGATACAGTAAGAGTAATAAATGAACTAAAATGTTAGCTTTATGAGCAGAAACATTTCTTAGAGTAGCCAAACTAATAAAAATGCACATATAAATTACGGGGGGGCGCAAAATTTTTTAAAAACATGGTCTCACAAACAGCACTGTTTCAGGTTGAATGAAGGGTATTTTATTTATTTATCGTAGCCAGGGAAACACGTCCAATTAAAGACCTCGCAACCCGTTGCCTTACAGTGTCAGATGTTTTCATATGCATGTGCATAAATTCGGAACGCTTAGACAGCGTCTGCGCAAATCAAATTAGCCGGCGTGTGTGCGTATACATGTATGCATGTGCGTGTGAGTACAAGCACATGTGCGTATGTGTGTGTGAGGCCCTCAGGAGGCCTGTGACAGTTTAAAGATTGTTTTGATGTCGAGATGCCTCGCTCTCCTCCGCCATGTGGCTCCTCTCAAGACCCTGCTGACATCACTACAGTCAGACTGCCCTCATCATCCACTTCTCCCCACCCACTCTCCTATTTTTTATTTTTTTTTAATCACTCCATCGAAAACCTGGCAGCGAGTACCCTCTGTACTCCACCTCCCCCCCCCCACCACCACCCATCCCTGCTTCACTCTCACTCCTTTCCACCCTCCAGGCAACTCCTCTGCTGCTGTCAGTACTTTGGGACTTTTGGGGGAACGCTATGGCTTTGAAGTGCATATGCGGGGCTGAACGTTGGTGTGTATGCGCTGCTGAGTAATTGTGGAGGCCAAATGTTTAATTGCACATGACAGGCAGAGCAGTGGGGAGCTACGGAGAACAAGGCTACAGAACCATAACCAAGCTCTGAGCCACCCAAAACACCAGAGGGGGGTGGGAATCATTTTAAGTGGGGATGTTTGCCCGAACAAAGTTTTCACCCCTGTCAAATGCATGTGTGTTTCGGTCATGTTAGGGAACTTTTTTCCTCTGTGGAACATCCAAGAAAATCTTCCCGCTTCCTCCAAGGAGATTCGCAACCAATAAGCACTTGCCCTCCTTCCTTGTCTCGTGACCCCTCGGTTGAGCCCAGAGGGAGGCAGCATCAGAAACAGGAAGTAGAGAAGCGAGAGAAAGTGGGAGCACCTGTGCAGGTCAGAAGTACCCTATCATGCCCGACTAATTTCAAACTTCCCCTTTGACCCCCATTCCCACGCTGCATACAATAGGTCTGACTCAGAGAGGGGGCCTGTTAGCCCTACGTCTGCTTCTGATTAGCTAAACTAGGCTTAAGCCCTTACCTGAGCTCGTAAATCGGCATTACCGTTATTTCCTTATAGCCGCAACACATTACTCAATTATGCTCATTGCATTATAGGCGCAAGTTAGGAGATTCGAGCCATTAATGCTGCCAATGGTTACCTCAGTACTTCAGCCTCATACGTAGTCGCATTATAATGACGCGCAGCTGACAGCTTCATCCCAGAACGGACAATCAAAGTAAACGTCACGTAAATCAACATTCGAAAGTGAGTCCTTAAGCATTCCAAGCATTTTTATCACCTGATGGGTGATCTAAGATCTAATCAAGGTCAATGCAAAGAGAATCAGAAGCGTGTGATTGCGAATTGTGGACGCAGTTTTAGGAAACGAGGCCAGGATGGCACCCGAACATGTCGGGACAAAACATTCAAATGTGGAATCAAAGATGTTAAATTTGTCTTGCACATAAAGTAGGGGCATGACTGGCAGAGGATGGCTTATGGCAGCAGTGTATGTGTGTGTGTGTGTGTGTGTGTGTGTG
>QMIH01000738.1:241173-253673 GCA_003987875.1 Clarias batrachus
GCTTGGATGGAGGGAGCGAGAGAAAAAGAGAAAGAGAGAGAGCTCCCGGCTCATTTCCCCACGCATAAGCCCATCTGCTGGGCACCAGGGGTGGGGACGACATTGCTGCTCTCTACCAAATGACAAAGAGAGAGAGAGAGAGAGAGAGAGAGAGAGAATGTGAGAGAGAGAGAGAGAACCCTGACGCCACAGGAAGCCGAATGCAATCCCATGAATCCCTGCGACTGCCATTATTTTGCAGAAAAGCTCTTAAAGAGCCATCTCTCTCTCCTGATGGGGGCGTGTTGATTTACGCCCGCTTCTATCATGACTTAAACTGACCGTAATGTGCTGCGAAAGGAGCACGTCTTTTTTTTTTTTTTTTGGCTCTGAAATATGTGCTCGGCGTGTGTGTTTTCGTTCTTGCAGAGTTTGTTCCATCAAGGCACAGCACCGGAGGGGGGAAAAAGGGAATTGACTCAGAGAGCACAAAATGGTGTTTGCAGGGAGCATCTTGTGATATCGTAATATTTACTGTTAGCTCCTCGGGCTACACGACACGCATGGCTGTATGGCTCCGAAGGGAAGCACATCTGGTGCCTTTCATCCATCCTCCCACTATATCTTTCTCAATCTCTCTCTCTCTCTCATACTCACGCACACACACATGCAAAACACACACTGTCTTTCTTTCTCTTTCACATGAACCATGTCTAGCAAAGTCAAAAACTTCACAACCCTCCTGAAGGGTTTATACTAAGTAAATACACCTACTATTTACTGCATACTAAGTAAATACACAATGCCAATGGGAAGCCATGTCACGTCATCTTACACTCCTGTCAGCATACATACTGAACTCACACCCCACTTTCCAAAAAGCACCCCGGCCCACCCCTAGATCCTACRCGCAATTCCTCTTCCCTGAGGCCAATTATGGTCCATGCTCTCTGCTCTGTCAGCACCCAGGAGATGCTGACTTCTCTCGCTGCCTCCGACTCGGAACACAATTAACTTTGTAATTGCGTTTGTTTTTGGAGGACCACGGGCACAATTAGTGATGCTGTTCCTCCTCCTCCACCCTGCACACGTTCTGTAAGCCTGAGTAGGATCTCAAACAGTCTCCACTGCCTAGTTTGAGAATTTTTATGCAAAGTTGTCCTCAAGTCGTTGCTTAGTCTTTGTCAGTGCGTTTCTCATAATTTGAGTAACATATCACTGTATTGTCATATGACACACTCTTCATACAATAACCCGATGTTCATTTTGTTCTCCTTCTTCGTAAGAATCAAAAGACTCGACTTATTTCACAACAAAGCCCTTAGGTGGGGACTAGACCATTATCTATAAGCTTGAAGTATAACAAGCTAAGTATTCACCTTGACTTGATTACAAATGTAAGGAATCTGAAAGTGTTTTATATTGGTCGCCTCTGAATTCCTTGCATGTCTAATTCTCTTTGCTGTCACAGCATCCATGCTTTCCGCTTCACACTGACTTTGAAGAAAATACTAGCATTTTGTCCCGTGTTTAATTGAAATGCAAACTACATCTAGGGTGGAACAGAAGAATTGGCGCTAGGAAGATAAAGGCTTTCGCTATTTCTGTGGCTATCGACTTGGTCATGTGTGTAATTGCTTCATGCGGCTTCAGCCCCTCAAATGCACCAATGTAAATATTGAAGCGAGCAAACTTAATAAAATGCTGTTCAAACAATGTGGGAACAATCTCTCTCCAAGTCTGCCCAGGTCCACACAGCACTGGGGGAGCTGGTGTGGGTGGGGTGCTAGATGGGAAGGCAGGGGGTTGGGTGGGGATGTTCTATCAAGATGGAAGTGGTTACATAGGGAGTGAGAGAGAGAAAGAGACGCAGAGATAAAAGAAAGCAGATGAGGTGAAGTGGACATAGCTTGAGGAAGCATGTGACGGAAAAAGAAGCAGGATACAGGCAGGGTCCAATAGATCAGTCAGACATTTTAATGGTATCGATTGCCAGCTTGGTCACAGTGCAGATGAAGCCCGCCTTGACCTTGGGCTCAGTGACCTCTAAACTCCTGACCCCAGTCGCTTGACCTCTGTGATCTCTAAGCTGGGAACGTCCTAAGTATACCCTCTCCCCATCACTTTCCCTTCCTTGATTTCTTTCCAAATGAGAATTGACTTTCCTCCCCTTGGATGCTGGAAATGTGGGTTAAACCATGTCAATAATGTTTCACGAGAACAATTTCTTCCCCTCCGAAACATTCCTAACGGGAGCGTTTTGACATTCGGTGCTGGAGAATGGGTCCAAAGGCACTTGAAGGGAGTTGTTGGCCACTAACTGCACGGACATATTGATCGGCGAGCTTAAATTGCGTGCACATGCTGCCGAGTGCATCGAGATTCAAGCACAGGGCATGTGGAGTGCAGGAGCACCAGTGCTGTTTTAATGGTAATTGCTTTCGATCCTCCCTCGCGCATCCATGATTTACTGTTGTCCTCCTGATGATCAGTCGGATGCAAAATATTTTGGAAATAAAAATGTATCGTGATCAGCTTGTGGGAGAGACTTTCGTACTGAATAACCAGGGTGTAGGTGGACCATTGCCATAAGGCAAGAGTCATTAATATTGCCAAGCAGATAAACACAAAGTAAGAATGGTAGTGGATCATTATAGGGGAAAGCTTGTCTTTGTCCTGGTTCACTTCATCAGTGTTAGATGGTCAGCCTGCCTACATATCTCTCTCTCTCTCTCTCTCTCTCTCTCAATGTGTGTGTATGTGTGCAAGGCTTGTCCAGTTCTCAGTATCATTACGGCAAATGGATTGTAGACAGGATTGCCTGTTGCTCACTGAAACAGTAAAGGTGCCATCAATTTCCTCTAAACACATAATTCAGCCATGTCACCCAGCACAACCCTGGAGTCCTAATAACATGACGGTGTTTGATTGAGCTGATTGCTGCTGGAGCTCATCAGTGGTTAGGCTTTTGTTGCTGTCTCATTAGAGCAAAGTACCCACATTGACCACAGCTGGAAGTGGCAGTTATAGCTGATATTGTCTGGGTCAACAAATAGATTCAGTTCCAACACCTATGGGGAAAAAAAAGAACTGCTTTACTTTCTTTTGTTCTGGTTCACATGTTTGATAAGTTTTTGCCTTTTGACCTCATGGGAATGTCAACTTTCAGCATTGATTCAAGGGTATTCACAAAAGTGTGGATTGAGATCAGGTGATTGACTTGGCCAGTAAAGAATATCCCATTTCTTTGCCTTGGGTAGCTTTTTCTATATGTTTTGGGTCATTATCCATCTGCGATTTAAAGCGGTGTCCTATCAGTTCTGCAGAATTTGGCTGAATCTGTGCATAGAGTAAAGGTCTATACACTTCAGAAATCATCCTTCAACTTTTATCGCCAGTCAACACTACGTAGTGACCTGGTTCCATTGGGAGCCATACACACTTTTGTCATCACACCGCCTCCACCATGTTTGACAGATGATGTGGTATGCTTTGGATCATGAGCTGTTCCTTCATCAATACTTTTCTCTTCCTATCATTCTGGTAAAAAAAAATTTTTTAGTTTTTTTTTTTTTTTAGTTTCATTAATCCAAAGAATCTGGCCAAGTCTAGTCTGGCCTTTCTGTTCTTGAGTGCTTACCTGTGATTCGCATCTCATTGACTATAAGTGTCTGCATTTCTTTTGTAAAGCTGTTTCTTGCTAGACTTTGACAATGACAGATGTTTTTGACTTAGCCAGATGTTGTGAAAGGGTTCTTCTTCACCATGGACAGTATTTTATGGTCCAGGGCTTTCCTGGGCTATTGTTGTTGCTTAGCTTGTCAGTTAATTCCACCTTTTTAAGAATGTTAAAAAACAGTTGCATTGGCCACTTCCAATGCCTTTGCTATCTAACTGATGGATTCATTTATTTATTTAATTTCAGCCTAATAATGCCTCACTTGCATAGACACCTCTTTGAACCTCATGTTGAGAGTTCAAGTGAACTGCTACCAAATGCACACGGCACACTTGGAACCACCTCTAAGCCTTTTATTTGCTTGATTAGTCATGGAGTAATGAGGCCACACCTGGCCATGCATATGATCTTTCAATACTATACTCTATTACAATTTATACTACAGTGCACAGCAAGCTGGCACAGTGACTTAGTGGTTATACTGTCATCTTACACCTTCAGGTTAGGGGGTTTGTGCAGAGTTTGAATGTCCACGGTGTGATTAGTGTGTTCCCTTTGGGAACTTTCCCACAGTACACTGTGGTACATTTCCAAATTGTCCGTAGTGTATGATTGGGTGTGTGACTGTTTCACAACATCTATGGTGTAAATACCTTGTTCTCTGAGTTTCCAGGCCCCCTATGAGCCTGCACAGGATATGTGATATAGAAAATGGCATGGACAGTTGAAAAAAACAATACTGTTGAATTATCAAACCTGACCAGTACCATGATGTTGATTTAAAAATTTTAAACACCATGATGCTGACTTAATGTACTCATACTGTACTAATATGTTGTAATTTCTACAGTAACAAGTCATTCTCAAATGCTTTCTGTGAAAAAACAATAATTATAAATAACAAGCAAGACAATTGAAAGTATTATAGTATATAAAAAAATTACATTGTTTGCACAGTGCGGAGCTATAAAAGAAATAAAACACTTTGAGCATGCTTTTACTAGGAAAATAGTAAAACATAACATGACATGACATCACTTCACATCAGCACCCCATTGTTAATTATTTACCTATAAAACATTATCTGCTATGTTTTACTACTTGCATTACAGATTTTGCTGTTTATATCACTGTCTTTAGATATCAAATACATCAATCACCATATGTCATATTCTAATGTTTATGATGACAAAAGACAAACCTCAATATTTTTTTTTGTCTAGTAAAATACTTACCAGTCAGTGAAAGATATTCCACTGTTTCTTTATTTTTCCATGCTTTGTCTGTTTTCCCCCCAAACAGCCGGCCTGTTGTAAGATACTCCAGTGCAGTTCATCAAGGGAGATTCGAATCTGCCTGCTACAAAGTAGCTGTTTTTATCTGCTCTCTCTACAATCTGCCAATGTTAATCCTGTTTACACTGCTTGGAAAACAACTAGCAGGCCCATCCATTCCCAACTGCCTATTCTTCTGTCAATAACCTTAACACTACTCACTCTGCAATTTATGTCTCTGTGTTCACCATAGGGCCATTTGGGTCTCTGTCCAAAAAAGAGCAAAGGGGATTCTGAGATTGATTAAAGTGATTAATATTTTTATAAATAAAATATTTGTATATTCCGAGCATAGATGTAGTGAGATTGCGGCTCAATCCTCGACCCAACAGCAGAAAGTGAATACAAATACCTGGTGTATCATGGATTATATGCAAAATGCTTAAAGGACAAATTAGGCTTAACCTGGACAAAGGACACAGCTAAGTCTTGAAAAAAAAAAATCCTCGGGTTCTGGTTATATAAATGGATTTAATGAGCATGAGTTATACTGCAAATACTAGCTAATGCCCTGGCTGACCCTGAAGTTCAGCAGGAGACACGCCTTAAATACACTGGGGGAAACAAGACACAGGTGATCTGAATAATTAATGAGACAACACAACAAAGAACTTAGGCTAAGGGGAACACAAATGACCTCTAGAGGCCAGGGGGCAAACTACAGGAGGAGCAAAAAGGCTGACAGGACCCCCTCCTCTAGGAACGACTCCTGGCATTCCTTTCAGCACCTCCCGATTGCCGTGTGCGAAACTCCCGGATTAAACTGGGATCCAGGATGTCTTTGGCTGGAACCCAAGAGCGCTCCTCCGGCCCGTAGCCCTCCCAGTCCACCAGATACTGTAGTGAGTTCTGGATCCTCYGGGAGTCCAGTATCCGGCRGAMTGTGTAGRCTGGCTGGCCGTCGATGACTCTGGGAGGTGGAGGGGGTCTGCGTGGGGGGGCAAAGGGAGAAGACAAAACAGGTTTTAACAAAGAGACATGAAACGTTGGGTTAATTCTAAGAGAATTAGGAAGAAATAAATGATATGAAACGGGATTAACTTTCCTGGCAATGCGAAAGGGGCCAATGAACTTCTGGGACAGTTTCCTTGATTCAACCCGGAGGGGCAAGTTCTTGGTAGATAACCAGACTCTTTGACCAGGTCAGAAATTGGGCGCTGACCGGCGGTGGCGGTTGGCTTGACTTTGGTATCTCTGAGAGGTAAAAATCAAAGCCCCTTGAAGTAATTCAAAAGCCGTGGCCATGAGAGGAAGGGGATATCGATTCCAAACAGTGATCTTGTTAAGGACCCGGTAATCGATACACGGCCTGAGGCCCCCATCTTTCTTTGCCCCAGCAGGAGAAGTAGAGGCATGGATAATGCCGGCTGCCAAAGACTCCTTGATGTATGTGTCCATTGCTTCCCGCTGCTCAGGTAGAGACAAGGAGAAGATCCGACCTCTGGAGGGGGAGGAACCTGGGAGCAGTTCAATGGCACAGTCATAGGAGCGGTGAGGTGGTAGGGAAGTGGCTCRGGATTTACTAAACACGGTCTTGAACTGATGATAGCACCTGGGGACTTGAGAGAGGTCAATAGGTTYATGAAACYCRGAAMTAGATGTGGGYGAATTCACCTGTAAGCAGGTAGGTTGACTAGTGACGCCCCAGCTGAGAATAGTGCTAGCGGCCCAGTCGATGAGGGGATTGTGTGTGTGCAGCCAGGGATAACCAAGGATGACAGGGAACTCAGGAGAGTCAATAAGGTAAAAGGTCTCCTTCTGCTGGTGTTGGAGGATGGTAAGTTGCAGGGGCTGAGTGGCCTCTGTTACTCGGCCTGGTTCCAGCGGTCTGCCGTCCAGTGCTGTCACTGCCTGGGTGTGAGACAGGGGTTGCGTTGGGATCTTAAGTTGTTTCGCCATTGACCGATCAAGGAAATTGCCAGCAGCACCAGAATCAATCATGGCCTTGACCGGAAGCTGACGACCCTCCCAGGACAAAGTGGCCGGGATGGCTAGGACGGCATTGGTAGGAGGCGCTCTAATTTTCCCCATCACAGTCCTCCCACAGCTGGGTGGGGGCCCCCATTTCCCGAAAGCTCAGGACAAGAGGAACGAAAGTGGTCAGAGGATCCACAGTAGAGACAAAGCCGCTCCTTCATGCCGCGTTCCCGCTCCTTAGGGGTGAGCCTGGATCGACCCAGCTGCATGTTCTCTGGGGAATCAAAATGCTGTTCAGGAACTAGGGATGCTCTGGGGGGCACAGCAACTGGTGAAACAGACCTGGTCATAGGTACTTTGGGTAAAGGTGCTTTCCAATGAGCCAACCTCCTCTCTTTGAGGCGATTGTCCAGACGGATGGCCAGGGTAATGAGGGACTCGAAATCAGCTGCTGGCTCACGGAGGGGGGGGGGGGCCCAATTTATCTTGCAGTGACTCCGACAACCCTCCCTGAAAGCAGACCATCAGCGCCTCATCATTCCATCCACTTGCCGCCGCGATGGTCCGAAACTTGATGGCGAACTCTGCTGCACTACAGGAGCCCTGTCGGAGGGTAAGCAGGCGCTTGGAAGACTCTCGGCCACTGGCTGGATGATCAAAGACTCGCTTGAACTCCTCCTTAAAGGCCGCATATGACTCACAACAGGAGTCCTGGGATTGCCACACTGCCGAGGCCCAGGAAAGTGCCTTGTCTGAGAGAAGGGTAATCATGTAAGCAATCTTTGAGCGGTCAGTGGGGAAACTCGAGGGCTGGAGCTCGAAGGTCAGGGAGCACTGGGTGAGGAAGCCATGACAGGAACTAGGGTCTCCAGTAAAGTGTTTTGGAGGGGGTAGGCGAGGCTCAGAAATGGAAGTGACCCCCTGGGATGGTGCAGTGGCAGGTGAGGCTGAGGACTGTGGGGAGCCGTTCAGCAATCGTGGATGGAACTGGTGACTTCCGCCAGGAGTTGAGAATGCTTAGCCATCAATTCCTCCTGCCGGCCGAGAATGGCCTCATGGCGCTGAAAGGATGATTCATGTTGAGCAACCACCCTCATCAGGTCCCTGGTACCAAGTGTTTCTGGGTCCATGATTGACTTGGTTTTTCTGTCAAGCTCGGGTCTTGAACCCAGGTCTCCGGGGTGAGGGTTGAGGATTTTACCACTGAGCCACGGAGGGGATAGGGTTGGACCCAACTGAAACACACTCAAGGCAAAACGTCTCAGGCAAACTACAGGAGGAGCAAAAAGGCTGACAAGTTGCCAATCTTCCCAGGAGTGGACGTCCTAGCACATTCAACCCAAGGTCAGATTGTGCAATGCTCAGAGAAATACAAAAAGAAACCCAAGAGCTACATCTCAGACTCTAAAGGCTTCACTGAGCATGTTAAATGTTAAAGTTCATGAGAAAACAATTAGAAGATGACTGAACAAGTAAAGTTTGTTTGGAAGAGTTGCCATGAGAAAGCCTCTTCTGTCTAAAATGAACATGGGAGCATGACGGAGGTTCACAAAACAAAAATGTGAAAAAAGCACAAGGCTTGTGGAACAATGACCTTTGGACAGATGAGATCAACGTGGAATTGTTTCACCTTAATGCCCAGAAAATATTTTGCAGAAAAGCAAAAAGCATTTCAGCAGAAACCAAGAGGTGATGATTTGGGCTTGTTTTACAGCCACAAGACCTGAGTACCTTGCAGTCAATAAGTCAACCACGAACTCCTCTGTATAAATATAGTAAGGCCATTACATAGAGGCCATTTGTCCGACAGCAATAGCTTGGAAGAAATTGAATTATGCAATGGGACAATGATCTGAACCACAACAAAAAATCTACATCAGAATGGACGAACAATAAAATAATCAAGGTTTTGGAAATGGCCTAGTCAAAGTCCAAGCCTTTGAAATGCTGTGGCAGAAGAGAGGTGCTTTGCGACAATGACAATTGTTAAAAGCGAGATACAAATAAAATTTTATTGAAACGAATTGAATTGAATTGAATTGAATTGAATTGAACTGAACACAGGAGGAGCTAGGGTTAGTAATGGTGGGTATTTAGTATTGCCCACATGGTTTTTTTTTTAGTATACAATATGAAAACTGCTCATTGCACCATTCATTAAATCAAACTGTTTAGTAGAATGGAAGTCAACAGCAGTTATGTACCAGATGCTGATCAGCATGGTTTTAACTTTAACTTTTTATGAATTTTTACAAACTCTTAACCCGTCATTGATGCGTCCTAATACTAGTTTCCAAGAGAAGTAGAAGAACTTCTAGTAGAAGATCTAGAAGAAGTAATTGAAGACAGTACAAAAAAAAACAAAAACTTAATTGTTATGTATCCTTGAGAATAGCTGCTCATAATTATTGGATTACCAGTGTTGGTTTGTCATTTAAATTGCCAACTGATACCATTATATTTAATTAAATTAAATTTTATTTTATTTGTATAGCACTTTTAACAATTTCCTTATCTTATACCTTACAGAATATATATACCGTATATTCATATTACATCTATGATATAATGTTAATATAAATCAGTGTTCCTTTGATCTGGTTGCCTTTCTAGATGCTTGTGGTGCAGCGCTTTAAAGAGTGCCCTGTGTGCAGGAAATGTAGGTTAAGGGAACTTTTTGCAACAAAATTCTACCATTTGAAAGACCCCGCAATGTAGACGTCCCTTTCTCTGTGTTACCCTGGTAACAAACTCTTGATACCTGTTGCTGCTCCTATGGCAATTTCACACAACTGAAATAAAATAGTGAATATTTATTAACACAAAAACATATGCATGTACTATTGAAATGTGTATACCTTGTGCATAAATTATTAAAAATTATTTTAATAATAAATAAATTATTTATTTATTTATTTACAAGATGTATGGAAAAGTTATTATGTAGCATTTTTATTTACAGATTGCTAGCCTATGTGATAGTAATGTTTTATTAATTAAATAGATGTTTTGAATTAAAATGAAATATTACATCAATTACAAATTCAAATTGTGTCATATTAATATTATGTTGTCCTCGATCATAAGGATAATGAATATTTAAATTCCTTTTTTAAGCTCCATTTTTTACACACTCCAGTGAGGCACAATCACTGATGGGAAATTTTACATATCTGCTTCTGGCGTAATGAATCGTACTTAACATGGCAGAATACCCAGTGCAGGCCACTTCACAGGGAACTACTTGCCAGTCGGTACACAGCTTTAGTTATGAATGGAGGAGGAGTGGAATTAGTCATGTGACAATATCAGTGTGATTGAGATCTGCAACATCTTGTAGTGCTTTCATTTAAAAAAAATCTATTTGTATGTAAGTTATAGAAACTACTCAATTATTTGTGATTTGGTAGGTTACAGTAAGTCACAGCTTGACAGTGGCTTAGTGGTTAGCACTGTCTCCTTTTACGTTCAGGGTTGGGGGTTCATATCTCACCTCTGGTCTGTGTGTATAGAATTTGTACATTTTCTCTGTGTTTGGTGGGTTTCCTCTGAGAAATCAGCTTTCCTCCACAATCCAAAGACATCCGATGTTGGCTCTGGGTGTGTGGGTAAAGTGTTTGACACCCTGCCCTGTGCCCTAACTTCAGGGAGAATGGATCTGGGTGATGTTCTGGGTTAGGGATGGGTGGATAGATGGTGTATCTGTGGTTTAAATGACACAATTATTTACACTGTAAACCTGAATAAGTTGGCGAAACTAAAAAAAAAATGAGGTAGTCAGTTACATCAAAATTTTAAAGTAATGATGTTTCCAATTTTAAGTGAACAGAACTATCAGTTTTTGTGTTTGTTGTACTCATTCATATTAATCATTCTTTACTTGCATTACTGAGTAGCCTAACTCATACTATAATTTTTTTTTTAGTTGTTGCAAATTAAATGAATTGTTGCTGGTCTTTTGGTCCTGGAAAACAGCAGTTTGTCACAAGTTTTTATGCCAGATGCCCTTCGGAACACAACCCTTCCTTTTTTCTGGGTTTGGGACAGGCACTTCATCCAGTGGCTGGGAATCGAACCCGGCCCTTGACTGAGCCACCAGTGCTCTGTTACAAATCACATAAGTATTATTTAACAACTTTAGGGTGCGCAGATTTTTAAACATTATACTTACAGCATCATGCAAAGACAGACCAGCTTGAAACAATTTAATGGGGGCAGTTTACCTGCACTGTAAACCTGATTAAGTTGGCAAAACTCAAAATATTTGAGGTAATCAGTTATATTACATATTTTAAGTAATGATGTTTCCAATTTTAAGTAAACACAACTATCAATTTTTGGGTTTGTTGAACTTGTGCAAATTTTAAAAAAATTGCAGACCATCCAGTCTGGGAATTGAACCTGGGCCTTCTGCATGACGGGCGAAACACTTCCCACTGCACCACAAGCATTCTATAGATTTTGCATGGGTGGAAGTTTTACTTAAGTAAGTTATTGTTACTTAAGTACTTACAATTACATAAAATATCAAATTTGTTCAGCTAACTTGAAAAGTGTCATTTCTACAAAGTCATAAATACCAAAAAGTTCTAAATACTCATAAAGGTGTATTAATTTGAACTAATTGTAATTGTTTAAGTTAACAGTACTCAATATGTTTAATTACTTCGAGCATTAGGGTTTACAATCTATGTAACTAGCTTAATATTTACATTGTATTTGGAGTGCAATTATCAGCAACCAGAAACAATCATAATTGCACCAATTGAAAAGAATTTAATTTCAGTAAAGCTGTGAAATATTTATAATGTTGATTTCTTTACAGATGAGGCAGTGAGGTGGTAATGTTACAGTATGTCAAAAATGATCAGTTATCAATTATTGGATAGCATTAGGTTATGTATCTACAAGTGCTGCTTTTTAGGTTGGACTATATCGTCTTGTTCCTTTACACTAACAATTCTCAAAAAAAAAAAAAAAATTCCTTGGATATCATTTAACCCTCATGCTGCTTCGGTCTTTCATAGTTAACTTCTTGCAAAACCAACATTCCACAAAAAAAAAAAAAAAAATGCAGCATGTGAGAGCCTTTCAACACTTTGTTTGAGCGTATGTCTTTATTAAATGTAGACCTGGTCCACCTCTGGGTATTGGCAGGTCCTGGGTGCAATTTGAGGATTTCTGTTCCATGAGCTGAACCAGTACTTTTCACATGTTGTGCAAGGTATCAGGTTTTATACTGCAACACACTCCTCCTGAGATCTGGCTTTTCTGGTTGCCAGGTGAACTGACATGCTCATGCTGGTGGTAAATGTGTTTGTGTAAAAAAGGGTCTTGGTGAAAATTGATTAACTGGACTGGGTCCAAGAGTTTATCCTGTTAATGTGTTCATCAAGCACCAAGCAGCCACGGGATATGGATTGTTTTCAGAGCTCTTGTCAACATGCATGGCTCAAGCTGATGCAAAAAAAAAAAAAAAAAAAAGAGCCATTTAAAGTGGTGCATCTAATGGACTGTCCATTTTGATATACAGAAAGCAGGGTTTGAGGACTGTTTCATTCCTCTTCAATGGTCCTTTAATTAATGAGAGA
>QMIH01000738.1:258673-273853 GCA_003987875.1 Clarias batrachus
AAATAAGGGACTGCTCATGCTGAGTAAATAACATAAAATTTCACATATAATAATTAAAAACATAAAAAATTGTTCACCTGTTTTTTGAGGCATTTCCATTCTATAATGTAAGAATGATGTAAGAATGGTTATCACTAGCAAATTTTTTGTGAAAATTTTGAATTCATGATGCCACTATAGGTGGAAATATGGCCCTTTTCTGTTCTGCTTATTATTGTATTCTGGTGGACCTACAGTATTATGTCACAGACCAAAACAATCGACAAAGACTCGTTCAAACACAATGTCAAGTATGTTCAGTGTTATAAAATTTAAAAACGCTAGGTTAGCCAATAATGGTTAACTGCTAACCTTTAGCCCCTACGAAACAGGCAGACTGTAGGTGTAGCTTTGTATTAGTTGCAAGTTTATATGGTGAAAAAGGTTACAATTTAGGAGACCACTGTGAAAGAACACTCTTAAATCCACAAACAATGGTTCAGTTGCTAATAAAAGCCTATGAAATTGTCTTTCACATAAGTTGCCTGGTACTGTATATTTTCACTGTTTCTCAAAATTACTATCCTGAGGATTTATCCTGCTTCAGCATGCTGCACCAAGCTATTGTTAGCAATGTTAGCTTCACAATATGCCTACATTCAACAAACAAACATAACAAACAATATCTTTAAAATGTAACATTTACAACTTCCGATGCTGAGTCATGGGCAGTCAAAACAGATTCACATTTGAGCTTTAGCATTTTTTGAAAAGCAGCTAAGAATTCCTCCTCATGGAGAGAAACAGTACTGAAATGTAAAATGTTTAACACATGTTACTGTAACTGTTTTAATGGTCTAATTACAAGCTAAATTTGACTTGGGCAAATAAAAGTGCAATACCCGGGCAGAGCTGATCCCCAAGCCAGAGGAAGAGCTACGTATGTCATGTGTGTGTATTTGAATACTAAGGTTTTTTTTTCTTCACACTTTTATAGACATTTTGTCACTTTTTCACATTATTATTTGAAATGATTAAGGAATTTTCATGAGAAGAAATATTCGTTGTTCCTAAAAGATTATCTATAAAACTTTATTTCAACCAATCGGACGTTTTATGCATATTCTGATTTTTAACTAGCATAACATTAGCTTTTTAAAACAAAGAAAAAGCTCATTGTACTGTACTGTATATCACTAACCATAGACTAGAATAGAGTGTTGTGACAGGATGTTGTGTGGTTGCTAAGGAATCGTATTGTAAAGTGTTACCATTTGTCAGTTTAAGTCAAGTTCTAAAACAAACAACACAAACAAAAGAAGGTTTCTAAATGATAGCAACCATGGAAATTCACTAAATTGCATTGTTGTAATTACAGTTGGTATGATGATGCTTGGCAACACAAGAGAGACCAACAGTACTACTGTACTTCGTGTACTTCTACCTCTGTGACTCACACGCATTCCATACTAAAAAGAGAATTCTACACAACATCTAGTGCTGGGCTTAACATGTACACAGCAGTGGGAATATCGACAAGAGGAATGTAGGAGAAGGCCTTTTTTCTCGCTCTGTCTGTCTCTTCTCTTTTAAAGGAGCCTAAGATGTTCAAAAGGCATAACAGAAGGATGGACGGCTATTCTGCAGAATCACAAAGACTCCCGGAGACTTTGATCACTGGGATCGTATTCAATGCAAAATTAAGGCACCGGAGCTACTGATTTAAAGACATGTAAGTGAAATAGAAACATATAATAATGTACACGAGACCAGCCAGAGAATGAAAGGAGCCTTTTGTTACGTCTTTGATTACAGTTAGGCATTGTGACTGCTGAACAGCCACTGCCAATTATTACAATATAAGTAAGGAGAGAGAATGGAAAAATGAGCCTGATAGGCTTCAGAGTTGAGCTTGTGTCATTAGACATGTAATATTATGGCGTTCTCATAGGATATTTAGTTTTTTACTAATATCTGGTATGATACCTAATTTTAACAATGTAGTCGAGTTTTTTCTATTACTGAAGTCAATGTGATCAGCATGTTGGCATTACATTTAACTTCACAGAAAATAACAAGAAGCCAGAGTTACCTTCAATGAAAGAACTGGTGATCCGATAGCAAGCATGATTCAGTAGAAAGTAATGATTGCTTTAAGAAAGTAAGGTCAATCACAAAATTTCAAAAACTTTGAATATATCCCCAAGTACAGGAACTTCCCAGGAAATGAAGACCAAGAGCTACCTCTGCTGCAGAGGATAAGTTTATTCGAATGACCAGCCTCAGAAACCTCTGATTTACAGCACCTCAGATAAGAGCCTAGATAAATGCCTCTCAGAGTTCTAGTGGCAGACACACATTTTAACATCCATTGAATTCCTATACAGAAACCATTACTTCAGAAGAACAACAGGCAAAAGAGACTTGCTTGGAAGAAATAGGTTTACAAAGAGAGGGCAAATGTTTCAAATCTAACTTATTTGGTAATATTACTGTATAACACTACTGTAAGCTGTCCACTTTTATATTCATTCATGAGTCACGTTTTGTGCTTAATAGAAGAAAATGATATTAGAAATTGTTGTACATTGTGCTAGTAAATATAAGTTACAAAATTTTATTAACTTAACATACTTTTGTAAAAATGATTTACAGTAATTCATTTTCAAGGGTACATTTCTGCCTTGCCTAGAAAATATGTTTGCCTACATCTTTGGATCAGGGCTTTACTTGAGCCATATTTCTTGTCTCTCTGAAAATATGCTATTTTCTCAAYATCACTTCTTGCTTGTCTCATGATATGGAAATGCATGACTAGGCAAACATGATGTACATCATGGATGAGTGCATCCATTTTCACTGTAATTAGGCATTGGGTTATGGAAGAATAGCTGGTGCAATGGTTGTGTTTGTGTCTTACAGCTCTGAGCTCCTGCTTTCAATCCTAAACTTGGGTGAGTGAATTGGACTATGTTTTGTCCAGTTCACTATCAATAAAGTGCATCTGCAGGGTATGAAGTCTCTTTTCATAGTGGTTGGTTTAACAGTTTCTGGAATCTGAGTTTATCATGGGTGGGAGAGACGACTTTGAGTGTGTTTGCAAAAAAAAAGGCATCCATGTAAAGTTATATTTTTCTTATATTCGCCTACAGTATGTATTTAGACTTTTAGGTCACTCTTTATTTATCTAACCTTACGTTAGTCAGTGCTAGACAATTTTCGTGTTATTGTCAATCTCTTGAGGAAGTGAGCCAGATGTCTGCAAACATACATGTACCATCATGGACAGTATAGTGATCCTGAATGGATGATCACTTTTATTGTTAGCCAATGTGAGGGATTCCATAGTTCACGTCATCAAATGACAATGCCAAAATGCTTGGTGCCAAAGTGCCATCAAAATCTTTGTAAATGGAACGTAATTAGTAAGGAATTAGTATTCCACTAAAACATGCACAGTATATGACAACATGCCACAAATCACAATGAAGGAATATTATGTGATCTTGGAAAATGACTTTGGTTATCACAAAGGAACATTGAGAAAAATACACTATTACAAAAGAAACTACAAGAACAACCTCAGAGCCTTTAAAACCATTACTGTTCCTATAGCCACTCACCATTCACAGGGACTTGTATAAAATACACTCCTCATAAAACAATAACAGGAATGTACAATTGTTGATATGATCTAGTTTTTTATTTTTATTTTTTATTTTTTTGTATTATTAAAAAGAGTTTTACTTTCAATAGGGAAAACATTTTCTAAAAGCAAAATAAAGCTTTCAATGGATGTATTAAATATAATTCTTATAAAAAAAAAGTCAAACAGCTCTTTTTCTGAAATTGATTTCAGATTTCAAAATGCAAAAGTACATAGACACTGTATTCTACTTATATACTTAAAACTATGATTTAGTAGTTCTCCATAATTGAAATGAGTTTGCCATGGCAGCTATGGCAGCTGGTTGTCAAATTGTGGCATTGTAGGACTTTTGGAAGAGCAAAGCACAGCACAGATCCAGAGACTATACACAGGCACGCTAAGTTTACTGTCACACTGGGCAGGATTGATTTGTACTGTGCCTGGGTACAATTAAAACCCCCCCCCCCCATGCCCCCAACCTTGGACTTGAGCGTGGTATGCTGATGCATGCCCAGGCACAGTATGAAGTGTTCACATTACTCAAAACTACCAGACTCAACCTCCATCCATGCCAGGGCCCATACTGTGCAAGCACGCTAAGGCAGTTTTAAAACTTGTTTAATTTATTAATTTAATACCTGGCTGTACATACTAACATGACCGGATTATATTTTTCCAGGTGTCTGGCTCAGCTTCTACTAAGTGATGTTAAATAAAATGCTTTAATGATGAGGAGAAAATCAGGCATTTGAAAAAAATAATTTAAAAAAAGTCCTCTCCAAAGTCTTCACTATCCCCGACGTAAAACTACATGTATAGTTTAATTTAGTGGTTAATTATGCTCTATTACAATGGTTAATGGGAAATTAAATCACTAGCAGCATTATCAGCATTTAAATACCCTCTTACTCTAAACTGTTATAATATTATACTCACACTGTGAATTAGTCTGCAATACTCTACTGTAAGTACAATCATGTGAAAATTGTTTTTACATCAGGTTAATAATTATGCCGCATTTCTGATTAACCCTTGCTGAGTCATTCCGGTTAGAGTCACGGCTTAATGTAAGGCACCCATGAGATAGGGGTAATAAATATTTATTTAGCAATGTCTATCAAATGTGTTTTTTAAATTCATATTTACCTACAAAATTACATATGCTTGCATGATTCCCAGGGGCAGGTATGAAATAGTATGAAATAGACTGCATACAGTATTGGCTCAGCTGTATTAGGAGAATGGACTGTACTAGGCCAGGTTTAAAACTAGTCTGCTGCATATTCACTGTTGCCGCTGTGCTGTACTCTTGTGATACGCTCTGAGCTGCTGATTGGTGAGGACAGTCACTCTTTAACATATCTTAAGGAGCATGCAGACATTTATAGTACACTAGGGCTAGCAAGTTCCACGGCGATATCTTGTCTCAAAAAACAAAACAAAAAAGAAAACACCACCAGCATTTGCATGCAACCTATTTGCAGCATCTTGCACAAGTGTAGCAGGGGACTATATAGGAAAATTAAGTGAGGTTTTACCCTGATGACTGTGTTCTGTTATTCCGCCCCAACAAAAGTCTCGGTTTGACTTGAACGCCCGTGTATTTCGCTCATGCCACAGATTGTTTGGTTTACCGTAGATTCCTGAGATTGTTTGCAGAAATTTATTTACTTATTTATTTATTTTATAAAACGGGACGGAAACTTGGCAGACTGAACGATGGCGGGAGATGTGTACAGCATCATCAGCTTGTGTTTATTGAAATGATTATTTTAATAAAATAGCAAAAAACATTATAGATAGTGCCATGTACAATGAGTGCACTACCTTAGCTTACCAGACCCAAAAAAAAAAAAAAGAATTCCAAAATGCATGCAGCGATTCTCTCCTCTCCTCCCCTCTCTCCAGTCTGCCTGTCGGGTACAAGAGTACAGGAGCACATGTGATAGTACAGCAGTGTATATTCAATAATGGGAGTGCTTGTGAACATTAAACAGTTTATCAGTCCATTCAACCATCCTATGTTCACGGGTCCTCTGAACGCAGCCCTGCTGTAGCATCACGTGCAAGCTCTTACGCTCATACGTACACTCATGCGCTGTCCACATTAAATGTACTTACTGTAGAGGCACACACCATCGAAGGGTTGGTGAATTGAATCCAAAACAACAGAAGAGATTAATGTAACATTTAACATAGCAGTATTTTATGATCAGTCTTAAATCTCAGCAGCTTTTTAAAATGCACCCAGTGTCATGGCAACTAATGCATATAGTTATAGATATATAACCACAAGTTATCTAACGTCAGGCAAGGAACATCAAGAACATCAACAAAAACAAAATACCTGAAGCATAAATCTCTGACTAACTAAGTTCCAGAGTTTAAAATCAATGCTTTGAAAAGGGTTAAATTAAGATAGTCGCAACTTTAACTGTGTGATAACTCTGACCTTGTTAAATCTGCGTATTCTTGTTCTTACCTTGAACAGGCAACTGCAAAGCAAATGTCACTCTACTAAGTGAGTTTCTGTGTGTGTGTGTGTGTGTGTGTGTGTGTGCGATTAGAGTGAAACCTTCGAAACAGGAACAGGAAAATACCAGTGGGGACCAAGTCCTGTGCTGCAGATTAATGAAAGGATTTTGTATGTGATAAGACCATGCACCTCTGCTCTTTCTCAGGGAAGCTGACCGTCTCGCTTTGCTCATCGTCACTTCGCCGTCAGAGTCTTGAGAAATCCACTGTCAGTATTACTGTGAGCAGTTCAATAATTCAGATTAGCGCTCATGTTTATTAATGCTCTACATCTGTGCAAACAACGTGTCAAGCAGAGAGTTTATTGTAATTGCTAGCGCAAACAAAACCTGAAAGAAGCAATTTCCAGCTACATTGTGTCGCGATAAGTAATGAGGCCATTGGCATTCGCCGCTGATCGCACGTGCTGTTATTCCTGCAGGAGTGAGGTGGATATTTTCACAAGGTATGAAGGTAGTCTAGGAGACTATGCKTTTCCACAACAGGAGGGTTGGTGAATTAAAAGAATCTGTATTTATTTCTGGCAAAATCTTACGATTCAGCCAGTGGAATTTGATAGTATAGACATCGGTCCAGTGTCACATGTACACCAATATACTGAATATCATTACGTTTTCACTCACTGCTTCTACCTCTATATATAAAGTGTAGTGTAGGAAAAAGGAGGGTTATTAAATTCACAATGGCTCGGTATGGCTGGGTGAGCTGTGTAGGTCTTGGAAATATCAGTCACTATTGTGAATTAGTTATTATTACTTAATTGAATTCTGGTGCTAAATGTTTAATTGGATAAAACCTCTGGGTTTATTGAATTGCTCCCCTTCATTTGACGCATGCCCGACCGTTTAGCGGTTTCCAGGCGTGCCTTATTTAAAACATACATTTCCAAGTCGTTTCAAATGTAATCAGCAGCCTCATTTAATCACACATGAGGGCTGAACCGTGTGGCTCAGCGCTTAGCGTCSTGTCACTATCAGACTCCAGTGATATTCCATAGACAGGAATGCTTGCTTAAGTCTTACTGTACACTCAGTCTCCTTAAATTTCACAACTTTCGACCTCATTTCTTTCTTTTTTTTAGTTTTTAGGTTTATAGTTTTTTTTCTTTTCTGGAACAATACTACATGTCAAAAAAACTAAAAAARTTCTATTAACTGAAGTGATTTAAAAATAACAATGTACAGTAAAGCACATATGATTGCACAAAGAAAAATATTGAATATTGCATAAATGAAATATTAGTATAGTGAAAAGATGCTCAAATTGTTGAAAAGGTTAATGCTGGTTGYCATAGAAAGGCGTWAGAACACACAATGTATTGCTGTTTTGGTGGCAGAAGGAAGGACCTACTCATTATTAGACATGTAGTCATAATGTTTCATATATATTGCTCTGTGCTGGATTGGCAACCTGTCCAGGGTGTACACCACTCCTGCCCTTAGCCTCCTGGGATATGCTACATGCCCCCCTTGACCCTGTRTACAGGATAAAGTGGTATAGATGGTGAGTGAGTATATACAGTATATCCATCCATCTAGGAAACTCAGTAGTCCAGCTATTTATTCCCATTTTACGAAAACGCTAGCATGCATTCGGGAAATTTGGGAATGMCAATTAGCCTAACCTGCAAGTCTATGGACTGTGCGAGGAAACCTASCAAGCATTGGGACATTCTCCCGAGGAATCGAACCCAGGCCTTTGAGGTGCAAGGCGACAGTGCTTTGCGACTTTGTTAGTGGCTTCTTTGTCCATGATCTATGGAGGTTAGTTATTATTATATCAGATGTTAAAGCCTAACATGTGCTAAATGTTGTTTAACATTTTCTGTTTTGTCCCAGAATACAGTCTCAATATAACCTCTCATGGCCAGCAAGTTCACACAGTAAGTAGTGTTTTGCTGCCCATCAGCTTCAGGGTCCCTGGTTTGAGCCAGTTTACTGTCTGTTCTCCCCATGTCTGCATGAAACTCCTGTGGGAYAACTGGTTTTACAACATGCCAGGAGGTGTATGGGCTACTGTAAAATGCCCCTTGTTGTGAAGTGCATGTGTCTATGCATGGTGTCCTTCAGTGTACATTTAGGGTGGGTCCCCGTTTTAGACTCCATTACAGCCCGGTGCAGGATAAAGTGGTGATTGAAAATGAATGAATATATGAATGAACAAATGCATGAAATTTAACCTTTGGGTAATTTGTGGTAACTATGAGTTATATATTGCTAAATGCAGTGCATGAGGTATTTGGAAACAGTTGCCTCAGAAACCCATGAATTTGGGATGATGTTTCTGTTGGATAGTTTTCTGGGGTTGGACCTGCTACATAAAGGCATATGCTTTATAAAATATTTGTCTAAATACATCTGGAGTTTACATACAGAAAAAACCTCAGTGCTGTAAGCCGTATATCCAGAGTACCTTAGCTTTGYATAAAACTCACATATCATTCTCTTTTTKAAACAAGTTTATATACAACATTGATGGAAGGTTTTCAGACCCTTTTCAGTTTTTCACRTTTTATGTTTGCACCCTCATCTTAGAATTCATTTTCCCCCTCAGCATCTTACAGACAATACTCCTCAATGACAAGAAAAGTAATAAAGACTTACGGTATCCCATTTATATAACTACTCGGACCCAKCTCTTACTTCTTAGTTAAGCAATGACACCTTAGGCAGCAATAACAGTCTCAAGTCTGCTTGTGAATGATGTTACAAGCTTGCACACCTTTATTTAGGACGTTTAGCCAGGTTAGATGGGCATCCAGAGGTGATCTATGGGTTTCAGGTCTGGGGTCAGGATGGGCCACTTCAGGACTTTCACTTTCAGAGTTGTTCTGAAGCCACTCCTGTGTTTTCKCCACAGTATGCTTCAAGCTGTTGTCTTGATAAAATGTGAATCTTACCCTAGCCTGAGGTCCTGAACACTCCGGAGAAGTATAGGTCTATATTTTTTTGCATCAATCTTTCTCTCTATACTGACTACTCTACTAGTCCCAGTTGCAGAACAAACATCACCAGAGCATGATGCCTGATACCATGTTTGACTGTAGAGATGGTTTTAATAAGGTGATGTGTTGTGTATTGTCCCGATTTCTTGATTGCAAAAAGTTCAGTCTTTGTGTCATCAGACTAAAGGATTTTGTATCTCATGGTCTGAGAATCCTCCAGGTGTTTTTTTGGCAAACTCCCAGTGGGCTGTAATGTGCCTTTTAGTGAGGAATGGCTTCTGTCTGGCCACTCTACCATTTAGGCCTGATTGGCTTCAGTGATGCTTGTCCTTCTGTAAGGCTCCCACCACCACAATGGAACTCAGGATGTCATTTATAGTGACCCTTGGGTTCTTGGTTACCTGCTTGACCAAGSCCCTTCATCCGTGATTAATCCATTTGGTTGGGTGGCCAGATCCGTGAAGACTGTTGGTGTGCGCCAAATTTCTTCCATTTGATAATGATGAAGGCCACTTGGGCACTTTTAATGCARGAGAAATGCTCTCATATCTTTCCTTTTCCAATTATGTCCAATGAAATCATTTAGGCTCAGGTAGACTCCAATCAAATTGTAGATACATCTCAAGGACCGTTGATAGGAGTAAGATGCACCAGAGTCCAATTTCAAGTGTCATAAGAAAGGGTCTGAATGCTTTGGTGAATGGGATTTTTCAGTCTTTATTTAATATAAGTGATTAAACACTACAAAGACCTGTTTTTATTTTGTCAATGTGGAGTATTGTGTGTCGAATGATCAGGGGAAAATGGATCTGGATTAATTATAAGATGAATATAAAATAACAGCACGTGTAAAAGGGGAAAGGGACCATTTAAAAACAAACAAACAAACAAACAAACAAAAGAAAAACAAGTTCTAGACTTTAAAAAATTTCTAGGTTAAAATTGAGGAAAAATAATACTCTTATATTCACACACAATGGATCGACTACTAAAAGCCCATAAAATTCTCTGGCGCATTTTTATTATTCCTCAAAATTACTATGCCGAAGGTTCATCCTGCTTTGGCAGGCAATATGCATTATCATTAGCAACATCAGCTACACAGTGTGCCTAAATTCAACAAATGAGCTCAACAAACAATAATCTTAAAATAGCAAAGCTTACAACCTTAGTATCCGAACAGTTCACAGACAGTTGAAACATATCCACATTAAGTTGTGAGCATTTTCGCAAAAGCTGCACAGAATTCAAAAAGTTGTCCGATATGAAATGTGTAACATACACATGTACAATGGTGGCTCAGTGTGTTAAGGCTTCGACTTACTGATTGGAAAGTCGGCGGTTCGAGCTCAAGCTCTGCTTGGTTGCCGCAGCTGGGGTCTTACGCAAGGCCTTTAACCCTGTCTGCTCCAGGGGTGCCGTAAAAATGACTGACCCTGCACTCTGGACCCTGCCTTCAAACAAAAAGCTGGGATATGCAACAAATAAAGAATTTCACTGTGTCGTAATGTATATGTGCCGAACAAAGGCTGAACTTTCTGATAGCTGTCCAAACATTTCCCCATGAACGCTGCTGTTTCACTTAGAAAATCTGTTTTTTTGTTTGTTTGTTTTTTTGCATGTACAAACACAATTCTTTTCATTGCGATTGTGTAAACCTGATTTGCAACAAAGACTATTGTTAAAAGCGCTATACAAATAAAATAGAATTGAATTTAATTGCGACGCAGGAAACTGAAGTGAATCAAAAAGTGAACTTTTATAATAGGTCTCCGTAAAAACCTTACAATTCTTAGAAACAGTTTATTGCTTTATTTTTCAACACAGTATTTAAGCAGTTGATTTGGGAAGAACCCCACGTCACTAACAGACTCCTGTTTTGCTTGCCTGGCATGTCTGATACATCTTAGCTTGCAGTAATGGCCAGGGATTATGCAGCCTGAAAAGAGATTGATAGATGCATTTGTCACAGTGCCCACTTACATGCAGCTTGTGTGTCAGTATCATTAATCAACGACTAAACAGTTTTTAGTCCTACATCAGAGTAGAGTGACACAGATGGTGCTCTTGATGCCTAAACGTTACACAGCAATGACTAAAGGCCTGATCAAACAGACATGGTTAAAACATACCTGATGTCAGTTACACAACGATCAGAGTGCAAATTGAAGATCTAAAAATCTGAATATAAAAGCAATATTTGTAAATGTCATAACAATGAAGATGTGTTCAAGGTTATGACAGAAGTCAGAAAATAGGAACAAACAGGAACAGAAAAAAAAGCTTAATGAGCACAAGGCTTCGCAATAAGAGGAAAAGTATATATATATTTATAGGAGAATAAATATAYATACTTATAGGAATATATATATAGGAATAGGAGAGTACAGTCAGTAACCTGATAATAAGTGGTAAAGAGTTGTCCAGGGCAAAACAAATTCWTGACTGTCTGTTTGTTTCTGTTGGCTGGTTAATTAATTTTTTATTTATCCTTTTTTATTATTATTTTTTTTTATTTTGCTGAATTTATGCCAGTGCAATACACTTTTAAAAAGCAAATACACTGCTTTTATCACAATTTAAAAATAAATAAATGTATAAATCAAGAAAAAAAAAGCTTTTTATAAAAAACTAAAAAAATAAATTAATTAATTAATTACACATAAAATAATAAAATATATGTTATTTTATTTAAATGTAATTATTTTTTACTAAAATTGGTGGAAATGATAACACCTATCACATTCCATAAAATAATTGGTTTATTACAAGGTGTCAGTCTTTAAGAAATAACAATTAATGCAATCTGGTGCTAGAATTTGCATGTAATTAAGGTCAAGATATCAATTTATTTTATGCTAAAAACAAAGCCAGTTAAAAAGACAAAAGGAGCACGTACAGATTACTAAACAACATGTACAATATTTTATCTCTTAAAAATGTAGCATCAACTGACACTTTACAGTSATTTGCTCCATCCATACCAGTAGTATATTYGCTTACTGCACTTATTACATAAGTCAGCAGGTTGTACTGTGCAACATGCATTGTGTACCGTTGTAACTGCTATGATTTAAGTATGTTGTGACTGTTCTRAGGTGCTTGATCATCCTATCTCCTAGGTGTGACATTTCCTTTGCACAAACACACACCTAGTCATTATTTACTGCTTAATTAGCATTGGGCCTAATTAAATTTACATTAATCATGAAGACAGAGGTGGTGCGTTGGGAGCACTTTACACATGTTAAATATACTGTACTTTATTAGCCGTGGAATAGCAGACAACATATATCATTGTAATTAGCTGATTAAAGTCGGTCAGTGCTAGCAAGCATTTCCCTGTCCTGCTTTAAGTAGGTCTTTTTCAGGTCCCACAGCCCACCACGGAAGCAACGGTTACTACATAATTGATTGACTCTACAGTTTTAGTAGATTATRCTGTATTTCACTAAATCTAAAATTGAAAAGTGTTTTAATGACATAAATCTACAGCATAACCCATAGCAAAGAAACTCCAAGATGAGATCTCATGTTAATCTCTTCTTTGTCTCCTAGACAGAAATGAGCCATCTTTGAGATTTGAATGAGATATTAGCTGTTTTCTGCATTTTCTCAAAGTTGTCTCAAATGTGACTCATTACCTTAACATCTCAGAGATAGTTCATATTTGTCTCATGTTTTCTTTTCCCAAGGCAGTGTTTTTTTTTTATATTGAGGAATATATTCTGCTGAAAAAATGTCACTCTATATTGCTCAATCCTGACTCATATACAGTATATTTATTAAAACAATGCAAATAATAGCTAAAATGATTTGGGGTTTAAGGGCTAGGGTTCTTTGACAAAGAGTTCCATCTACACTAAAGACTGTTTAGTACTTTTTTTTAATACTTCATCTTACTCTTCACATATGGGTAGATGGAGGGGAGGGTAAGTAGGTTAGATCTCTAAAATGAAGATATGTAGGTTGGTAACAACTAAAGTCAATTACAAAATTGCCTTTTAATAGATAAATGTTTTATTTAAAAATCTAGCTTCTTCCAAATCTTCCAAATCCAACCACCAGTTATTTTATTATACACTACACCCAGGTGTTCCTNACAACATATATCATTGTAATTAGCTGATTAAAGTCGGTCAGTGCTAGCAAGCATTTCCCTGTCCTGCTTTAAGTAGGTCTTTTTCAGGTCCCACAGCCCACCACGGAAGCAACGGTTACTACATAATTGATTGACTCTACAGTTTTAGTAGATTATRCTGTATTTCACTAAATCTAAAATTGAAAAGTGTTTTAATGACATAAATCTACAGCATAACCCATAGCAAAGAAACTCCAAGATGAGATCTCATGTTAATCTCTTCTTTGTCTCCTAGACAGAAATGAGCCATCTTTGAGATTTGAATGAGATATTAGCTGTTTTCTGCATTTTCTCAAAGTTGTCTCAAATGTGACTCATTACCTTAACATCTCAGAGATAGTTCATATTTGTCTCATGTTTTCTTTTCCCAAGGCAGTGTTTTTTTTTTATATTGAGGAATATATTCTGCTGAAAAAATGTCACTCTATATTGCTCAATCCTGACTCATATACAGTATATTTATTAAAACAATGCAAATAATAGCTAAAATGATTTGGGGTTTAAGGGCTAGGGTTCTTTGACAAAGAGTTCCATCTACACTAAAGACTGTTTAGTACTTTTTTTTAATACTTCATCTTACTCTTCACATATGGGTAGATGGAGGGGAGGGTAAGTAGGTTAGATCTCTAAAATGAAGATATGTAGGTTGGTAACAACTAAAGTCAATTACAAAATTGCCTTTTAATAGATAAATGTTTTATTTAAAAATCTAGCTTCTTCCAAATCTTCCAAATCCAACCACCAGTTATTTTATTATACACTACACCCAGGTGTTCCTCGTTGATGAATGAACCGTAATGAATTTATTGAAAGTAAACTGGCAAATTGCAAACTTGCTTTACATTCTGTACAAATGTCATTGCCAATAAAGAATTAAAATACAATATACTGATTTTATTATTATTATTATTATTATTTTTACCAAGAAGTGATGCAATGAGATAATGTTTGGGTTCAGTGATTTCTGTATACATTTTTCATTTAAGGCCAAACCTATTTTTGATTATACATTTATGACTAAATGTTGAAAGATTTTTTCATGGTCAAACCAATTAAGCCTACAGTAAATATAGAATCTAATAAAACATATTTTTTCACAATTTCTCCTACACATGCTCTAAGCCTGCAAATGTTTAAGTGGCCAGTGTGTTTAGAGAAGTGTGCAGGGCCTCGGTGTCAAGTCAGCAAAAAACACTTTATCCATCATTCATCCAGACCTTTAGGTGGCGGTAGCGCACCACCTACTTTGCCTGTCGCGGATAAAAATGAAGAAGACAAAGCAGACGGTGAATTGGGTTTTACTTTTTCGCGCCGAATTTAAAATGAATTATTATTCATAGTCTGTGGTAAAAAAAATAAATAAATAAATAAAAATAATAAAAACCTGTGGTATACTTTGCTGAAATTTACACAGCTTACGTTTGTTCTTAATTTGCAAAAGGAATTCAAATGTTACATGTCGGTGGTTTAGCATGTGGATTAGCATGTCTAGGTAACTTACACTTTTTTAATGGTAAAAATCAGTCACCTAGTTACAGTATGATTATTAGGCATGCCCTAAGTTAACCAGTGTGGTTTGACATATTATATTATATTTTACCCTTTTTTTTATAGTAAGCTAATGTTACTGCATGATCAGTTTTTGAAAACCAGTAGTTTTATTATGGTGTTCAGTGTTTAACAGTAGTTACCAGAACATGTAACTTTAGAGACATCAGTTAATTATATTCTGTAGATAAAGACCAATATGTTTGTTTGTGGAAAGTTTATCTTGGTAATTATATAAATTTTACCTGATCTGCATTCTTTTCAGAAGCATGCCACCTCAGGAGACCAAGAATCTCAACAACGAAAATGCAAGAGAATGTTCCAGAGTCTCCATCAGCACCACATCATCAGTCAGGTAAGCACCAGCCCATGAGCAAGCTCAAG
>QMIH01000738.1:274169-286711 GCA_003987875.1 Clarias batrachus
TTTGTCAGGTTGGGTGACATTTTGTATCATTTAGTGTCTTAATTTGCCAGATTTTGCTGGTGTTTGTTATATTGTGTGAATTTTAAATTTATTACACKGTATGCTGTTAACTGAGGATTTTTGATATGTTCAATAAAACTATAATATGTCTCATTTGTGTTTCACTCACTCACTCACTCACTCATCATCTATACCGCTTAATACTGTATTCAGGGTCACAGGGGGTCTGGAGCCTATCCCAGGAGACTTAGGGCACATGGCCCTACACCCTGGACAGGGTGGCAATCCATCGCAGGGCACAGACACACACATACACTAACCCGGACCTTGGCGGTGCAAGGCGACAGTGCACCACCATGCCACCATTTGTGTTTCATGCATCTTATTTATATCTGATTTTAATCTCATTATGGTCTTATATATGGCTCATTTGTTTCCCCTTCAAATGCAGTTCTGTTTCTCATGTACATCTCAGATTTCTCAAATGTTTCTCAAGTATGTCTCAGGTTGTGTCTCCATCTCTTTGTTTCTCATAAGTGGGGTTTAGGAGAAATAGAAAAGTCAAAGTTGAGCTTGTAATGAGACGGCTCAATTCATTCACATGAGACATGAATAAGCTCATAATAAGCAACAAAATTTTTTCTTCAGATTTTGTTACGATGGTAAACAAAATAATTAGCTTTCAGGAACAGACAGGAGGACACAAGTTGACCAAACAGAGCAATTAAGGGAAATGAATGAAAATATTCATTTTAAATCCATCTCATGTGCACAAGGCCAGTCATACAGTACACTATCAGCAATTTAAAAATGCCAGTCAGCATACAACTGGAGAACCCACCAAKCACAGGTAGAACATGCCAACTATAGACACAGACTGGGGTGAGATTTGAATCCCCARCCATGAAGATGCTCGGTGACAATGCTAGGTGCTAAGCCACCATGCTAGCTGTTACTCAACATCAGGATCAGTAAACAGACAGATATCAGTCTATGAGCAAATAACATGTATCAGTTGGAAAATATTATCAGCAACAGCAGACCAGAACCAGGATCAAAACTGGAATATCGAAAGAGGAGCATAAGACACGGAGTGTATACATCTCATTAAGACTTTAAATGCATATAGCTTATATACTGTAGAGTGTGTGTGTGCGTGTGTGCGTGTGTGCGTGTGCGTGCGTGCGTGCGTGCGTGTGAGAGAGAGAATAAGTCCAGGTGTTTAAAATCAGCTGAACTAGAACATGAGTGTTGGGAGTTGTGCTGTATTTTGTGAAATTTTATAGGGTGTGAATTCCAGCAAATAGGTGACTTTACACCTTTTCTAACCAGGATATGAGATTTAGTGAAATCCAAATTGCAGAAACATACTACACTTTTATAAATCACAGTTCCAAACATGTAGCCCAGCATGTTAATATTTTATCAGCTGTGGCCAAAAAAAGACACACAATCTAAACATTTTTTTTCACATTTCGCTTTGATTATGTCATGCATTCACTGCAGCATTGTTTCGACAACTACATGCAGTGTCAYAATATATATTTTTTTCTATTCATGGTTGCATAAATTTTTGGCCAAGATCTTGAATTAATGATGGGAGAGTCAATCCAATGTGTAAAGTCTTCTCCAGCATATTCCAAAGACGTTCAGTGGGGTTAAAACCTCCACTACAAACGTCCATTGATGTGATAACATGGTAATTTGTGTAGTCATTTGATTTGATTTTACTGCYACACAATGTTGCTGAGCCTAGACTTCACCAACTCAAGCATCCCAGATCATATCTTTTATGATCTCTGGAAAGGGTGATAGAATAATTTATAATAAAGTCTACATGCAAACTTGTAGTATCTAGCACCCCTACCCCTCCACCCCCCCCCCCCCCCCAACCAACCACTGGTGCTTAGCATGAAACACAAAAACTGTTCAGAAACTCTTGAGGTCCAATTCTTTATGCCCTCATACTGTAGCTAGTGATGGCTATGACTTTCCTGCATTGGAACATACTGTTCATACTCAGATACAAAATATGTAACACTGCTGGTCAAGCCGATGCACTGAAGGTCAAACTGAGCATTAGAATGGGGGAGAAACATGATTACATTAGAAGTGACTACAAATGTGGCATGGTTGTTGGTACCAGACAGGCTAGTATACGTTTTTTTCAAAATTGATGATCCGCTGGGATTTTCACACATGACCATCTCAAGGGTTTAAAGAAAATGGTCCGAAGAAGAGAAAGTATCCAGTGAGAGGCAGTTCTCTGGGCGAAAATGCCTTCTTAATGCCAGAGGTCAGAGGAGAATGGCAAGAATGGTTYGAGTGGATAGAATGGCAACAGTGATTCAAATAACATCTCATTACAACTAATGTATGCCGAAGAGCAGCTCTGAACAGACAATATGTTGAACATTGAAGCAGATGTGCTACAGCAGCAGAAGACCACACCGGGTGTTTACTGAGCGTGAAAAGTGAGCTAATCCTAGAGCATGAATGGGGACTGTAATGTTTCTTTAGCACAGTTTAGCACAGTTTAGCAGTATTTGGTCCTGCCTTCTGCATTATGATTGAAACAAGTATTTTGTCGCATCTATTTGATTAGTTACATCTTTGCTGAGCATGAAATGCTAGCCAATTCTAGAGCAGAAAGGTACTTGAACTGGATTGTAACACTTTTACTTGCTGTATTATATAAAGTCATTTTCAAATAAGTTAAGTCTTATTCCTGGCTACTAGACAATGTAAGTGCAAACAGTTCAGACGTGTGCCATGTTACAACTCATCTGTAACTGTTACCAGGTCTGACCTAGTATCCTAGTAAAATAGTTGTCTTTTTGTGTGTGTGTGTGTGTGTGTGTGTGTGTGTGTGTGTGTGTGTGTGTGTGTGTGTGTGTTTGGTTGTTAACCAATTGAAAAGAGTCTGAAAGGGGTATCTGTCTGTTCCACTGACACTCATACTGGAGACTACCTTYAAATAATTTAAGGAAATGTCTTCTCAAAGAAAACTTGACGATATCATCAAACACACTTTTGTAGCAAGCCTTGTAAATATTCATGGAAATTGTTACAATTGCAACCTTTAACATATTAATATAAAACCTCAAGTCAGAGATATTGTTTGTAATAACTATAATAATAATAATAATAATAATGACATTTATAATAATTTCAATTTCAATTTTATTATTATTATCAGAATTGAGCAGCATTTATCAGTGCTGTGGTAAAATGTTGAAATGATACTACACAGTGCTGTGGTAAAATGTTAGCTTAACAACATGTTTACAATTCCGAAACCACTAACTGCCGCAGTTCTGCTAAAACATATAGCTTACACATGTTCTAGCAAAGCCTGCATGTTTCCAACGACGGTCTGAAAAGCAGGATTTTCTCAACAGCTGGCAGTGAGATGTGATCCAGATGAGTGGCATGATTACAGGTGTTAATTGTTATCTGGATTTATTTTTTAAAATTCTCAAATATTACAAAGTAGGACACATCTAACACAGCTGAGCTAACATGTCTCTCATGCGCTTCATCTTTCTGTAGTTGATATTGTTGACCTCCTGATTGCTTTAGTGGAGGAAACATTTCTGTGGACAAGCCATGTCATGTTATCAATTCGTGCAACATGACACAATAATAACAACCATAAATGAACATCTACTTTGAGAGGCAGCGTGACAGATTGAAATGCTCAATCTAAAGCTTGTCTCTCGTGCAACCAATAGGACAGAGTGGATGACGGGAGGAGGGCGTGTTAGGTGGTGATGACAGTATCTATTTTTTTTTATGATATATTCTGTCATTTTTGCTTGAATGGAGTCAGAGAGTAAGTGTTCTATATCATATGGTACATTTTAAGTGTGTGTGTTTGTGTAAGCATGGAGATGGTCTTAAAGTGATATACAGTATTTGATAGTGATATTATACTATGGGCTTCTGATCTCTACTAATAACCTGTAATTATTTATTCATCACATGCTTCCAAGGAAAAATCTGTAGGTATGGTTACCATAGGCAAGTACACAAATTTTTTTTTTTGTACAAAGAAATTGCTTCAAGACTCTTTTACAATTTGGATTACTGTTTTAAATACTATTTTAAAACAGCTAGTCAAATTGAACATGTAAATCAGGCAGACATTTACCTACTGTATATACAGTAGGTAAGCTACAGTTACATTTATATATCAATCTTATATTGACAGGTAACAGGGTAACTCAGGTAACATCGTCGCCTGTCAGGCAGAAATACAATTCTGAGGCAACCGTGACCATTTTTTTCCATTATACTGTATATGTTACATTGTTATTTTAATTATGCATCCACAAAAAAAAAATACTTTTGTTTAATCTTTTTTAGAGATTAAAACAAAGGTCAGATTGGTAGTGTAAACATGTGATTTAATGTCATAAGTATATCTCGTCACTTCTGCTTTTCTAAGTTTATAATTGCTCCAGTGGTATTGCTGGACCATTTTTAGAGCCCTTGGCAATTACAGAAACACAATAAAGAGGACTCTCTCTCTCTCTCTCTCTCTCCCTGCTGAATGTATGTACTAATTCGCAATAAAGTACTACAGCTGTCATTGCATTTTCTGCTCTGTTACTTCAATAAATTGGAACGGCAAGAAAAAAGGGGGAAAAATGGGAATATTGCATTATGGGCCAGCTCCAGTATGTGAACCCTCTTACAAACACAATTTGAACAATTCTATTTTCTATGACGAGAAAGTGTGCCTCACCATTTATAGACTGGACAAATATTCATGCCTCGGTTGATAATGGATTCCA
Source organism: Clarias batrachus (assembly GCA_003987875.1). Lineage (NCBI taxonomy): Eukaryota > Metazoa > Chordata > Actinopteri > Siluriformes > Clariidae > Clarias > Clarias batrachus. The sequence goes on from QMIH01000738.1 coordinate 278,969, forward strand.
TTTGTCAAGAAATAATAATTTGAGATAGCATGACTATGTATTATATAACAAAACATTAGAGCAGGTTGATATAGAATTTTTCGTAGCTGGGGGGTGGGGCGAGGGATGGGGGGGGGTAGCATAATCATGAATAAAAAGTATGAATAATTATCACCAAAAAGGTTAATGCTGTTATTAATGTAGTGCTGTTCTGCGGGTGGATAAAGCATCAGTGTTCTGTTAGTTTGAACTGGTCTGTGTGTCTGTCTGTCTATCTGTCTGTCTAAGGACAATATCATCTCTTTTTGCTTGACCTATAACTCCTTAAGATCTGTAACGGAGATAACTGGTTGCCGCAGCTGCAGGGTCAGGCTAGCTTTATTCCACTTAGTTGAATAGTTTGTTTGTTTGTGTGTAATCAAGCCTTCATGTAAAAAAAAAAAAAAAAAAAACCTGCATTTACATCTCAGGTTGTGACAAAGTTTTAAGTATAAAGCATTTGCATTCAAGTGCAATGACACTCAGTGACAGCTGGTCATGATATTAGATGAGAGAGCTATCTATTAATAGCTTAAGTATTAGTGCTGAGCAATGCATTGTTCAGGGAACAAGAATCAAAGGCAAACAATTAAACACACTCACATACACACACCCTAAAAAACACTKGGTTAAAAACAACCCATTCTATTAACTGGAATGTTGGGTTAATTCTRCCTCACAAATAGGTTATTATTATTTTTATGTTTTACATGTCTATGGGTAAAACAGTTTAAACTGTTAAATTACTTTGATATACTGGTCTATTACAAAAAAAAAGAAAGAAAAAAAAAAACACAAGTTTGGCAAACCATACATATATGCAATAAACACCCAATTAAATGTACAAATCAAAGAAAAAATATTTATTTTTCAAAAGTACAAGATAAAATAATACAAAACAAGTTCGACAGCGACATCATTATGATACTRTTGCTGAAAAGCACTAATGCCTGAGAAGAGTGCTGGTCATTATTATCTGTCAACATCAGGATGTAGGGGTACGGCCTGGACACTTCAGCCTGCTGGAGATATTCCACGGTGTCGGTTCCAACCTTAGAAAGAAACTAAACGTTTATGGAAAAATCGAGAGGGTTGGCTAGTATGCATATTTGTAAGAAGATTAGTGTTTTATTATTAGTGTATTGTCTCAAACACTGAGATTAATAAAGTTCTAATGTTAATGTGGTTGCTAACTGGCATGCTGGCACTACAGTTAACAGTTTAACTTTTAGCAGCCATTGTCAGATAAACTAGCATGCTATAGCACAGACCAGGCTGAAAGTYTGAGTGTAACGTTAACACGGTAACTAATAAATGTTCACATACAGTGAACAAATTCAGTCATAGGTGARTGAAAGTGTGTATACAGACCTTGTATTTAACGTTTACATTTCCTGTTAAATGCTCCAAAAAAGACACAAAGTTGACACAGCCACTGAATACACCGGTGAACTTCGGGGGAGGGGCGGTCTTGTCTGTGATGTTAGCAGTCACTACCTAACCCAACTCCAACCCAGCAAGCTGGGTTAAACAAAACGTGCCCAACTCACTGTAAATAACCCAGACAAATGACCCAACAGAGGCAACCCAGCGTTCGGGTAGTAAAAATAAGCCAGAATTTTTTAGTGTGATAAGGAATACAGCTGCATTTATGATAACCATTTTTAAGTGTTTCAGGTCATTTGTGTTCTATTGACTATGCCCAATTTCATCTACTGTGTATGTATATATACAGTATATATTAAAGGTGTCATATTTTAATTTATTATTTTTTAAAGTTTGCGCAGGTTATCTCAGCGTGCTAACTCAATGTGTCTGTTAGTGCTGAAATACCCCTTGGATAATGCTTGTTTTTAAGACCTCAAACTCTACTTCACTCCTTTTTCAAATGTGTACGTTCAGTGTATATGTATATTCAATTCAATTCAATTCAATTTTATTTCTATAGCGCTTTTAACAATGGTCATTGTCTCAAAGCAGCTTCACAAAAATGAAAAGAGAATTTATGGAAGTGTGTGAGAAAATGTGTAATGAGATTGTCCCTGATGAGCAATCCAAGGGTGACGGCGACGGTGGCAAGGAAAAACTCCCTGAGATGGCAATATGAAGAAACCTTGAGAGGAACCGGACTCAACAGGGAGCCCATCCTCATTTGGGTGATAACGGATAACAAAAAATTATATAATATCAGGTGTGTTATGCAGCTGAAAGTTCGATATAACAGAAGTTAATTTAAATGAACTTGAAGTCCAGTTCAGCTCAGGGATGAGTCCGCAGGTGCAGGTATTTGATCTACTGCCGAGCCTCGCCCTGCTGGAAAACAGAAGAGCTGAATGACAAGCCAGGGGCAGGAGCTTCTTATATGAGGTCATATTGGGGGTCAGTTTTTTTTTCTTCTTCTTCTAATTGTTCATACACGCTGGAGATCCATCTAAATTCAGTTGGCATATTTAAATGGCAAAAACAAATAACACTCATACCAATATCTTTTATTAATTCAAACACAGCTACTGTAAGTCCTATGAGATCACATACACACTGCAAAATTCCCAGTGTTGATTTAACACCCCAAGTGTTTATATATGACCTAATGGTCACGAATGTACTCTGAAAGTGTTAAATCAACACTCTGGGTGTTAATTCAAGACTAAGGATTTTGCTGTGCAGCTTGGTCACTACTGATTATCTTATCTAGGAAGGTACCTTCGTCTATTTTGCTATTTGACCTTATTATGACTTGTTTTTATTTTATTTCTTTTGAACAGTGAAAAAAAAAACAGTAGATAATTCACACAGGCATTTATACCTGTATTAATAGTGTCATTGGTTAAATTTGCAGCTTTTAAAATCACATTGCATTAATTAATTGAAGGGAGGGCTATAATCTGTCAAATCATACAGTTTAAACATTTGTCTGAGCACCAGTGTTGCATCCATAAAAGCAATACCGCAATCATAAGAATGYATGTTTATAAGGGAAAAAATGACATTGCAAGACACTTACATGTTTTTAATTTTTTTTTTTTTAATGGAAAGTGTATTTAGGCAATCTGACACCTTCTTCAAGATCATCCATGAGCCCACCTTTCTGCGACGGCCCTGGGGCAGTGAATAATGTCAATGGCGAATGACATCGTCGTACACGCTCATTTAGTGCTCCTGTTCATTTGGAGGACTGTAAAGCAACACCTTCATTTCTTACTTAAATGAAAATCTGACCTTTTTTCTCTCATTACTGTAGGAGAGAAAAAAAAGAGAGAAGGAAAGTGTTCTTCAGATTCCTGGATGGATGAGTGTACTAGCCTGTGCTTAGTGACTCTAATGAGTGTTATAGATACCGTTCCAACATAGGAGCGTGAGTGTGAAGCCAGCATTTACATCGCCGCTCACTCCTACTCACTATTCATTCGTCTCCCTCCTCTCGCTGTCTACTGCACAATGAGTGCAAACGTGTGTGTGTGTGTGTGTGAGTGTGTGTGGGTGTGTGTGTGCGAGACAGAGAGAGAACGACAGAGTGTGTTCATGTGTGTGGGTTCGTTAGTCCTGGATAGAGAGCCTGTGTGTGTGTGTGTGTGTGCGTGTGTGTGCGTGTGTGTGTGTGTGAGACTTGAATCAGAGATTAAGACTCGAAAGCATTCTCTAATCCGGGCATTGAGGGGCAGCGGTGTGTGGAGTACGAATGGAGTTGGATCACAAAAGACACCCCGCTGGTCGCACACTCGCGCCATCACCGCTGCTCCTGACGCCCTCACAAAGACGGACACACACCCCCACCCAAGCCCTGAGAAAAAGACGAAAAAGAGCCTGTCACCTCCACACCACTGCACTATATCCCTCCCTCCGTCATCTCCACCCGCTCCCTCCCTCCTGTCCTCCTTCCCCCCAAACAACCAGGCCAAGGGTGACTGGCCAAGAATAGGCCCAGAAATTAGGCGACTTTCTCTTCTTTTCTCGCTCCCTTTCTCAAAGAACAGATGACGAATAATGGGGCGATCGGGACTGCGTTACAAATCTCGTATGCTCCCTGAGCTCATGTGCCGGCGGGGAGCATTGGGAGAGGTTAATTGGGGAAAAAAGGTTAGGAAAATAAAGCCCAAATATCACTGAAAAGACAGGAAAAACGCATCCTTGCCAAAAAAAAAAAAAAAAAAGTCGTATCCAAAACTCAGGGAGGGGACTAAAAGCAGGAAGTGTGCTTTTTGATATTATGGAATTCTTTAGACTGTCAAACACCACAGGGGAAAAAAAAAAATCAGAAACCTGAGATTAAAACCAGTGTTTTTATTAATTACATTTGTGACTTTTGGAAAGGACAGGTCCGTGTCACGATGCTGAGAATGCGGTCGTCGTTCCACGGGCTGCTGGCGCGCCATGCCGTTTTGTTCTTCTCCATCACATTCAGCAAGATAAATGTAACATTTAGCTGTTAATTCCAGTGGCTGAAGGATCCGTCTGTGGATGATTTAATTGCCCTGCAATTTTCTCCTGTCAAAAAAGCATCGTGTGCCGCTGATGAAAGCAAGCGAGGAGTGCGAGAGTTAATTAGCGACCTCGTTAGAGACCTGGAAGTGTCTGGTGTGGCTGTGGCCCCTTCTTACACTATCTGCCCCCCCCCCTTCTCTCTCTCTCTCTCTCTCGCTCTCTCTCTCACACACACACACGCACACATCCACACACACACACGTACACACACTTACATGCAACTTACACACACCCATTCTGTTTCTCCTTTTCAAACTCAATCACGCTCCTTTCTTTCTTTCCCAGTGAATAGACGGATATGTCAGTGCCTGGTTCTCTATAACGAACCAGTGCCACAATATATCCCCTGCTTTTTAAAGAGTGCACATCCACTACAGTGCGTTCTGTCTGTCTGTCTGCTTTTTGTCCTTTTCAGCAAACGGACAAATGTATCAGTGATGGTATCTGTGTAACAAACCAGTGTCGCGTTGCCCATCTCATAGGCGGTTCTGCGGGGAGAAGCTCAGTGGATGTATTAAACTGATTAGGAGGAGATGACAGAGCGTGCTGCTCGCTGATTACAGCTGAACTGTCTCATGAGTAGGGGCTAATTAGCTGAATAAAACGAATTGAAAGGCACAGTGGTGCTAGGCAGGCCTGTGTGGAGTGCTGCACCATCACACAGTGGGCCTGCAGATGGCCTGATGTTCCTGCTCAAACTACCGCTCTCATTCAGGCTTGATGGCCAAATTAAGGACACCGAGGCACCATTCTGCTTCATGCACCACCCTTTGAGACAATTACGCTGTAAGATCTTTTTCCAGACTGCAATAAAATATAAAGAACGGTGTAAATGTGAATTCTTTAAGGGATGGCCAAGTCACTCTAATTAACTTCCTACATCTTATAACATTTGTAATGGCGTTTTTTATGCCATTGGTATTATTTCTTACGCGCGTGAGATTCAGGTGGACCACACTTAGGCTTGAACTGTAGATAAAGGATATCGCTGCATGAATGCATTATTTGGAAAGAAAGAGCTGTGTTCCGGACAAAAGAAAACTATACAAGGTGGAGGTTTTTCACCTTTTATGCAGGTGACAGTTTATTTACAGTAGTATATGAAGCTCCGTATATGTCYGTGAGTCAGCAGGCAGTTATGCTGCATGCAGGAAAGAACACATTTGTGAATGTGAATGCGAAACACTACACAATGCATTTAGAAGTTGTCTTTCATTCATTAAGATTACCTTCAAGCAAGTGAAATTCCATATCCCAGTTAGGAAGCTGGGGTGAGAGTGCAGGGTCAGCCAGGCTACAGCTCCCCTGAAGCAGACAGGGTTAAGGGCCTTGCTCAAGGGCTCACCAGGGGCAGCTTGACGGTGCTAGCGCTTAAACCCCTGACCTTATGATCAGTAACCCAGAGCCTTAAACGTTTAAGCCACCACTGCCCGTGAATCCTTAGTTACAGACTATTCATAGACTAAATCAACGAAATGAAAATCGATTTATGGTTTATATATGGTGTATTAAAGGTTAGACTTTTATCCGCAGGAAAACACTTAAACGGTGCAAATATTTGAAAGAATTTCATATGTCCATGAACGATGATCACAACCACAGTTGCTCCTGGGAACAATCAGCGAGTGGAATTCTTAACATTTTTGAAATTCGACAGATAACAGGCACACAGACACATCTGTGTGTAAAAACTGTACATACAATGATTCACGAACACAGCTTTCATATTACAGGCACTCGCCAGGGAGTTATCGACACACCGCTCGTATCGTCCTGACCTCGCTACAAGCTATTTTTCACGAGTTTGGGCAATTTAAGGAGTTCCTGGGAGGCCAGAATTTCATACATGTCATACTGAGAAGACTTTCTGCCTTAGCAAGGTAGCCGTAGCAAGGTATTATATAGAGAAATGAAGGGAGTTTTACTCTCATAACAGTATTCTTGATTTCTGCAAGTAAATAATTTCAGTGTTATAAATCTATTCAAAACAGGAGAATTAAATTAAATTTGATTTGAATTATGCTTTAATCAATGGGCATAGTCACAGAGCAGTTTTACAGAAAAAAAAAATTCTGGACATAAATATATACATTTAACAAAAACATATTCACTCAATGTCTATACAGCTTAGTCCTGTATTCAGAGTGGCGGGCAGGGTGCCAATCTATCGCATTGCACACACACACAAACTTTTGCACAATTATGGGCAATTTGGGAATGCCGATAAGCCTTATCTGTGGGAGGAAACCGGAGTATCCAGAGGAAACCCACCAAACACAGGGAGAACATGCAAACTCCATGCACACAGAGGCGGGAATCGAATCCGGGCTCAGGAGGTGCAAGGCACAAATGAATATTAATTATTATTTATATATAAATTTATTCTTTACATTATTTTAGTCCTTATAACCAAGTAACTGTAGCAAGGGAAAAACTCCCTGAGATTGCATGAGGAAGAACTTAAGAAGAACCAAACTTGAGAAGAACAGGCAAACAAAACTCCTGGTGGAAAGTCAAGGTCGTCCCAACCATCCCAAACTCCAACACATTGTGCTTTTAATCAACACCACCCTGGCCATCACTCAACCTCGGCTGCATCGATAAGACTCTAGAAACCCGGCTTTGATAACAACAGTGAGTAACTGATAAAAGATCCAAACCGGTAAACACTCATAAATACAGCCAGCAGCACCTTAGGAGCCCCATGAGCTTAATCTCTACCCTTTGTAGGAACAGATCCCATTATTCCACGCCTTTAAATTTTTTTTTTTACATTAATTTTATTTTACATTTTAGTTATTATATTGCACAGAGCAGTCGAAGAACAACTCTGATGGCGAACATCTTCCCCTATTGTTTTCTTTCATTAGAGAAATGAAATCAGACCACGCTACTTTTTTTATGTGAAACATCAGAGATGTAATTTAATTTAATTTAACAATTTATGCACTATATAGCAGGAGTCAAGATAAGGGAAGGTGAAGAAGAAGAATTAAGTGTGACAGAAAAAAAGCGTTGTAGATCCCTCAACTTGTTATGATAGTACACCATTTACAACTTGAAAAAGTGTTGCTAATGATGTTAGAAGGCAAAAAAGACATGAATTTGTTTAGCACATTACTAACACGAAGAATGTCTTTCACATCACAGAGTACACTATTACCTGCATACTCTTGGGATGTAGGAGCTACTTAAGATGCTCAGCTGTGACCAATAATACACAGTCATTTTATTTATTTTATA
>QMIH01000739.1:0-29405 GCA_003987875.1 Clarias batrachus
CTTCGGCTGGGTAATGGCTGCTGTTACCTAGCCCAGCCTTTCTTCTTCTTTTATTGAATTAATGTAAACGGCTCCCATAGCGCCCCCACTGGCCGGGAGCTCGTAACTAGGCAACCGCCTGTTACAACCCCTCCCCCTCAGAAGAAGGCGTGATTTTGCCGAAAAAAGGCTTTAAATTAACTACGTAGACCGTGAATGGTCCGGCTTGGCTAATCAGTTCCACCTGGTAGTTAACCTTATTAAGAACCTGGATGATTCTAGCTGGTCCCTTCCATTTCGGAGCCAATTTGGCCATGTGCGAGTCCTCTGCCTGAGACTGAGGAACAGCATGGACCCACACAAGGTCGCCCACTTTGTAAGTGGCAGCACGTCGCCTGAGGTTGTAGCATTTCCCCTGGCGTTCCTGGGTATGGGCCACGTTGCTCCATACAACCTGGAACAGAGCTTCTTGATGCTCCACTGTGGAATAGGCAGGATGGTCAGGTGAGGTGGTGCGATGCAGCATTCTCTCCAGTGGTCCCTTTAGCTTACGTCCCTGTGCTATTTCTGCTGGGGTGAAACCAGTGCTTTCCTGCCAGGCTGTATTGATAGCAAATCGGAACTTAGGAAGCCATTGGTCCCACTGCTTGTGGTTTTCTTTGACGAATGCTGCGATCATGAATTTTAATGTCCGGTTAGTCCATTCTGTGATGTTGGTCTGGGGATGGTATGCGGTGGTGAGCTTCTGGGTGACACCCCATTGCCGACAGATGGAGTTGAGTAGCTGGGACGTGAACTGCGGACCCCTATCAGAAACCAGGTAAGATGGAGTGCCCCACCATGTGAAAATTTCCCTAGTTAAAATGTTGGCAATGTTGTGAGCCTTTTGCTTAAAGGAAACATCTCGACCCACTTACTGCAGTAATCCACGACCACCAGTAGATGTTTGTTGAGCCGGGATGAACGTGGAAAAGGACCCATGAGGTCCACCCCCAACATAAAACCAGGTTCCACCACAGGTGTGCTTTGTAGTAATCCCGCCAGCTTACTAATGCGAGGTTTGTATTTTTGACAGGTAACACACTTCTTACAATATTCCCAGACATCTCGGCGTATCTCTGGCCAGTAGGCGACCTCCAGCAGCTTCCGCAGGGTCTTTATCCGCCCCAGATGACCGCTGAGAGGGTTGTCGTGGGCGTACTGCAGATATTGAGGTCGCAGAGATGTTGGGATGACCAGCTGGAGGAGACTACACCTGTCCTGTTTGGGGATTTGACGATAGAGAAATTGATTTATTACGCAGTAATGTATTTTTTTAACGTCAGGATCTAACCGTGCCTCTTTCCACAGTGTATGAAGCGTCTCATCCGCCTTCTGGGCCTTCTCCAGCTCCTCCCAGTCACAGGGCAAACCCCACTGCAGATCGTTGCCTCGATGCACTGCCAGATGGGCGTTTGTGGTTTCTCCCTCCCAGCGCCGTGACAGGGAATCAGGAACAACGTTGCATTGCCCCTTACGGTACTGAACTACGAACTCAAACGCCTGCAGCCTCAGTACCCAGCGGGTTAGACGTGAGGAGAGGTTCGGCTGATTAAAAACCCAGGTTAAAGCAGCATGGTCTGTGATGATGGTAAAAGCTTTGCCTTCCAGATACTGACGCCATTTCTCCACAGCCCACACCACAGCCAGACATTCTTTCTCTGATGCTGAATACCTGCTTTCCGCACCATGTAGCAGCCGGGAGGCGTAGGCGATCACGTGTTCCCCATTTTCATGATCTTGGGTGAGTACTGCACCCAGGCCGATGTTGCTGGCGTCTGTCTGCACCTTGAAGGGGCGGCTGAAGTCTGGAGCTGTTAAAACTGGTGTGTCTTAAAGAGCTGTTCTCAGATCCTCAAAGGCTGACTGGCATTCGGAAGTCATGCCAGTGTTTAAAGGAGTGGCACACTCTGAGAAGTGGGGGACGAAACGGTGGTACCAACCAGCCAGACCTAGGAAGCGCTGTAGCTCCTTCAGGTTGCTGGGAACGGGATAAGTCCATATAGCTGCTACCTTGGCTTCTTCAGTTTTTATGCCTTCAGCCGATATGATGTGTCCCAGAAAGGAGAGGGATGTCTGACAGAGGTTGCATTTTTTCAGGTTGACTGTGAGACCAGCAGCTTCAAGAAGTGCAAATATCTGTTGGAGATGGTTAAGGTGAGAAGTGGTGTCCTTTGAATAAACAACGATGTCATCAATGTAAACAAAACAATACTTTCCTATGGCTTCCACCAGAACCGAAGTCATAAGTCCTTGAAACGTTGCTCCTGCATTTTTCAGGCCGAAGGGAAGACGGAGGAACTCGTATTGTTTGTTCCATGTGACGAACACTGTTTTTGGGATGCTATCTGGATGCATTGCCACCTGCCAATATCCACTACAAAGATCTAATGAGCTGAACACAGTAGCCCCATAGAGAGCCTCCAAGATCTCGTGGACCTGGGGCATAGGGAAGCCATCTAGTGGTGTTTTGCTGTTCAGGGCCCTAAAGTCTACACAAAAACGGGTCCCACCATCTTTTTCCCACCATTCCCACTAGTACGACCGGGGCAGCCCACGGCGAGGTGGACGGTCTAATGATACCGGCTTCCAGCATCTTGGCGACCTCTTCCTCCACAATTTGTTGTTTGTGGACAGGGACAGGGTAAGCCTTTTTCCTGACTGGTCTTTCGTCGGTGGTGTAAATGTGGTGGGTTATTGCCTTAGTGTGGCCAATTCAGTCAGTGCACACTGTCGGCCACTCTGACAACAGCTCCTGCAACTGATGCTTGTGTTCCTCTGACAGGGAGGCGCTGCTTACCAGGTTGGAGATGGCGGATTTGGAGGCATCAGACACAGGGGTAATGGATTGGCCACTTACAGGGAGACTTGCTTTACAGGTGGTTTGATAGTAGGAGGCTGTGAGCGGTTACTGGGAGAGGGAGGATGAGGAGTGGCGGTAGCGGCCGGTTGCGCACTCACCAAGGCCTTCAACTGTGAGTCTCGTCTCTTCATGCACTCCACTATGGAGCGGCCTACACTGTTCAATTGCTCCTCACACTGCCTCTTCACTGTCTGACACAGTTGTTGCATCTCCTCCTGAGCATTCTCCAGTTTAYATTGGTAGGTTRATRCCTCKGYGTTGTGGATGCGTTGCAGCTCACCCACCTGATCCGACAGCTCATCCATTCGCCGGGTGAGATTGTCTCCCAGCGCCTGCAGAGCCGTTTCTAGCTGGCATCTAGCATCATGGAGATGAGGCTTGGGTCGTCTACAGCGTCGATGGGAGGCGGAGGTGGAGGCAGCGGTTCATCAGTGAGCGGTGGCTCTACCCCATCATCACCTTGTGGGCCCTTGTATTGCATGGGCACATGATGCGTCATGACAGGGCCTGCAATGAAGACATGTGCTCCCATCCCCTCCTCAGCTCGTGCATCGGACTCGGCCATATTTTGCCCCAATTTAATTTTAATAAACTGAGTGATTAACCAAACCTTTGAGTGTGTGTTAAGTGGAGTGTAAGATGGTATAAGAGAAYGGCTAGGTAGGTAACAGCTAACACCAACTATGTAGCAAAGTATAATATACACAATACACAAAAAAAGAAAAGTCTGATGGCCCCACGTTGGGCGCCACTGTAACAAACATGCTACTATTATTTAAAACAACAGCTTGCCGTTAACAGAATCAGGGTCGGATAAGGACCACAAGAAATCGATTTTTATGTAATCAAAAAAGTGTATATAAATTTATTGTTGTGCAGTGTTACACCATCCACTCCCCGTGTTTCTCACTCATACACACATACACACTCAGAGTCTGTGAGCTCTTTCTCCCACTCTCACGCAAGTCCATAAATAAAATAAATAAGCTCGGAGAACGTCCCGCTCCRCGCCAGATGACCTCCGCGAGCGACGTCTCCTTTAATGGTGAAGGTAATCCCGGAGGAACCGCCGTCACTCGCGCTGACTCCCGGGACACACACACACACACACAAAACAAGAACACAAGAAAAAAGAAAACCCTTATGCGCGTAGGACAATACTATCCCGCATTCGGGTTTTCAAACAGCGGCTGTAGCTTCGGCGTCAGCTTCGGTGTCACCTTCGGCTGGGTAATGGCTGCTGTTACCTAGCCCAGCCTTTCTTCTTCTTTTATTGAATTAATGTAAACGGCTCCCACAGCGCCCCCACTGGCCGGGAGCCCGTAACTAGGCAACCGCCTGTTACACCATATACCAATGCCTTAACCACTGACACAGTATGGCAGTTTTATCTCTCTTACACACATTAAACCCTTTCTCTTACTTCACAGCTCATGTGCGTAATTCACAGCACCTTTCTTATTTTTATTTCCACACTGCTTTGCATTGTTAAGATGCTTTATATTGTTGCGTGTATTGCAGAAACAGGTTTCATTGTTGTTGTGCCTGTTTATTATCTTGGTAGACACCTGGACTGAGAGGAAATCAACACAGTATTGGAGTCATTCCTGATACTCAATATGAATCCCTACTGAAGATCCTCAGCATTTCGGCCAAATTCAGAATCATATCAACTTAAATTATAGCTTGAATGATGAATCGTTATAAATCTTTCATTCAGAGGTGTCAAATCTGAACTAGAAAGGGTGTGTGTGTGTGTCTGGGTGCGCGTGCAGGTTTTCATTCCAACAAAACAGAAGCCACACCTTGTAGTCTATTGAAAGCCAAGAACAACTAATTAAACAGGTAGAATCAGGTGTGGATTCTTCTTTGTTGGAATGAAACCCTGTACAAATAATGAAAATGTTTTATTATTTAGACACCGACTGTTTCTGGAGAAGATTTGAAAACTGTGACCTAATTGAATCCATTGTTCCTGGATCTTTTATTTTATTTGTAGTTCTCTATGGGATTTATCATAGGGCAAGATCTTGGTGCACTCCAGTTCTTGTCCAGCTGTTTAACTGACATTAAACATTGGTTGGCTAGTAATTTTCTAAAAGTCTTAAAAAGTATTATTGCATATTTTTAATATGCAAGAGCAGCCCAATTCTAACCGCAGGGGTCCTTTCTTCTCTCCACTGGCTTCCAGTACAGTATAGAATTCAATAGAAAATCTTATTGTTTGTTTTTACATCTATGTCTGGTATGGCCCTAACCTCTTTAAACGAACTTATCCATCTGCACACCCATGGTCTAGAAGAGCCTAGAACAAGATATGAATCGTGGGGTGACCATGCTTTCTCAGTGGCTGCAACTAATCTCTTAGCTCCTCATTTTTCCTGTTTTAGTTTTTATTATTTACTTTTATGAAATTTCTATAATTTATTACTTTTATGTTAACTTCAAGTTTAATTTGCACATTGCATTTTGCACTTTGTTCAGCACCTAGGTTCCACGTGGTAGTTGTTGGGTGCTACATAAATAAAGTTTGAATTAATTCAATGAGCTGTCAGTTTCCAGTTCAGAACTGATTTGCACTTTTGTTGTCGCCATCTTGGCATTAGTTGACTCCGCTAATCCCTGGTTAATATTTAAATGGTCCAATGTTACAGAGTCTGGCTGCTGACTAGACCACACCTACTTACCTCAGTTACCACAAGGTAACTAGCTTTGTTTTAACTTATTTTAGCTAAAATGCAGAGGCTAACGTTAATTTATATGCAAATGCTACTTTGCACTTGTAACTCTTACATTTCTTGTTGTAAGTTCAACTAGAAAGATTTCACAGCCAGCTGATTAGTGATGCGTAACATTCAGCTAGTGGTTTTACACCTGCAATACAGCTGTCACTCAAATTGGTCACACCCTTATTTATGTATAATTTTACATTTCAGGGTTTATTGAAAACTCTGAGACATTTTAATACTTTAAATCCAGCAAGAAATATACAGTAGCTGCTTGAGACAAATAAGATAATAAACATTATTCCATTGAACTGACTTGAATTGAAAACCACAAAGCCCAAAAATTAAATGGAATTGAAAATCTGCCTCTGATTCACAGCTTTAGCTTAAAACCCTTAAAAATCACGCGGCACAGATGCGTGCCTGCAACACAGAATAGGTCAATTACAAAAAAAAAATGCTTATATGGAAGCCTTGCCGATGTGTTAACAGGGCTGCAGACTTCAAACTGTCTATTTGAATTTTCAATATGTCGTATAGAACAAAAGTTATCATTACTTTTATAAAGGTACATTTTACCACTACCAGAATATGGGAATGACATCACAAAACTGTAGGACAAAAGTGTAGGGAACTGCACAATCATAAGCTCTATATATGTTTATTAAAAAAACAGCAAAACAAATAATGACTCAAATGATCTGAGCTTTGAGGGCTACACCCTTTACTGTTGTCAAATTCCTGCATCTTTGAACTTTTTGTCTTTAAATCATCCCACAGACCACAAACTGCATGAGGGTTGAAGATGAGCCAGACGAAGGACAGGATGAAGAGACTGATCGCTCCTCAGATTGATCCCTGGTGAAAGACTTTCAAGGGTTCAGACTGTTTCTCTTAATTGTTTCATCCAAACAATTGTGATAAGCTTTATTTGCTGTAGCATTATATCTTTTAAACATGAGTTTTATAAAATTTGCATTTTCTGTTTTAATGAACCAGGATTCTATGTTCTACCCCGATTTACTGAAATCATACTCAGAATAAAAGCTTGGATCCCTGGGCATCCCGGGATTGGAACTTACAACCTTCTTTTGTTAGTCAATCAGCTGCTGATCTACTGCTGTTTATGGCCATAAAACCTTCACGACACTGAGAATATGAGGTTTTATTTCGATTTCTATGTGCACTACTTGGTGCTGTTGGCTTTGAACTGTGGAGTTCTTTCATACGGCCCTCGTCAGAGAGCTCAGAAAACGGGGGACATACTGCTGGGGGGTTTGTTCCCAATACACTTCGGAGTCGCTTCAAACGACCAGGACTTGGCTGCTAAACCAGAATCTACAGAGTGTGTGAGGTACGTTGGGGGGGGGAAAAGAAAATGAACTGTACAGAACAGTGCTGTGGTCCAAACACAGATTAACGGACTTCGCATGGGCAAATGTGAGCTTTAAAAATTTAAACAGGAAAAAAAAAATTTTTAATCATACTTTATAAATAAAAAACACAGGTTTCTGCTGAGCTCCATGAACGTGTCTTTGTGGTTTCTTAGGTATAATTTTCGTGGATTTCGATGGCTCCAAGCCATGATTTTTGCCATAGAGGAAATCAACAACAGTTCTACACTTTTACCCAACATCACTCTGGGGTACCGTATATTTGACACCTGTAATACCGTCTCCAAAGCCCTGGAGGCCTCTCTCAGCTTCGTGGCTCAGAATAAGATTGACTCTCTGAACTTGGATGGGTTCTGTAACTGCACCGGGAACATCCCGTCCACCATCGCCGTGGTCGGGGCTTGCGGATCAGCGGTTTCGACAGCAGTGGCCGACCTCGTCAGTCTCTTCTACATCCCGCAGGTGAGTAGAGGCTTTTCTGTAAAGAGGTGAATTTTTTTTTCCTGGTGTAAATTTTTTTTTAGCTTTTTGTTTTGTTCCATCAGATCAGTTATGCTTCTTCAAGTCGCCTTCTGAGCAACAAGAACCAGTACAAGTCCTTCATGAGGACAATTCCGACTGATGAGCACCAAGCGATCGCAATGGCAGCCATCATAGATTACTTCCAGTGGAACTGGGTCATCGCGATCGCTTCGGACGATGAATACGGCCGTCCTGGGATAGAGAAATTCGAGAATGAGATGTTTGAGAGGGACATCTGCATCGACCTCAACGTGCTGATCTCTCAGTATTTGGAAGAAGCTGAGATTATTCACATTGCAGACCAAATCCAGAACTCCACTGCTAAAGTCATTGTTGTGTTTGCTAGCGGGCCCGACGTTGAGCCGCTGGTTAAGGAAATGGTAAAACGTAATATCACGGATCGCGTGTGGTTAGCGAGTGAAGCGTGGGCTCTGTCAAGCCTTGTGGCCAAACCCGAGTACCTGGACGTCATGGGTGGCACCATAGGTTTTGCACTGCAAGCAGGTCAGATCCCTGGATTCAAGGAATTCCTGCAGCATGTACATCCGAAAAAATCCCTGCATAACGAGTTTGTGCGAGAGTTTTGGGAAGAAACGTTTAACTGTTACCTGGTGGACAGTGTCAGGAAGGAGGACAGTGAGAACGGCAGTGCAGGGTTTAGGCCGCTTTGCACGGGCGACGAGGACATCACAAGCGTCGAGACTCCTTACCTGGACTACACTGACCTGAGAATCTCCTATAACGTTTACGTGGCAGTTTACGCCATAGCTGAGGCACTGCAGGACATCCTCACGTGTACTCCTGGGAGAGGACTCTTCGCTAATGGATCATGTGCTGATATTCGCAAGGTGGAGGCGTGGCAGGTAAATGAGCAGGACGTACTGTGCCTTTGTTTATTAACAAGTTCACTTTGTACATTGAAGTGCAATTATATGATGGCTTTTGAACTCGAATAAGTCTCTTGTAACATAAATAGTATAAAAAGCTCATTAACTTCACTTCGGTAATGATCATGCCTTTAAACAAAGTCAGTAAGTGATGTATTTTCTGGGCTATAAAACATTTCTTTCTTTTTTGTTCCAACTTGTACAGTGTTTGTCTTATTGTCCAGAAATTCAAAACATTATGTATAATAATATTTATTTATTTGATTATTTGGTTAATTATTGAGAATCCTAATTCAATTCAAGTGTATTTGTGATAATTGTATTATTATCTTTATTATTTGTGATTATTTGTAATATGTACTTAAAACTAAAGTAAAAGGTCTTTTTGCTGAAAAAAAGGATATAGTACCAAAGTACACTTGTATTTATTTCCCAGCCCTGAATAGAACTTTAGCAGTGACAAACTTTAAACCTGATCTGTGATCAACTGTGAGCTAGTTTTGGTCTCTTTTCAGGTCTTAAAGCAATTGAGACATCTGAAGTTCCAGAACAGCATGGGTGAGAGTGTGCGCTTCGACGAGAGCAGTGAACTTTCTGCCAATTACACCATCATGAACTGGCACCGTTCCCCCGTCGACAGTTCGGTGGTGTTCAGGGAGGTCGGGTACTACAGCGTTAGCGGCAGAAAGGGCGCGAAACTCTCCATAGACAAATCGAAAATACTGTGGAATGGCTTTTTAACTGAGGTGAGACATTTTACTGTAGCAGTGGCTCTTGTGCCTATTTTCAACATTCATTGAAGCCAAGTGTTCGCCGTGGTTTGATGATAAGTGTAACCAGTAGATAAAACATCTGCTTAGCTTTTTTACAGCCTTTGTACAAGGTCCCTGCAAGGTCAAATGTCTGAAATGCAAAGCATTCATGGATAGTGTTCATTCTGTTTGTAAAATATTTTAACTGCATTGGTGACATGTACACGGTACAGTACTTATTAATGACAGGTGGACTGCATGTGTTCATTATCGGCATGTGCTGTTTTTGTTTTGTTTTTTTCCATTGGAACACGTTTTACTGCTGTTACATGACATTCTACTTGAGAGCAATTACAAACCTGCATCCAATGCCCAGCCTGGTTTCATCTAATTGTATCATAGTTTGGATATCAAATGGTTTTTACCTAGAAAAGTTTAATTATTAATTAATTATGACAATTCATTGAATTAAGTTTAATATTGCTATCTGTACATTTCATATGTAATTATTAAAATTATTTTATTAATATACATTTTTGCTGATCAGCCAATATGAATATACACCAATGAGATATTGTTTCTTTAAAAAAAAAACTAAGCTTTAAAATAATTTTTAAAACAGTATTACTTAATGTGTAAACAGCTTGGTGTGTGTGTGTGTGTGTGTGTTTGCCTCATGGTCTTTGCTGAACTGTGGTTTTCATTGTGTGAGCATATAAACATGCCCGTGTGAATTCCTTCTGTTTACTCTGTCTGCCTGTCAGCAGTTTAGTTCACCCCGGATCTGGTGGCTCATCTAATCCCATCACCACCCGTTAAACAAATTTGTTTAGTTTTTTCCGTCCCTAACTCGCATCATTGGATTTAAACACAATCATCTAGAAGTTTACCTACATTGAGAGAAAGTGCTACATTTCCCCATAAATCATTAAAACATGACATTTATATGTTAAATTAATCATAAGTCAAATAAGACATTGTCAAATAAATATAGACTGTTAACTACTGAATGATAAATGAAATGTTTTATTGTCTATCTGTTTTTCTTTATCAGGTTATATTAGTTATATAGTAACCATTCTTACCTTTTAGTTTTAATAATTTAATTCAACAGGTTTCTCAGAATAATCGGAATAAAGGGCATATCGGGGAAAAAAAGAATATCATGAAAAGTTCTATTTATTTTGTCAACTAATTTAAAAAGTGAAACTCTAGATTTATTAGATGTAAAGTAAAAATATTTTAAATCTTTATTTTCATTTTGAATATTTATAGCATTTGGCTCATGAAAGTCAAAAATCCAGTATTTTAAAATATTAGAATACTAGAAGTGTCTGTGACTCTATTTGAGTGAAATTTAATTGCACACTCTTGTGTTTTAAAAAAATGTACAGAGCCATCTGTTGAATTTTGGAATTAACTACATACAAAAATTTAGTTCAGCAGGTTTTACATGATGCATGCACAAACAGGGAGGCAAAAAATCCAAAAAACATCTTGATGTGTTCTATTACTCATCTTATGTCCCCGCAAATTACCTTTTCGCAAATAAAGTACAGACACACCCACTTTACAGTCTTATTATATGCATAGATTTAATTTAGAGTTTGAGTAAATTACTCTGTCAGTCTAATTCAGTACACACGTGGAGAAGACTGCTGACTTTACAATTGTCCAGGAGATGATCATCGACTTCCTCCATAAGGATTATAAGCCACAGAAGGTGCAGAATTAAAGCATATTCATGGAACGTTGACTGGAAGGGAAAAGTGCAGTTGAAAAAGGTGCACAAAAGGTCTTAAGAAGAGTGTCAAGCAAAGCTGATTTAAGACCTTGGGAGAGCTGCACAAGGAGTGGAATGAGACTGGAGTCAGTGCATCAAGAGCCACCATGCAACTGGTATCCAAGCATCAAGCCACTCCTAAACCAAAGACAACCTCAGATGCGTCTTACTTGGACTAAGGAGAAAAAGAACTGAAGGCATTGCTCAGTGGTCCAAAGTCATCTTTTCAGATGAAGTAAAGTTTTGCTTTTTATTTGGACATCATGGAGGAAGAGTGCAGAGGGCCAAAATCCAAGTTGCTTTAAGACCAGTGTGAAGTTTCCACAGTCTTCTGCTGGTGTTGGTCCATTGTGTTTTGCTAAATCCAAAATCAAAGCAGACATCTACCAGGAGATTTTAGAGCACATGCTTTCATCTGCTGACCTTTTTAATAACTCTAACTGGTTTGCTTGACTGTGATATTACTGTGCTTGAATGGCTGGCTAACTCGCCTGACCTAAACCCCATACAGAGTCTCTGGGCTGTTGTCAAGAGAAAGATGAATACCCGACTCAACAATACACATTGCCATCATAGCAACCTGGTCTTCAATAACACCTCAGCAGTGCCACAGACTGATCACCGCCATGCTACGCCACACTGATGTAGTAATTCATGATAAAGAGTCCTGAGTGCAATAATAAACATCATTTTTCAGGATTTCTTTTTGATTGATCTTAGGAAATATGAGATGCTGCAGTTTTTATTTTCAGCACGATGAAAACTTTTTTAAAAGGCTCGTCATATTTTACATATTTGTTTAATGCATTGTACTACTTGTAGAACATGTGGTTTTCAATTTTTGAAATTAAATTATAAAAATAAAATACTTTTTCCAGATGCACTGTAAGAAGGTCCCTTTTTTTTTTTTTTTTACAGGTTTTTAAATAGAAATTTTTGTTTATTTTTCCAAAGGTTCTCAGTTATTATATTTTAATATTTGAAAATTATTTAAATATTTTTAATCTTTTTTTGGTAATCAATAATTTTAATAATATACTATTATTAAAATTATTGATTACCAAAGCTTAAAATACAGTGCTCCCTTTTTGAAGTGCACTTTTTATTGGCAAAAAAAACTATAAATATAAAAAAAACTTTATCCTTCATGTGGTTGGATAATTGCTTGCAGAGCACGAATATATTTTTCCTCGTTGTCTTTGCCCAGGTGCCATTTTCAAACTGCAGTGAGGAGTGTGAGCCTGGCACCAGGAAGGGCATCATCGAGGGGAAACCCACCTGCTGCTTCGAGTGTACCGAGTGCTCTGATGGAGAATATAGCGTCTATAAAGGTGCATGGTTCAATTCAATGAAATTTTATTTGTATAGCGCTTTTAACAATTGACATTGTTGCAAAGCAGCTTTACACAATCAAGAGAATTATATAAGTTTGTATGAGAAGTGAACGTGTGTGAATCAAAATGATAAGACTGTCCCTGATGAGTGAGCCGAGGACGATGGCGACAGTGGCAAGGAAAAACTCCCTGGTTCACTCACTCCATATTAAAAATATACATGTATACAAAGAATAGTCCTTCAGATGCAAACTGCTTACCATTCAACCTTTTCTCAGCTTGCCACCCCCCTCCCCTCCTCTCATAGACTGATCCCAACTACACCCCACACCCCACTCTCTACATACATTATGGTAATTGTCCAATGGTTCGGCTCCATGCTAAAGACCTTAACAAAGGTTTTGTGGCATGGGTTACCCTGCTCCATCACACCCACTTCAATTCGGAAAAGTCTGTTAATTAGCTGATTAATTAAACCATTTGTGCTGGAAGCTGAAAAAAAAAACATAAAAATGTGCAGGACATGGAAGTGCTGTTTCTGCTCCAGCATCCTGGGAGAGAGGCTGGTGTTTGCTTTGGTGGATGCATACACATACATATTTGTAATTAGAAATGTTTTATAACATTGATTAATAATTGTAATAAAACTGAAATCTAAAATGACTAATAGAAATTGTTTTAAAAGTAGTATTTATATAATATTTGTCAATGTGTTTAATAATGCTTTAATTCAATTTAGCAAGTTTATTAAAAATCCTCATATTAACAGATTTTTTGCATGGAGTTTGCATGTCCTCCCCGTGCTTGGTGGGTTTCCTCCCACAGTCCAAAGTCATGCAGATTGCCAAATTGTCAATTGGGGTTCCGAAATTGTCCATAGTGTGTGAATGTTTGTGTGCCCTGCAATGGATTGGCACACTGAGGGGGTACCCTGCCTCATGCCCTAAATCTCCTGGGATAGGCTCCTCGACCCTGAATACAGGATAGACGATGAGTGAGTGAGTGTTGCATTTTATTGTTTGTTTTTATGCTAATTTTTTCTCATTTCCTCACTTCCTATACAGATGCCAGTGTTTGTACCAAATGTCCCAACAATTCTTGGTCCAATGGGAACCACACTTCCTGTTTCTTAAAGGAGATCGAGTATCTGGCATGGTTGGAGCCATTCGGGATCGCTCTGGCTCTGCTCGCCGTTCTCGGTGTTCTCCTGACCTCCTTTGTGATGGGTGTGTTTGTGCGGTTTCGGAACACACCGATAGTCAAGGCTTCAAACAGAGAGCTGTCCTACTTGCTGCTGTTCTCGTTAATCTGCTGTTTCTCCAGTTCGTTCGTGTTCATCGGCGAGCCTCAGGACTGGACGTGTCGCCTGCGTCAGCCCGCATTCGGCATCAGTTTTGTCTTGTGCATATCCTGCATCTTGGTGAAGACCAACCGGGTGCTTCTGGTATTCGAAGCCAAGATTCCCACCAGCCTCCATCGTAAGTGGTGGGGTCTGAACCTGCAGTTCCTGTTGGTCTTCCTGTTCACCTTTGTACAGGTGATGATCTGCGTGGTGTGGCTGTACAATGCTCCGCCAGCGAGCGACAGAAACTACGACATTGATGAGATCATCTTCATAACCTGTAACGAAGGCTCCATGATGGCCCTGGGTTTCTTGATCGGTTACACCTGCCTCCTGGCAGCCATCTGCTTCTTTTTCGCCTTCAAGTCTCGGAAGCTGCCGGAGAACTTCACAGAGGCCAGGTTTATCACCTTTAGCATGCTCATCTTCTTCATCGTTTGGATCTCCTTCGTCCCTGCCTACTTCAGCACCTACGGGAAGTTCGTCTCAGCTGTGGAGGTCATTGCCATCCTGGCATCCAGTTTCAGCCTCCTCGCATGCATTTTCTTCAATAAGGTCTACATCATCCTATTCAAGCCTACCCGGAACACCATAGAGGAAGTTCGTTCATGCACGGCGGCTCACGCCTTCAAAGCAGCCGCCAAGGCCACGCTGAGGCAAAGCTCCGCCTTCAGGAAGCGGTCCAACAGTGTAGGCGGGTCCTCCGCCTCTTCGCCGTCCTCGTCAATCTGCCTGAAGACAAATGAGAACGAAGCAGCCACACCCACCGGGCAAAGGCGGAGCCAGAGGCCCAGGGTGAGCTTCGAAAGCGGGACGATGAGTCTGTCGCTCACTTTTGAGGAGGCTAGAAAAAACTAAACTTGTACATATTTTCGCTACGCTGCAGATCATTTAGTAATTGTACAAAGTATTGGCACCCCATCTACTCACTGAACAGATGTTATTTGTGTGATGGTTCATTCCCATGTTGCGAGATTTTTACATTTGTGATGCACATATAGCTAATTATTATATGCTTAAATGTATGTGTGTGAAATGGTTTCTATAAATCCTGTGCAAATAATCCATTATTATCCATCCAGCGAATACGGTTTTATGCTAAATTAATATCTATATTACACTATTACTGTTTTAGATGGTAGGTTTTTCCGCATTACACATGGAACATACATTCCCACTGAATGTCCAATACCAGAGCAGACGAAAGATTAACAACTGTTGCTCTGCACCTCCAGTGTCGAGGGTTCGATTTTCATCATGGGGTCTGTGTGAGTGGAGATTGCATGTTCTCCCCTTTGCTTGCTGGGTTTCCTCTGGGTACACCGGTGTTCTCTCAGTCAGAAACTGTGCAGATTGATTTAACTGGAATCTACAACTGATTATAAACATATTTTTTATTTGATCCACGTTATAATTCTGATTAAAAGTGCTTCGCGCGCGCCTTACCACACGACTTGTCTACGTCATCTTTACTTTCGTGCACGCGACGTGGCTTTGATGTCCCCCTGACCTGCTCGCGGCTCATTTTTTACTGACGAAGGCGGGATTCTCATGATCCCGCCTGTTTATGACGGAAGGTTGCTTTTGGCCAATAGTCACCGAGTACTCAAGAGTGTTAGCCAATCCTGGCTTAGGAAGGCGGGGTTTATGTTTAAACCAGGAAGAGGAATCCCGTACTGGGGCAGTGTGTTTCAGTTAGCGGAATAGCAGGAGCGCCGGGTGTCGCTTCAGGTAATGTGACGTTTCACTAATTACCCTTCCTCATTCCTTTTTGAGATAAGTATTTTAATTTGGTTTGTGTCTGATTACATTTAGTTTAGTTGCCTGACATTTACCGCAGCACATTTGGCTAGCTAGCGTTTTAGCGAGTGCTTTGTTTATAACGCTGTTTTCGAGCACAACGTTTTAGTTTTGTATTTTTTCTTTATGATTTTAATCATTTCACGTTCATTAGGTGATTACAGTCAGTTTAATATTTGACTTACTATAAAAAAATCTATATTTTTATTAATATTTGTTGGAGTTAGATAAAAGCCTAAAAGTGTTTTTTTTATTATTAATAGTTGTTGCTATCATTATTGTTTTTATTGTTATTATTATTAGTAGTAGTATATAATTTCAATTGCAATAAACAAATTAATAATTTACTATGTAGCCAATAAATAAATAGATTAATAAGTAATTAAATGAATATTTAATATATTTTTTATGTAAAAATCATATTCCACAAAAAAAATCCACAATGTGTTTTCTTGTAAAATTTAATTTAAATATTTACACGACCATACACAGTATGACAAGCAGTGAAATGCTTAAACAACCCTCAAAATAAATGAAAGATGAGATATATGAGATGACGGATAGATAGATAGATTTCCCTGCAATGATGGAAGAGAAAAATTGCACAAAAAAGTAAAATATCAAATCTAATAATATACAGTTACAATACAATAAAATTTATAATAGAAAATATATAAAATGTATGGTATAAAAATTGAATTAATGTATTAATTTGTTATAGTTTTATTTTATTATACTAGATGTTGAAGATGTAGTTATACTGTTAAGTTTTACCTCATTAACACAATGTAAATTACAATTCATTTTGTTGTAAGGGTGCACAAACTTTTGCACTCTGTCTTGCATACCTTGATGCTTAACGGAAGTAAAAGACGAAAACTTTACAAAGGTCGTTAAAAAAAAACAGTGACAAGTACGTTAGAGTTTAACCCGAAGCGTGAGGAGGAAGTTCCTGGTGTGTGTGTGTGTGTGTGTGTATGGGGGGGGGTGTTTGTTTTTTTTGTTCAGGAAATGTGTTTCTTGAAAATCTGTGTGAAAGACGCACCTTATGTCAACACATAAGCTGAGGAGATCTGATTTATAAGATAAAGTGGGGTGGGGCAGGGGCTCAGATCAGGAAACCTTGTTTATTAGATCTGTGGAATGTGATCTTTCTGGCTGCACCTGTTGGCCTGAGTAACCTGAACTCGACCTCTTGTTCTTTCAGCAGGCTGGACCCTTCAGGTTTGATGATGGTTTTGATATAAAATTACAAAAAAAAATCCAACAATTTGACATGTGGAGATCCAGAATGCTGCACCACAGTGTCCGTCATTAAAAAAATAATAATAAAAAAGACAGATGTTCCTCCACGGGAGCTGTTTACGTGTCTGGCGTGTCCTCTCTTGCGATCGTGCCCTCTGAGACACAGCCATGTCGGTGTGTCCCGTCGTGTCCAGGTTCACATGGAGGACCAAGTATCTGCTCCTGCTGGTGCTCTGCGCCTGTGTGATCGCGTGGATCACGTCGCTCTCCGATGGCCGTGGGAAGACATTCGAACTGGTGACGCCCGAACTGGTGACGCCCCCGGCCCAAATGCTGGTTCAGAAGACGAGGCAGGTGACTCAGATCGGGACGGAGGTGGATATGGACAAGCAGGACGAAGTGGATGAGGAGCATACGTCCAAAGAGCTCTGCCCCGAAAATTCACCTCTGCTCCGTGAGTTTTATAGTGAAACAACATTATTGGATTTTTTTTTCTTTAATTCAGGTTGTAGAAATTTTATCTAAGAATGTATATGCATAAAAATAAACTCTATTTATCTATTTTAAAAGTATACAGTTTTGTTCAAAAATATTAAAATGAAACGATAATTTTATTAATTAAACAATTTGAAAGGAAAAAAAACAAAATGGAAAAATGAAAAGGAAAGACTGCTGTGTTTTGTTTTGTTTTGTTTGTTTGTTGTTTCTATGACGGTCCTGAATCTTGTGTCTACTCCTGAGGGAGTGAAAGTGTTTAGACATCACACTTGAGTGTGTGTGGAGTGCCTCAGAGGTTATCTGGTGCACACTTGCTCACTGTATGTTTACATCCTGGTGTGTGTGTGTGCTGATCGAGTGATGAGGTGTTTGCACATTACTCTTTTGCAAATTGTGCTTCCTGTTGTTTCCATTACATAGTTGGAGAGAGATATGGAAATGTAGGGAACTGGACAGATGGAGATTAGGGACGTGTTAAACAGAGAGAGAGAGAGAAATTGAGGAGCACATCACAAAAAAAGGAGCAGATAGAGAGACTGAAGGGATGGGGTGGATGGAGAGATGGACAGGGTGATGTAGAGAGACAGATGTACAGATGCTGACCGATATGGTGGGAGAGAGGGGGAAAAAAAAGGGAGACAGTGACATGGCTGGATGGATAAAGAAAGAAAGAGATGGGGATGGAGAAAGGTCGGACAGATCGAGATGTGAGTTACACACAGGGATGGATGAGGAGATGGAGAGATAGGAGGACAGAAAGAAAGATAAGGGATGAATGGATAGAGAGGGATCGTATGAAACTGATGAAAAAAAAGAAATGAAGCACAGGAATAAAACCGTGTGTGTTCTCATTGGAGGCGGGGCCGTGAAGTTGGCGTTCGAGCCGTCTCTAACCCTCGGCCAGGTGGCCGTGGCGAACGGAGACGTGGCGCAGGGACAGTACGACCCGAACGAGTGCAAGGCTAGGCAGAGCGTCGCCGTACTCATCCCACACCGAAACCGAGAGAAACACCTGCTCTACCTGCTGCATCACCTCCACCCGTTCCTGCAGCGGCAGCAGCTCCACTATGCCATCTACATCATACACCAGGTCTCACTCACACACACACACACTAAATGTAAATGATATCAAGATTTCACACTTGTCTTCTTTTTGCATTCACAAACATTATTTTTTTTTCCCCAAAAAAAACATGGGGGTGGGGGTGGGCGGGCACAAATTTTCGCTGTAAATGAAATATGACTGAGTCTGTGTTCGTGTGTCCCTTGTCCAGGCTGGCGATGCCATTTTTAATAGAGCAAAGCTGCTGAACATTGGCTATCTTGAGGCTCTGAAGGACTTCAACTGGGATTGTTTCATCTTTCACGACGTGGATCTCATCCCAGAAAACGATCACAACCTGTACGCCTGTGACCAACAACCTAAACACTTAGTGGTTGGTCGAAACTCCACCGGGTACAGGTACGTCCTACATGCACGCACACGCACACACACGCACACACCTTGTATCTAATTATGCTAGCTAAGGCACATATAAATGAGACAGTATTATGGTTTAGGTTCTAACCCCAGTTCCTATTGAATACATTTTGAACCCAAAATGGAGAAGAGAGAAGAGAAAAAAAGAAAAAGAGAGATAACAGTTAAGTACGGTCACATAATGTGTAACGTGATTGTACTGTATATTTAGTGCAGAGTGCAAGCAGGGATTGCGGCAGGACTAACTATGACATCATATAAATGTTGTGAATTTTTGGCTTTATTAAACAGTGCTGGTGAAGTTTTTTTTTTTGTGTGCGTGTGTGTGTCTTACACAGGCTGAGATATAAAGGTTATTTTGGGGGCGTGTCAGCGATGACCAAGGATCAGTTCTCCAAAGTGAATGGTTTTCCAAACACCTACTGGGGCTGGGGAGGGGAAGACGACGACCTCCGCATACGGTACACACACACACACACACGTATATTTAAAAAGTAATTACTGTATGTAATAATTATACATAAATACTGAAACACACTTCTGCATATAATGTACTGCAGTACTGTAGAGAGGATGACTATGAGACAGAATCCAATCCGTCCTGCTAATGCTATAGTATAACGATGCCAGAAGTTCCTCAGAGAAAAAAACAGCACGTCAGGTTACATAAACTAAACAAAAACATGTCATAATAAAATGCTTGAACAGTATTTACCATGCTGGAAATTTTCATTTTATATTCCAAGTGAAAATATAATACAAGCACTTAAAATATTGACCTTACTAAGTCGCTTGTCGAAAATACAGTATATTCAGTTGTTATAAATACCATCTTTATTATTTTTAAACCTCACAAATACAGGCTGCCAAAATTCATTCAGATCTTTAAAACTCAGGTCTTCACCACCACTGGCGTAATCGCTATGTTCAGACGCGTTCGTCTATTCAAATGCGATAGCGATGTTTTTCCCTTTCCCCTGCATTTGGTTTTGCAAATAGAGTCGCGTTCAGTAACAGGATGGGATTAATTTCCTCAACAACAACAACCACCATGATGTTCACACTTCTTGTTGCTCTGTCTCCTTTCCACTTCTTCTATTCACACTATTCCCCTATCTCACCTATGCTGTTTCACTCGGTGGCTGTGAGTACACTTCATCATGATTCACCGCGAGTTCGCTGTGATTACATTTCCATCTTTCCGCACGAAAATTAAACATCAAACCTTTTTGATCATGAAAATTAAACATATTTATTTTTTGGCGGACCTTGCAGAACTTCTAGCGACTCATGTCCTACTTGTCTGTTATTTTATTTATTTTTAAACAATTTACAGGAAAGTTGTATTTGTTAAGCTCTAAGTTGTTCCCAATTACTAACCAAACACAGGCTGCTATGTTTTAAGTTGACGTGTTGCACATGTTGCTTGCCAATAAATACAGTTGTCAATTCATGATATTCCTCTTCTTGTAATTTCAACACTTAATTTACATTGTTAGATATAGTTTAATAAATAATGCTACATGATAAGGCGAGTAGACCCTGTAATCGGTATTGGCCAATACAGCTTCTAGTGATCGGTGATCAGCCCCAAAAATCTTTTTCTTCAGCTGAAGATGTTTGCAGCTAGGATGAAGAGAACGGAAATCTACTTGTTCTTCCCACGGGTTCAAGCAGCTCTCAGTCCACACATGCGCAGTGTTTAGAGTATAATCGTCATGTAAAAAAAAAAAAAAACATCAAGTTTATTGCTTATATTTTTGGTTTCTGCAAATTTCTGTACAAGGTCTTCAGGAAGCGGTCAAGCAGACGTGGATTGAGCGAGTGACGCCAGAGTACTGCAGACGTCTCTCTCTGACGCTGTGTCCAGTCGGATCCGGCATGTTTTAAAAAAATAAAGGATTAAATAACGATTACTGTATGGCATTCACATTGCGTAAAATAAATAAATTATTCCCATTAACATGATTATGGTGTAGGGGTTCATAAAGTCATAAAGACATGAGGATTAGGTTAAGCATTGTTCCCAAATTGGTCATAGTGTGTATGGTGTATGTCCTGTAATGAATTGGCACCCCGTCCAGGGTGTACACCGCCTCGTGTCTCCTGACGATGATTGAGTGGATTTTTTTTTTTTCCCGATTTTCTCCCTAATTTAGTCACGTCCAATTCTTCCCCGTCACTAGGGGGCGCTTCCACGTTAAGCTACCACCACTCAGCCGGGAGGGCCGAAGACTATCACGTGTTTCCTCCAAAAAGCGTGACGCTAGTCGACCGCCTCTTTTCGAACTGCTCGCTCATGCACCGTTGCGGGAGTAACACACTTGGAGGACAGCTCTATCCGCTCGTTCCGCTCGTGTGAACTCACAGACGCCCCTGATTGGCTGTAGAGCCATGATTAATGTGGGAGCACTAAGTACCTCTCATCCCTTCCCTCTGAGAGTCCTTCTCCTGAAGATAGGGCAAGCACTTTACCACTGCGCCACTCGGACATTGTGTCCCAATTTTTTCTCAATACTTTTCGCTGCCACTGTACTGTAACCGCTCGTTTTCTTTGTTTTACTGTTGCCTTGAAGCAGTATAGATTCTATAACGTGTCGATGGTGGTGCACGGTGGTTATTACTGCTGTTAAGGGAATGAATCCCATCTTGTTACAGATCGTGACTGTATTTGCATTACTGA
Organism: Clarias batrachus; assembly: GCA_003987875.1. Taxonomy (NCBI): domain Eukaryota; kingdom Metazoa; phylum Chordata; class Actinopteri; order Siluriformes; family Clariidae; genus Clarias; species Clarias batrachus. The sequence goes on from QMIH01000739.1 coordinate 21,328, forward strand.
GCACAGGAGAACCATCGCTGTCGCATTTGAATAAAATAGAACGCCGGCTTTAAAGATGGCGATTACGTCAGGGAGGGTGGGATTGGGGTTCGGAGATCCATGAAAAGAGACGGTTAGTTACAAGCACTGGCTTCTGATCGAGTGATATCCGAGATGTGAAAACCTGATTTATTTATTTTTTTTCCTCCTTAAATTTTGGTGGCATTTATAACAATTAAGTATATTTTCAAACAGTATTAGTAAGGTCTGTTTTTTTTTGCATTGCATTCAAATTGCATTATAATTTAAATACTTGAATTATTGTTTTTCATCTGAAATATACAAAATTAATTGTAAACATTAGAGGGATTTTTTTGTCCCCTTTTTTCTTCCATTAAGATCAATCTGCAATGTAGCAAAATTCAAGCATTTTTATTGTGCAATGTTTTTGCCTCATGCTGTTTTGCTTGAAGTCTTTTGGCAGCGTTATCCGTCCGTATACTGGTGTGACGTCACCGAGACGGCGTGCAGATGCACAGGATGTGAGGAGGAAGGGAAAAAGAAACTATTCAGGAAGGAAACGTTAACATTGTGGGGAAATATGAGACAAGTCAAATCTTTTTGTTCTGCGTCTAAACTGAAATGTCTCCCCCTGAATCGTTCACTACATAGTGCGCCATCTATTTTGTCTTTTCTTTCCGCAAGTATAACGGAGAATAACCCTAAGCAATGCATTGTTGGATTTTCTGAAAAGCTCCCTTCATTCACTGTAATTCATGGTTGTAGGCCAGAAGAAATCTATCAGTAGTGTTGTTGAGGAAAGAAAAGAAAAGAAAAAGTCACAAAGTGCTGTTTGTTGTTCAGGGTGCAGCTGCAGGGGTTGAAGATCATCCGGCCGCCTGCTGATGTCGCTCGCTACACCATGGTGTTTCACCAGAGAGACGCTGGTAACGAGGTCAATAAGGACAGGTGAGGATTTATTTTCTTTTCATCCAGCAGTTGAATCTCATTTTCGTCAGTCACTGAAACGAGGCAGTCTGGTCCACTGTGTGCGTAAACTGTTGCACGGGAAACATCATCACCAAGTTTGTTTTGAATTTTAACGAAACATAAAAAAATTATTTAATATCCAATCAGGATATTTATAAAATCATGATATTGGGAGAATTGCAATGCAAATTGAATCGGCAACTCTGTATCGTGATGGAATCGTATCGTGTGATCTCTGGTGATTCCCATCCCTAATTATAATAGTGTAACACATCATACAAAAAAACAAAAACTTTCACTTAAATGTATTTTTAAAAAATGTAGCCAATTTTTGTAGCCAATTACGTTTCATTTCAAATTTTTATATACAGATACTTTTTCACCATGTGGTTTATTGAAGTATAAAATGTATATTATGGCTTAATTATTTATTTATATTTTCCTAGTGACAAGCTGATAATGTTCTGTTTATTTTTAAATGTATTAAACTTTAATCCATTTAAAAGTAAAGATACTAATGAAGAGATGTACCACAAAATAATTATAATCTGTTATTATTATTATTATTAACAATGAAAATACTAAATGCTGAAAGGATGCAACACTAATGTTTTAATGTGAACTGGAGGTTGAAACACTTATCTTCACCAGCGTATCTCCCTCTCCCTCTCTCTCCCTCTCTCTCACTCCTCTCCGAGTGCTGACAGCGGAGACTCCTTCCATTAATGTTAAAACAATAAAGCTTCCACATTGATTATTCATATATTTTCGAACTTTAAAATCTCTTTATAATTCGTCTTCATGCCATTGCTATAGAAACCATAAGGGATCAGGTTGAGGGTGTCGATATTAACCCGTCGTTTGTGTTTCTGCCGCAACAGTGTGAATAAATAAATAAAGTGCCATGCCATTCGAGCGGTCCGGTTGCGTGCTGCGTTGGTGTTTGAATGAAGCCGTCGCTCCTGACGTGTTTGTTTTCCTGCAGGATGCGTCTGCTGGGTCAGACGCCTCAGACATGGAGGACGGACGGCCTGAACTCGTGCTCATATAAGACGCTCTCGGTGGAGCGTCCTGCGCTGTACGTTAACATCACGGTGGACATCGGGACGCCGCCGAGCACACAGTGAGAACGCCCTGCACTGTCCCGTAACATCGCGTTGGAGGCCGGCGCTCACGCACACACACACACACTTGCTCTCTGACGTGCTATACACTGATACTGAGCTCATTATGAACTCTCAGCTCACCGACAGGACCTTAACAAAAGTTTTGGCACCACAGAACTAACTCGTGATAAGTTGGAGAGTGCAGAGGAACATCCCGGGAGCGTGTGGCCATTTAGCTGTTCTCCGTGCCCAGGCTTATTCGGTCCTTTTATTTCTCTGAAGCTGGTTAGCGACAGCGTACACTCTTAAACATTCTGGATGTAAATTGAAAATGGTGCATTTACAGTGTTTGTCCGTTTGTCTCCAACGATCGAACTGAAGGCGACGGTGTTGAAAGGACATGGGTAAGAAACCTTGAGGAAAACCAGCTGTTGTGGCGATATGGTGACTGATTCATGGGTGCCAGAAGTTTTGAACAGTGCTGAAAGAAGGAGCGAGCGCGATGGACCGGACAGAGATTTACAGCCGAGTGCTGCGGGTGTGTGACGTCGAACACGTTCGATGTAATGAGCTTCCTCTTTTTGCGCACTGAGATGGCGAGTTTCGGCCCCACGAGGGAACAAGCTTGTTAAGCTCCGCCCCTGATCGATTGTGTTCTGTAGGGATAAAAAATTTTTTGTTGTTTTTAAAAATCTGCCTGGAACCTGTTAGCCTAGTTCCTGTACTGGAACTGTGCCTTGAGTCAGAGAGTTCCTGGAAGAGTTTCTGTGATGGAAATACACCTCATTCCAGGAAGTGACACAGTGCCTCTGGTTGAACACACACGCACACTGAGTTAGGTGTTTATAATCCACATAAACATTCCCATCTGGATTCCCGCTGTTGCGCCTCTGACTTGTTATTCCGCGCCGCCCACTCTGACCCTGGTCTTGTTTTGAAATTTGGATTATAAAAATTTTTATTAAAAAAAAGTTCAAATAAACATCTGGAACCATAAGTCTAATCGATTGAATCAAACTCGACTCTAAACACGTATTTAATTTAATGCTGAACAGATTTCCATCATCAACCTTTTTATTATTCTGTAACTTGGGAAAGAACTGGCCACTAGGGGCGCTCTTTATGTAGAGGTCTTGGACCCTGCTGAATCAGTAATCAATAATCTACACTCATGGTAATTATTAATACAGGGATTATCATGAAGACGTCAAGATGGTGGACTTTGAGTTTGTGTTCATATTTTAGAGACGTTACAATACAGGATTACTTGAAGGTTCTGGTCTAAATGTTAATTTAACCTGAAGTGCAAGGCTTTAAAATCCTGTGTGTGTGTGTGTGTGTGTGTGTACTTGTGTATGTTGTGAATGAGATTCAGAAGTGAGCGGTTTCTCTTTTCGAGGTCTCTCTCTGTGTGAACGGACCGGTGTGGGAGGGTTTATGTCCATGATGGGGAAGAAATGTAGAAATTTGAGGCACTTGAAGTACTTTATCACAGCAGCATTCTGGATGTCGTCATTTACAGAAACCTACACTACAGTTACATGAGAGAGAGAGAGAGAGAGAGAGAGCTGTTTATAGAGGTGCAAATCACTGTATATAATATTTAATATCACTGTCCATATGGAAGCCTGATCTTTGTCTGTGTGGTTACGTCAGCTAGAGATAAAGGTTGCAAATCGAAATCAGATAAATATGAAGATTTTTAGGGGGTTTTTTTGTTTGTTTTAAATAATAACATAATATTGTGGATGATTTAAAAAAAATAATAAACAGAGAATCTGAGGCATTAATATATCAGTATTTTAAGATAATTTAAGTTAGGGATTTGAAAAAGTTTGCTAAGCAATTGAATTTAGTTTTCCAATTGTAACATAAATGCATGAACACATCTCAGTTACGTGTGTGTGTGTGTGAGAGAAGGAGAGAGAGACTGTGTATTCTTTGCTGCTGAGACTCTGAAGAGATGCTTCCTGCTGTTTACAATATTTTATCCTCAATCTCAATTTACAGCATAAAACCAAATTTAAAGCTTTTTTTATTGTTCATTTTACAGTTTATTTTTGTTGAAAAGACTCTGAGAATGTCGCAGTCCATGGCATTTTAATTAGTGTTGTTGTTATTATTATTATTATTATTATTATTATTTACACTGATCAGTTTATTTGCTCCGATACCTTTTTTCCTCTCTGTACTTGTTGATGAATTGTAATGCAGAAACAAAGCTGTGTTTTCTCTGCACCGCTGGAAGTCTGAGTGCTGGTGGATTTTCAGGAAATCAAATAAATCATCTCTCTAAAGATGAGTGTGTCGGAGTTGTTTTTTTCTTTTTCTTCTTCACCTTTTTTTCCCTGGTTAATTCTTTTGCTTTGCGACTGGGAACAGTTTTTAAACAGTGTGTGGAGCCTAGCCTATAAAATATTTAAGGTTTTCATTACATTAATTACATATCTGTTTTTAGATCGTTTACAGTTTGAATGTTTTATCATTCTTTAATTTTTTACTGTTTTTTTTTTTTAAAGATTTTTATAAATGTATATATTTTGCCTCTATGCATTACATTAAAATGTTTTCTGTATTTTTTTAAATACATACCATACCATAGTGTTGCTACTACTACAGCTACGAAGTTGTAGTAAGTTGTTGTTATTAATAGTAATAGTTTTAGTGAGACCCTACAACTTGAAAGTTCTAAGAGTTTTATACTCGGAAATTCCCTGCCCCTCCCCTTTCAACTCTTTTTTTTAAATTTTTTTTTATTTTTTTATCCCATAGCCCTAATATGCCATCATATTTAAGTGTATACATTGTACAGGATAAATGAAATTACAGCTTATAAAACAAACTATATAATACAGTTATAATTGTATTATACTCATAAAAATACTAAATGAAAAAAGTGGTAAAATAATAACAATAATTAAACACTTTGTCCCCAGCAGATGTCGACATATAGACTTATGGGTTTTCTAGAGCGTTAGACTCGTGGCTTAGGCGCCCTCTAGCGGCAGACAGTTAATAATGTATAAGAACATAAACATGAACCCAGCCCTGAGTGTAGTAAAGTTTTATTACAGTTTATCAGCACTCGTTTGTTAATTTTGTCATCTTCTGACTGTAAACAGCGTCACGAACACACACTGAAGTACACTCCAACTTCGTCAGGACTCAGACGGAGCTATAGATGTTTTATCACGTTGATCCTTCAGATGTGTTAAACCTGAACAGTGATTGTTTTTTATACCAGTGAATGGAGTAAAAACCTCATTAACGCTGTGTGAAAACCTTTAGCAGAAAGTTCTTATGGTCATGTTCTAGTGCACACTTCGTCTGTGCGCCTGCTGTAGCTAATGCTAACGCTAGGGCACGTTCTTCTTTTCTCATTAATTCTTTATAAAAGCTGTGGATTTAAAGTTTTTTTTGTTTAAAAGCAGGGTAGTGTGTGTAAGAACGTGAAATGAATAAAAATAATAAAACAGTATCCGCGCTTTCTTCCTGCCCGATGCTATGTCTTCTTTTATTCATATGAAATTATAACACCAGTTTATGCCATGACGGAATATTATTACACTTTATGGACAAAAGATTTTTTTTCCAAACCTGCAGTGACATGTTCATCCAGGTCCAGATACACTTTAGTATGGAGTCAGTCCGCTGTTTGCAGCTCCTACTCTTCTTGGAAGGCCGTCCACAAGATGTTGGAGTGTTTCTGTGGGAATGCATGTCCGTTCATTTTGTAGAGCATTTATGAGGTCAGGCACTGATGTTGGACGAGAAGGCCTGGCTCACAATCTCCGTTCTAGTTCATCACAAAGGTGCTCGATGAGGTTGAGGTCAGAGCTCTGTGTTCAGGCCCCTCGAGTTCTTCCAAACCGAACTCAACAAACCATGTTTTTATAGTCCTTGCTTTGTGCACTCGGGCGGAGTCATGTTGGAATAGAAATGGGCCTTCATCAAACTCTTACCGCAATGTTGCATAGAAGCGTAGCATTGTAAAAGTTGTTTTGGTATGTTAAAACATTAAGATGGTGTCCTTATAGTGTATGTCTGGACCTCACTTTATTCACTAGACATGTCTGGTTGACTGTCTACCAGCTCATATACAGTACATGCAGCAAGTCACTTAGAAAATAATTGAATCACAACGTTCCTGAAACAATAAGTCATTATACTGCAGTTTGGTTATTTGAGTTTACTGTTTAGCTTTTGTTCACCCTAGAGATTCTTAACTTTTTAAAACAATGACTTCGTATGAATAGTCGTTATTTCCAGAGTGTTTAGAGGGCCGGTCAGGGCTCTTACTGCAATTTCAGTTCGCCACACAGCCAGCAGAGGGAGCTGAACATTACGCACACGGACCCTTTATTCTTTTTTTTTTACTCCTTCATCCTTATCATTTATTGCTTTTGCTGGCACTTACAGCTTTATTCAACGTTTTCAAAAGGAAACTACAAAGTTTATAAAAACAGCACAGAGTAACAGATCTGATCTTTAAATAACACGAACATTTCCGAAACACCGAAAGAGATCGAAAAGCGAGCTCTGTGTAAAAGCGAGCGAGAGCCGTGTGCGGTTTTTCCACACTGTCTGTCCGTGCGTCCGTCATGACTGCCTGACGATCCTGAATCGGCCCTTTGTTGAGCTTGTCTTGTGGTCATGTGACCTGTGACCTTTGGCACGTATCACGAGGGCTGGACGTGAAGATGGACGCTGGGTAAAGGAACCAGTTTCTCATCTCACACTCTGTAAACACTGGTGTGTTTTTACTCCTGTGTGAAAGAGTTCTTTCTGTGTTTGTGCTCCGAGAGAGAGAGTGTGTGTGTGTGTGTGTGTGTGTGTGTGTGTGTGTGTGTGTGTGTGTGTGTGTGTGTGAATGAGAGCTAGAGACAGGAATAGTTCAGATCATCAGATTCAAATGTACAGTTACAGCATTGTTTAATTACTAAAGGAAGTGATTAATCTGAACATTATTAAATGCATTAGAGCACACATCAGATCTTAGAGATCAATCAGTGATGATTTTCTGCTCTTTGATCACACTCATATCTGCTCATAACTTCTCAGGTCAGTGTGGAAAAGTGGGAAATGTACTGGTGTGTGTATGACATATTGAGGTCATCGTCCATCCTGCTGTGAGCAACAACCGCTCATTGTTCAGCGCAGAGAGAGAGAGCGCGAGCGCGAACCCGCTGTGCTTCATGAAGCTCCGCCCCCTTGCCCTGTCCACATGTTTGGATTGTAAACGTGGTGTAGATGATCGGTACGATCGCATCTCTAACTCTACTCACTCACTGAAGAACACAGAAATGAAAAGCAGTTAATAAAGCCGAGTCTCTGCTGATGCACTTGTGTCGTTGTGAGAGCAATTCTAGAAATGTTAACATTCTCACAGAGCAAATGATGTTAGCGCCTCCAACAGGTCCTTTTTTCAAAACAGCAATTTTTAGCAACAGTTGTACCCCTTTTACTATGAAATCTGATTATTCAGTTTCAGACAGTCTGACTTTATATTTAGTGTTAGTAACGTCATTTCAGCACGCAATGGCTGGAAATAATCTCTCATCCAAACAATTTGTACTTTTAGAAGGGTTAAATTTGAGGCAAAGAAAACAACTAAAGAAATTTAAAATGATTGGAACTAGGTTAAGACCCAACACCCTCCAACACATTATCAAAACCTGGAAGGATAAAACTGAACCATCAACTTAGTCACATGGTAAAAGAAGCCACATGGTGAAATCACAGGGTAAAAGAAGTCACATGGTGAAATCACAGGGTAAAAGAAGTCACATGGTGAATTCACATGGTAAAAGAAGCCACATGGTGAAGCCCCATGGTAAAAGAAGCCACAGGGTGAAGCCACATGGTAAAAGAAGCCACATAGTGAAGTCACATGGTAAAAGAAACCACATGGTGAAGTCACATGGTAAAAAGCCACATGGTAAAAGCCACATGGTGAAGTCACATGGTAAAAGAAGCCACATGGTGAAGTCACGTGGTAAAAGA
>QMIH01000739.1:33952-64798 GCA_003987875.1 Clarias batrachus
TGGTAAAAGAAGCCACATGGTGAAGTCACATGGTAAAAGAAGGTGGCTTCTTTTACCACATGACTTCACCATGTGACTTCTTTTACCACGTGACTTCTTTTACCACGTGACTTCACCATGTGGCATCTTTTACCACGTGACTTCATCAGGTGTGATGATTTTGTAAAATGAACTGATTTGATCTTTCTGGAGTTTTCCAGCCAGTTTCTTTCGGGTCATGCCGCTGGACTTGTGTTAGTGTTTGATTTACTGTTAAACCGGACAAGATTATCAACTACAGCTAGAAAGTTGTGTAAAAACGTTAAGCAGGAAGTGAATCCGACACGCGGTGAAAATAAATCCCAGAATTCCTCTGTTCTTCAGACACCTTAAACCCCGAGTGTGTGTTTGGGAGTGTGTGTTCATGTCTGATTCATATGATTAGTGTGCGATCCTGAGGGTGGTGGACACGTCCCTCGGTGTGTGTGTGTGTGTGTGTGTGTGTGTGTGTGTGTGGTGTTGTCATGTCACAGTCATTTTAGAGGTATTAGAGGCTATGAGTTAGGAAATGTCAGATTTATAAGTGAAATGAAGGCGACTAACAGGAACCATGTGTGCTTCTGCCATCTGTCTCTCTCTCTCTCTCTCTCTCTCTCCTACACACACCCCCCTCTCCACACTTCCCTTCGCTCCCCTGTCTGTCTGTCTGTTTTTGTTTTCCAAACAAAGAGCCCTGTACAGGAAATTGTGGACTCTGGGAGCGTTCAGGAAGGCAGAGAACAGATTTCCTGTTCAGACCCTACCTCAAAAAAAGAAAAACCTTAAGGGAGCAGGAGAACGAAGGGACGAGAGTGGTGAGACGGGATGAGAGAGGAGGAGGGTCAGTAATGTGTTAAGCAGAGGAGAAAACACAGGCTGTAATTTCTCTCCCCTCCCTGGAGCAGGGGAGGAAAAAAAGAATAATAAGAAGAAAAAAGTTTGAAGCCTAGTGTGTTGGACACGATCAGAACATGGACGAGCCAAGAGGAATGGAGACGAGGTGCAGGAGAGAAACCGAGAAGCTCCGGAGGTCCGGCTGAGAAGAAAGTTTGAAGAGGAGAAAGACGAGGGAAGGACAGGAGGGGCAGAGGAGTGAAAGACGCCTACAGGAAACCGACTCAGAGTCTCTGAGTTACTTTTTCACTCGGCTTTTGTGTCTCTCGGGCTGGACAGAGGAGAGAAAAAAGTGTCCGATGCGGGGAGTGACGTCAGCCTGGTGCCGCTGAGCTCCAGAATTCCTCTCCCACTCCGACTCTCTGGACTCTCAGACACCATGTGAGGCCGACTTTTTTTTTTTTTTTGGTTCAGAAGCTTTTTTTTTTCTTTTTCTTTTTTTCTTTTCTCCCTGGCTTTGTATTTCCTCTCGGCTTGTTCTTTCTGATCTGGATAAAACCTTGAACTCCTGATGAAGAATAAAGCTGCCAAGCAGAAATCCAAGAGGAAAGGAAGTGAAAATGCGTTCGGCTGTGACCTGACCGAGCACCTCCAGAACTCGGGACATGATGGTAGAACTTTTATTTTGTTCTCTTACGTTCTTTATTCCATTCTTTAAAAACCGACATCCTGCTTGTTCCTTTTCTCTCCTGCTTCCTCAGTGATTAAGATGATGATGATGATGATGATGATGATAATGATTTCCTGGATTTAATCATTAAAAAGGACCACCTGGGTGTTTATTCAATCCTTTGTTTAAGTTTAAACTGATTTATCGAGTTTATAGTTTAGTTATCTCAGTAAGGTTTTTAAGCATCATATAATAAAAGTTTTCAATGACATTAATAAATCATCCTTCATGATAAATGTAATCAGTTTTCAGTTCTTTAGGAATGGCCAAAAGGGACCTGGAGAAAAAGAAAAAGTCTTCAGGGCTTATTTGGAGTAAATAAAATGATTATGGATGGCATCAATAACGACAAATCAACTTTATTTGAAACGTTTTAGACTTCCTGTGTGAACACACACACACTTATATACAAGATTCCTGCTTAGGATCCCTAAGGAGGGTGAAAAATAAACAAAAAAAAGAGGAGGAGGAGGGGAAGCCGAGCAGTTAGACAGAGATGGAGACGAAGACGTGGTGGTGAAGTGTTTTTTCGCTGCATGTCCTGCACCCTGATTGTCTTTTATTCTTGTTATTGGCTATTTGTGGCATCTGGGTGCGGGCGACGCCCTCGTCCCCTCCCTTCAGCTCCGAGCCGCATGTGCTGCCTTCCTTGTCCCGATGAATTCTGGGACGGACACAGTAATTGCAGGAAAAGATGAGAGGGTCAGAGACGCCATTTCAGGCTGATCTCAGATCAGATCTCTGTAATCGTTTGAAGTTTATATGAGGAACAGCGAGCTGAACCAAGATCAGTGAGCTGACTGGCGTGGTCATGATTGTGGTTGTGATTGAGACTTTTTTTGTTTTAGTCCACACACACACACACACACACACTCATACACTTTCTTTGTTCGTCTTGGCAGCATCTCAGGATTTGAAAAATAATTATTATTTCAGCACAGAAAGGTTTGCCAAAAACGTAAGGCCGGTGCTGTTAGACTGAGTGCAGTTATTAACTCAGGTTCTGTCTCACTGTCTGAGCAAGTTTATCATCAGTGAGACAGGGTGTGTGTTTGGTCATGTGACTCGTGTTTATTCACATCTATATTTCTGATGTATAGCAGGTTAAACCAGCACACAGCTTCACTCCCTGTAGATCAGAGTGTTTTAAATGTAAAGTTTGTTCTTTTTCAGCAGCCGAACCGACTGTTTCACTCATTAACTCTAAAGTCATGCTTAAGACATTTAAATGGTTTTAATATAGCATATTTAGTTCTCAACACCCCCCCCCCCTCTCTCTCTCTCTGTCTGTGAGGTCCTTATGTGTGTGTGTATACTGTGGTTTAAATTATTGGGGCACATAGTGGCTCACTTTGTTGCAGCAACTCAGTGTGTTTCTTTTACAAGTAAACAAACTCCATTTTTTTCTTAGTTTTTGCATTTTTGAACCTTGTTCAAGTTTAAAATGATTAATTAAATAATCAGGTATGAATATCCTGTTGTGAGTGTACTTTGGTTAGTGTACAGAAATGAGTACCCTGGTGTGAGTACTGATCTGTGTTTACAGATATAAGATCACAAATGTGAGTACACTTGTGTGAGTATGGTGATGATGTGAGGATTGTGATGCGAGTGATGTGAGTGTAATGATGTGAGTGTGTTGCTGAGTATGGGAACGTGAGTATACTGGAGTGAGTATACTGGTGTGAGTATACTGATGTGTATACTCATATGGTGATGTGAGTCTAATGGAGTAAGTATGGTAATGTAAGTATACTGATGTCAGTATGGTGATATGAGTATGGTGATACAGTATGAATATACCGATGTGAGTATACTGATGTTAGTATAATGATTTGAGTATGGGGATGATATTACCATACTCAAATTTACCATACTAAAATACTTCAAATTTGAGGATTAAGTATTCTGATAATGTTAGTATAATGATGTGAGTATGGTGATGTTAGTTTACTGATGTGAGCATGGTGACGATGTTAGTATACTGAAGTGAGTATAGTGATGTGAGTAAACTGATGTGGGTAGAATGACGTGAGTGTGATGATGTTAGTATTCTGATTTGAGTAGTGTGATGCGAGTATGGTGATGTTAGTATACTGATGTGAGTTTTTTTATGTAAGTAACGTCAGTCCATTGATTTGCACAGTAAAATACCCAGTGTGTTAAAAGTTTAAGACTAAACATGAGTTTAATTGGACTAATATAAAAATTGTACAGTGTGGATTTAACATTCCAGATGTGTATTCCGCACTGGGATATGGTTTACTGTGGTTTACTGTGTAAGTATACATATGATAGCACAGTAACGTGAGTACAGTGATGTGTGAGTACAGTGATATGAGGACAGATGTGAGTATATAGATGTGCATATAGTAATGTATGTGAACTGATTTGAGTACACTGACGAGTCATAATATTATGACCACTGTTTGGTTAAGTGACCAAATTTGTTTACCAACTACACACCATGACACTGGTGAAAAGATCATGGGCACACCACAGCACACCCCACAAGCCCCATGGGGAGCCACGCCCTAAGGGGTAAGAGCTGCCCCAGTGGCACAAGGGGAAACCAATCCCAAAAAAAGAGTGGTTTTAATGTTAATGGTTTTAATATTATGGCTGATGGGATATGATTTGAGTACAGTAATGTTAGTACAGTGATTTGAGTACGCTGATGAGGGTATGCTTGAAAGAGTGCACTAGTTTGAGCATCCTGATTGAAGTACACTGTTGTGAGTTACTTCTTATAGTGAACATGCAGACATTGTAGAAACTATCGAGAATCTGCGTTTATCAATGTTAATGTTTAACACACACACACACACACACACACACACACACACACAAATTATTTGTCCCTAGTTTGGTGAAAAACATTTGGTGTCCATGTGTCTGATTCAGAATGATAAAGGTTAATTTGTTTAGCTAATTGCCCAGGTTAGCCAGTGGCAGGAAAATAGATTTTTTAATTGATTATTTGTTGCTAAATGATTTTAAAGAGTTTTTTTATTTATTTAAATTAATCTGTTAAGGTTAGTTAGTGTAGAAGAGTTAAACTGTATGTTTATGACTATTTCTGCACTAATTGTCATGTAGCTCTGTGTTTACGGCCGTTAGCCTCAGTTAAACTATCAACACTGCAGATATTTATATTTTCATCACACATGATATGAAAAATAACATAGTTAGCAAGAAACTATATAATAACTTGCTATAAATAATAATGTAATAACTATATATAAAAAATAACATAGTAAGCAAGAAAAATGACATAGTTAGCTAATAAAGTATCTAGCATTTTCTTGTATCAATCGCACATACAGTACGTGTGTACACTTTATGTTTCATGTGCAGTGAATATTGAGACTATTTTAGATATTATACATTACAATTTAACAAATATATTGCAAAATGCATGTAAATGTCGCTTTTCATGTTTGACACGTAGTTTAACGTATAGCAAAACGTGATTAAAAAGTCATGAAGCCGTTAAAACCTGCTAAAAAACTGCTAAAACCTGGTCAAATAGGCAATAAACATAGATTTTTTTGTTTTTACCTAAAAGCTGCACTTTTAGCCCTAACAGCTCAGAGCATTTTTGTATTACGATGTTTTAATAAAATATATACAGTATACAGGGGTCAGCAATATAGAGTGACTGTTTTCAGCACAATGCAGGCAATATGAAAAAATGTAGTTAGTTTAAAATAATGGGTCACATCAGCATTGAAATGGCACAGATATGTGTGTTTTTATGTTGTTTTCGGTTGTTGACAAATAACAATAATATGAGCGTTTGGTGAGTTCAACATTATTCCCACAATTTCTGATATATCTGAAAACCCACAGTTGTTGTTTTTTTTAGGCGTCATTGACCAAAGTTGTGTTTCTGGGACAGATCTGTGACACTTAAATTGTAAGGGTTAAAAACTTTAAAATCTTTAACATTAAAGATCTTTAATCAAGACAAAATCATTTCAACTTTTCCTACATTTTTTGGTAGAGTTATTACACCCAACAAAATATATTCACATACAAAAGAAATGTTGCACATACAAATTACTTTAGTTATGTCAAATAAATAAGAAAGTTTGCTTTTTTCATACAAAAATTTTTGTCCATAAACACCAGGAGTTAAAAATTCAGAGAGTCAACACTGGGCCAATGTGTGTCCCTCGCACGTCTGGCAAGTCTGGCCGCAGCCAAATTCCCCTGGAACAGTCCGACGACTGATCGCGTGCGGCATTAGTTAGTTTAGCAGCAGTGATGGCAGTAATTCTCTGCATGATTTGTGAAATGACGATGCCATCGAATCAGTCTATCTTGTCTTGGAGTTTCGCTCTTGAACTTCCGGACCAGCAGTGAAACCAGTTGTTGTGAATCTGTTCCGTAGAATGTTGATGGTATTCCTGGCAACTCCAAACCGTCTGGGGAGGTCTGCTTACGTTGCACCAAGTTGTATTGTCTAAACAGGGCATGATAGTGTAAAGACAGAATGCACAATCTGAATGTTTTCCTCCCTTTCGACACCAGGACATGTCAGCTGGACATAATCACATGGCAAATTCCGTGCACGTGCACGACGCCACTTAAGAAGACGTGAGATACTGTGGGTTACCCATGATAAAGTAGTGCGCTACTGAGCACGGCGGGAATTTTACCTTCCTAGCGTTCTTAATGTCACAAGGCAAACTAAAGTATGAATTAGTTTTCACATTTATGTAACAGTAGAAATGTTTGTATATCTTCTAATAGAGAAATATCTCTCTTAAAATCCATGAGTTTATCTGTTATTTTATACCGACACTCGGTTTCGTTTTCAGCAGCGTGTTGAAGCTCACAGGTTTCTGCAGTCATACAACCCTTCTTACAAACCATCAGAGTAACGTCAGGGTTTAGCCGTCTCGCTGTAGTTTGTAGTCTGGAGCCGAGTTGAGCTCAGCAGACTGTTATGGAATTACTTTCCATATGACATCAGCAAGGAAGCACGGCTCTACTGGGCTTTTCACGCACTTTTAATCCTTTTAAAACTCTGCGGTTTGTGTTTAATTTCTCATCCAGATGCTGTATAAAGCAGCAGCAGCAGGAACACCAGTCTTAGCACATTTAGCTTTCCTCTCCCCTCCTTATAGCCAGAAATTATTCTTTAAATGCGTGACTGGAACTCAAATGGAACCCAAAATGCTAAATAATATAAATAACACTAGCAAGTGTGTTAGCTATTTATTCCAAATGAAATCTAATAACTAGAAAATGCATTTAAGCTGTTTGACACATTATGGTCTGTGTTTTAATCCCCAGGCAGAACATTGCTGATGTATAGCAAATTCCTTTGGATGTAAGCATGTTTTTTTCTCCCTCTTCTGCACATTTCCTGGAAATTTCTTTAAAAGCCTGATACTAAATTTACACTTTACCTTCTCCTGAGGTTCGTTTTTGTGCTGACTTAATGACGTTAACATTTTCTTCATTTAAAGTCTGTCCTGTGCATTTTTTTTTACACCCCGAGTTATGAACATTCACTGATTACTGCTAATTTACTTCGACATAAACAGGCGACTTCATTCCAACTAAACACAGCTGACTGATTTATTTTGCTCATAAAATACTGTACGAGATCAAAGTCCCGAAAGTGTTATAACATTTCCAGATAAAGTACATCAACACTGCAGCTACATGAACTGAGCAGAAAAACTAAGTAGGAAAGATGTAAGATTCGAGTTAAATGTGATGTAAATGTTACGGAGCTGAATAGAGCCGTTATAAACAGTACAGCATGACTTACAGTACATAACTGAAGTTCAATATGACACTTACAGTGTGACTGATTTCACTCCAAACATTCACAATAATTTAGTGATTTTGAATAACTGAGTTTTAGACTTTTCAAAATCTTCTTTCTCTACATGATGTAAACCTGGTGTAGATCTGTGTGGATCTTGCATCAGACCTTCAGTAGACCTTACACAAAAATTAACGTATTCTCATTGTATACTTTATTCAAAATTGATGTAGACTCAGTGTAAACATTTTGCAAACTTTGTGGACCTCCTGCAGTCTCAGCAGGCCTGAAATCCCAATCAGTTTCACTTTTGTGTACTTTACGTAAACTTTATGTAACCGCAGCGTACACTTGTTGTAAACTTTACGAACACTTGTTCATGTTGTGTATTTACTACCAACATTGTGTAGACTCCGTGAACTTTCTTTACACTTCATGTAGACTCAGTTTACATTTACCTATTATTTACATTTTCTGTAAACTCAGTGTAGACTTTATACATGCAGGATGCATTTTAGACTTTATGTAGACACAGATGATATTTACACTTTATGTTAATTCAGTGTTCCTCTTTTCAGGTTACACTTTACTTACACATTATGTCTACAGAGTACAATTTTTATTTTTTTTTTACTCTTTATGTAGACTCGGGGTAAAATGAAGTTTTAATGTACTCAGAGTTTAGACTTTTTTTTTTTTTACACTTTATTCAGACTCATTAACTTTATGTAGAGTTAGTGTAAATTTTACGCAGCCCTCATATCGCCCGTCTTTACTTCATGAGGACGTCACCGCTGTAGGAGTGTGTAGGACGCGAGCGAGAGCTCATGGCATTTTTCCAAACGCACTATTGTATGAGAGGAAGCGTCACCGGTAAGAGCAGCACCAAGGCCTCTGGGTGTGTCGGCCTTCCTCTGAAACAAACAAACCATTCTGAACTTCCTGCTCTGACCTTCTGCAGGACCAACAGCACAAAGACACACTGTGTTACTACAACTACACAACACACAGCTTTACAACACTACTACACAACTGACAAAGATACTCAGAATTACAACTACATGGTTAACAAAGACAAAAGACGTGCAAGACAGGCTGCTACACAACCAATAAAGACACACGGAATGGCAGCTACATTTTATTAACACTCCACAACTGACAAAGACACAATGCATTACAGCTACACAACCAGAAAAGACAAAATATTACAATTGACATATATATTAAAGCTACACAACTGAGAAAAGATACACAACATTACAGCTACTGCACATGAACGACAAAGATACACAACATTACAGCTCCACAACCTAAGAAGACACACAACATCATGGCTATATGACAGACAAAAATACATAATATTACGATTACCGAACCATCAAAAGTAAACCACATTACAGCTAAACAACCGACAAAGATACACAATGTTACGGCTAAACAACCGACAAAGATACATGGCATTACAACTACACAAACGATAAAGACACAGCGTTGGGCTAAAATTAGTTCTTGATAATTGGGTCCGTGGTGCTTCTGAATGCTGCGTTCAGATTGGTCAGAAGGTGTTGATTTATTTTCTGTCTCAGTAGCTCTGTCAGTAGTGCAGCTTCATACCACAGCTTTATATTGAAGCACTTACTGTAATAGCTTGTTGTTGTTTATATAAAAATAATACATAGACAATAATATAATAAGTAAAAAGCAGTTTAAACAGTAGATTTACGCAACAAACAGACCATTGTCATGGTAACAGGTTTAGCTACGGTTACTGTTATATCAGTTGCTAAGAAAACACACATTCTCATGCATGTGTTAAAGGTGAAGGTGTAGCGATGATCCCGCGGCATTTCTTAAGTATATTGTTATATAGAGATTCTTCAGGTGCTTGAAGCAACTACTGTTTGAAAGTGCTGCACGCTCGATACCGTCATAACACACACCATACACACGGTACACACAACGAAAACATCGTGCAGGTTTATAATACGGATTTCATTTCAATTCCCTAATTTCATGTGTATTTCATTTTACACACGTTTTAAATACAGACTTTCAAGAATATGAAGACTTTCATACTTTCTGTATACTTGTTGCATCAATTTATCATTTTGTAATTAAAATTTTTTTTTTAATATAAAATAAACTGTAAGTTGTACATTAGCAGTACGATGATATTCAGGTTTACTGATATTCTGTAATTTTTTTAATAATTATTTTGACCGATATATTCTTTTCTACATCATATTAATGAATTCATACTTAATTAAAATGCATTTGATATTTAAAACCATAACACTACAATCAGCTCCTGTGATGTAATAAAAGCTGGGACACGGTGCTGTAGTGCATACCGTCATTCTCTGCCATATATATATTTTTTGTCCAAGGTTGTTTTTTTTTTTATTGCTCTTTTTCAGACGGGTCCGCATTCACACAAGCGCGTGTGCTGAAACCAGCTGCTTTATACACAGCTTAATTTCTCCCAACACTCCATTTCAATACCACCACTAAACTTTACGGAGTGTTAGGGCCTCTGACAGAGTTTGCGGTACAGTACACACGGCCAGATGGGAACAAGCGTGTGGCAATATAAAATATTCAAATCATAATCATTTCTGAATCCAAATCGCAGCTCAGAAGATGATTACAATATTGCATTTGATTCTCTTTTTATTTATTTCCTCACACGAACAAAAAAAGAAAAAAATCAGACGATGTCAATTACCCAGCAATTATAATGTTGACTCATGAACCCATGTTCAATCTTTAATAAAGAGCAAAATGTTATTTAATTTTAATGGAAATAGATTTTTGTGATTTAAAAATTACAGTTACATGACTCCATCATTATACCTCAGTCATATCACCAGTTCTTCTACTTATTTTATTTATTATTGTGTTTTAATGAAAAAAATATATTATTTATCATCTGCCGATCAAATTCTCCCACTCCAAAATAATTATATCTTATTTATAAAACTTCTTCATCACTAAAGTACTATTCTTCACTCACAACCTGAGGTGTGTATCACCACGTTCCTGCTAATTTATTTACTTATTATATTTTTTTTTATTATCATAATTCCCTGTTTTATCACAGCTCGCAAGATAATCTCAATATCACGTGTATAAAATCTCTAAAAGATTATTCCTCCGTCACAGCAACGCTTCTGCCTCCGTGTTTGTGTTTTTTCCCCACGAACCCCTCGTCTGGTGTAATTTACGGGGCTGTCATCTCAGAGCGGGACGCACCATATGCTAAATCTGATGAGACTCAGGAGTGAGAACGGTCCAAAAAAACGGTTTCGTCCGCAGACGGTGTCGTTTTACTGGAATGCTGGGAGAGAGATGATGTTTAGATACGCTCACTGTTCATGGAAGCAATATCGTGTGTAGTGTAATAATATTGAAATAAATTACGGCTAATTATCACCACACGCCTGGATGTGAATAAAACTCACCGTAACTCAGCGGTAACGAGGCTCCTCTTCAGTTTCACGTGTCTGAGACACAGATAAGAGGCGCACACTCGCTGGAGTGTCTGTCACTGTGTGAAGATTTCACACAACAGCGGAACTGTGCACAGGTTCTGAGCAGAATTCCTCTCTGGAATGATTTACTAACACGGTTTGTAATAAGGAGACAAATACATGTGGCCTTTTTTAAAAATACATTTATTTGTATATATATATGTATATCTTTTTATCCGGTCATTTATTCATCCATTATGAGTTACCGCATATCTACTGTACATTCCTTTCCTTTTAACCAGGCCTTAATATTATTCTGCACCTTGTTGCTTGTATACTGTTGTTTAATCTGTGAACTGGCTCCGTTAATGTTACTAATTCCTTTTGGCATCCTTATCTATCTATCTATCTATCTATCTATCTATCTATCTATCTATCTATCTATCTATCTATATACACACACACACTGCAAATGGTATATTAGACAATCAAATTTTGTATTTCACTCATCACCAAGGTCACGCTCTGTCTGCACATTGCACGCACATTGTAAAGTTTATTTGACTCACACACACTCACACTCATACACACTCACACACACAAAGGTGTCTATATAGGCTTTGGATTGTGGTGACTTTTTGTAAGCAGTGTTGATTTTCATGGTTGTTTTTGGAATTTTTCCAGGTCACGTGTCTAAAACACACACACACACACACACTCTCTCTGTCTCTCTCATACACACACACACACACACAAATTCTGGGACTTTCTTTTAATTTTGCTTTAATATTGGCAGCATATTATTTTCTGGGAATTTGATGAAGACTTACATGCTGTCTATCGACTGGTTTCTTAAAATGTCATACTTCATATGTAATATATAAAATATACTGCTCAAATAGTTATGATTATTTACATCATTTGAATATCATAGTAAATGTTTCAAAGAAAAAAGGTTTTGTTTCATATTAAAATGAATAAAATAGAAAATTATATTAAATAATTTAATCTGACTCAAATTATTAGTATCATTATTATTATTATTATTATTATTAATAATAATAATAATATTATAAACTACTCTTAATAATATTACTTGGCATACATAAGGAGAAAATGATAATTATGTACATTTGTGAAAATATGTAGGGTGATGTTTAAAAAGAAAAATATGCAGCGGAGATAATAAAACCTTATAAATAATAATACAGTAATAACATATATTTTTTAAATTATTATAATAATAATAAGTATGATATCAGTGTTGAGCTGAATGGACAAGGATTGTTGTTTAAAAGAAGGCAACGACAGAGTTAAATGATTGTTACAGTTATAATGAAGCACATGCAATAACACCACACACAGACTCTCACATGCTCTCTCACACACACACACGGTTTCTCTGAAAAACAGCTTAAGTGTTTTCTATCCTTTACTTTTTTCCCGTGTGCTTATACTCCTCCTTTTTCCTCTTCTGCTATTTCTGCATCATCCCAGCTGCTCTCACACATCCTGGCCTCACACACACACACACACACACACACACACACACACACATGCTATCTTTATGGCCATTGAACTGAGTGCCTCTTCACTTAACCCTGAGTTGTATGAGCACTGGGGATGAAGAAAAGGAAAAATGAGTTTCTGTATAATATTGAAGAGTGCAGCTGCTGAAGCAGTCTTTAATGTATACAGTATGTGTGTGCATGTGTGTGTGTGTGTGTTTGTGTTTTTAATAATCTACAGAATTTAATTAAATTTAATATTTAAAATGTATTAAATTTAATTATGTGCAGTATATATACACTATATATATATACACACACACACACACACACATGCTGTGCGGAAGACTTGACCCCACTCATTTCTTCATTTTAAATAAAATTCTGTATATGAAATTAAAGAGCACCTCGACAGCCTCATTTCCCATCTCGTCTGTTCCAACCACTCAGCATTCAGCATCAGCATTACACTAATCACCTCCTGACCATCTGTCATCATCTGCACCTGTTTCTCACTGGGTCAGGCCTGAAGTTAGATGCTTAAGTGATTTATACGTCACTGTGTGGCTTAACAAATGAAAAACATTCCTGGAAAATTGGAGAGAAAAAACGTCCTTCAGTAAGCCTGGAGACTTCATTAAAAATAAAAAAGTTTAGCTTTTTGTAAACCCAGTACTGTATATTAAAGTATAAAAGGCAGGTGAAATAACAGACCAGTGCCATACACAGATATTATACAGTGTACCACAAGATATGTTAACATACAGTACATAAAACATACGCAAATTCTAATATTACACAAAATCCACTTTTATGTGCAGTTTTAATTGCAATGGCATTAATATCAGGTCAGCTGCAGACACACTTAACTAAATGTTTTTTAATTTTAAGTTTTCATTACGCACATTCAGGTTTCATACTGACATTAATTGTCAGATGTTTATCTTTAATAGCTGAAGTTATTATACAGTTGAATTCCTCTTTTAGGTTAGACATTGTCTAGGGACTCAGTGTCTTCTGATCTGCTCTGAAAGCTGGTACATTTATGTTACATATAATGTCATTTTAAAACCTTTCAGAGTACATTTTCAGCAAAACTTTAATCTCAGCTTGACATTGTTAGCTCTTCCTCTAGGTTGGCTTTTGTTTGTTGATTAGTCGCTCTTACCTGGCTCACACTTGTTTGCTAGTTTTCACTCACTCGCTAGGTTTGAGTCGCAGTTTCAGAAAAAAATCTTCTTAGGGATTGGTCAGTAATAATTAGCTCAACCCACTTAGAACTACGACTGGAGAGAATGTTTGTGTAAATGTGGATGAGTCATTTAGCAGATTTAAGTTCCTTCAGATGTTAATGTTAGCTATGTTTGAGTTTGTTGGCAAGCTTCTGTTTGCTAGTAACAGTAATAGTTTCACTCACTGAGTTAACGTTTTTGCTTAGTTAGACTTCACTTACTGAGTTAGCTTTTGTTTGCTTCCAGAGTACTGAGTTAGTGTTGTTTGAATCCATCAAATATTGTGCATCATTTTCTGTTTGCTAGTTATGTTAGCTAGGTATGATACTGTAGGTAGTTTTCACTCACTAAATTAACTTCAGCTTGCTAATTAGTTTTTACTGCCTAAATTAGCTTGTCTGTGCTAGTAAGGGTTCACTCACTAGATTTGCTTGCTAGCTATGTTTCACTCAAAAGATTAGATTGTGTTTCCTTGTTTGCTAATTAGGTTTTAGTTACTGAATTAACCTTTGTTTGTTAGTTAGTCTTTGGCCAATAGATCAGCTTGTGTTTGCTACATTTTACTCACTAAGATTGTCCATCCCTCTTTTGCTGGTTTTTCTCCCCTAATTTATCCGTAGCCCATCTAACCCATGAAGGCTTACAAGCACCAACCAGGGAGGGCAAAAGCTATGTGCTTTCACCGAGACATGTGACGCCAATCAGCATTTTTGCTTGCGCACCATAGGGAGTGGTGTAACACATAGCACTATCCAACTCAAAGACACTCATGATTGTCTAACACCACCATGATTGATTTGACAGTGCTATTATGCAACTCATCCACCACCCTCAAAGAGAGCTCGGCCAATCATCTTTTCTCTGTCCTAACCTACAGCATCACCCAGGATGCAAACTTGTGATCTGTGGATGATTGGGCGAGCTTGTTACTGCTGCGCTACTTGGGGGGCACCGAGAATGATTTGTGTATCACTGAGACACGCCTCTGTTTGTCTGTCAAGGTCTGAAGTCTGTAATTATGTGTCCTCAACTCTGACTCAACTCTGAATTCAGCCCAAACTGATGAAGCTCCAAACACCCAGGCTATAAGACGCCTGTGATCAGAGTGACACTGTGGGCGGGTTCTTGCCTGTTATTGATCTGTTTCGCTGTACAGGGGGTTTGGCATTTAGCATTCTGTATGATTTTATGTGTTTGTGTTTGTGTCTCAGTTCCTCAGGTTCTGAAGACATGTGCAGACTTTATCGAGAAGCATGGCGTTGTTGACGGAATCTACAGACTCTCAGGAATTACCTCCAACATCCAGCGCCTCAGGTCGGAGGTCACAGCTAAAACATCAAATCGCTGAAACGACACGTCATATTGCGCTAACTGTGTACACTTTTTACATTTACCCTGTTCATGAGGTTTAGTTAGCTTTCACCCACAAAGCTGTTTTCTTGTAGATGAACAGTTTCTCTCACTTTTGTTTGCTAGGTAGAGTTTACTCAATGGGTTAACTGTAAATATAAATATAAATATAGTTTGCAGTTCCACTTTGCTATGATTAGCTCTGCCCACTTTGCATCGAAAAGTGGGAAGTTTGGTAAAGTCACCAAATTTTCAGACTTTGTACCTCAGATACATATTAACTCCATTAGAAACAGATTTAAGCTTTCTCAGGTGTTCATGCTATGCTAGATTTAACTCGTCGGATTAGATTTTTGTTCTTTAAATTAGCATTTCTTTCCTGGGAAATTTTTGTTTGCTAGTTAGCTTTAACACACAGTGTTAGCATTTGCTGTTTAAATTAGTGTTTATGTATTGAGCTTATGTTCTAAAAAACATCATCTGTAGTGTAATTGGTGAACATTCATTAGCTCCTCGCTGTGAGCTAATGAATTAATTTTGACTCACTGTATTAGCTTCAGTTTCATGTTAGCTTTCACTCACTGTTTCAGCTTTGGTTTGACATTAGACTTCACTCACTGTCCTAGCTTAAGTTTTGTGTTAGCTTCAGTTTAATGTTAGATTTCACTCACTGTGTTAACTTTGGTTTGCCATTAGCTATCACTCACTGTTTTAGCTTCAATTTGACATTCGATTTCACTCACTTTGTTAGCTTCAGTTTTACTTAGCCTTCACTTAGTGTGTTAGCTTTTCTTTGCTAGCTCCATCGAATGTTAATGTTATTAATATTGTTAAGTTGTATGACTCTTCAGTGTTTTCTAGTTAAAGTTGATCTGCACCTGAAAACGTCTTTGACTGTTGGATTAAACTGAGAAGACTGTGTGTGTGTGTGTGTGTGTGTGTGTGTGTTTAGGCAGGAGTTCAGCTCTGAGCAGTGTCCTGACCTGACTAAGGAAGTGTATCTGCAGGACATCCACTGCGTCGGATCGTTGTGTAAGCTGTATTTCAGGGAGCTGCCGAATCCCCTGCTCACCTATGAACTCTACCAGAAATTCACGGTGAGCCGGGACGCTACGGAGCCTTTGCTTCACGTCAGAATTATGCTAATTACAGCTTTCTGTCTTCCCTTAACTCATAATTACCGGGTGGGATTTTTTTTTCACCGGAAAGTGTGTGATGTTATATTATAAACAAAACACAAACAAAACACCGGCAGCTGAGGAAATCAGAGCAAACGTGTGAGGAGTGTAATTTAAAAAACCTCATAATAAACAAAAAACAGTTATATTTTAGCCGCCGTAATACATTCAAGCTAAATCTTTTTTTTTTTTAATTATTTAAGAATTTTCCAAAGTATTTTTCTAAATGTATTATTATGCTAAGAATGACACGCATATTTATTCATACAGGGAAAAGACAACAGAGTGTGTGAAATGTTTATTTAGAGCATATTACAGATAGAAATGATGCTACTCATGCTAATTCTATACAGTAGCTAGCAACCACAGACATTGTGGAACAATCTCTTCAAAAAAAACCTGAATGAATCTGATTTTCAAAGCCATAAATATTAATATTTACATCTTACACACCTGTCTATCAGTCATTATTAACTAATGATAACACGTTTCTACCATTTATATCTCCTTTGTTTATATCTGTGACTGCCGCTAAGCTAATGTTTCTACATCAACACATCACTGAACTGTTAATGTCTCAATCTCATTTTTATTTATTATCCCATATTTGAAAGAAATAATGGTATACTAATTTACACAACTGTACATATGAAAATATATTTTTTAGTGCTAATATATTTGTTTACCTATTTGCTAATACAAGTTTTATATTGAATGTCATTTGTCGTTTTTTGGAAGTGTATATTTTGTTAATGCTAACAAAAAAAAGTTTTAATATTACATTTGTATTATTTAATATCTAATTACTTATTAAGATTGTTATTTAATATTGTATATTTCTGTAATATTATGTAATAAGCATTTATCGATATATAATAAACATTATATCTAGTTTATGGTGTAAATGAAGCAACGTGGAGTACTGTATGGAACAGCAGTAATATAAACACTTGTGTTAGACTGTATATGTATATGTTATTTATTTTTGTGCACATGCAGGATGCCATGTCGGTCACAGAGGAACATGAGCAGCTCAGGAACGTTCAGCACGTCATCAAAGAGCTTCCTATCACCCACTTCAGGTAAAACTACTGGTAACACATTTATCACACATCCTGCTGTTGTTCACCTGCGGCATTTTACATTTAACACTTACAGTGTTAGTGTGTATGTGAGTTCTCTGACATTTCTCTCTCTTTCTTTCTCTCCCTGTGTGCTGTTAGAACTCTGGAGTACTTGGTGAAGCACCTGGCTCACTTGGCCACCCTGAGCCAACAGACCAACATGCACACACGCAACCTGGCCCTGGTGTGGGCTCCTAACCTGCTCCGGTCAGAAAAGAAGACAAATAATAATAATAATAATAATTTAATTACTATAATATTATTTCATTCTAAAGAAAATGACAAATGATTTATTATATTCATATAGTTAAAATATTGAACATTTACAATTAAAATATAAATGTAATAAGTAGCTTTCATTAAAAATTGTTCCTTAATTATTTTACAGTATACACTGTATATTCTTTATTGTTCTATATATACAGTACCACACATTCAAGTCAAACCGGTACTTTTCATGAAATCGCTCATGAATAACGGTATAAAAATGAGTGACATTTACAGAAGGCTTCAAGCACAGTACAGTACATTGATGAGACGGTAAAACAAAAAAAGATTTGAGTGGTGCAAACATTTTAAAGAAGGCCGGACATCGTGAATGACAATCCCAGTCGAGATGCCTCTGAGCCACTGCAGTCTATGCTGTGAACATTTAGTAAGTAGAACTCCTGATCCTTGAAAATCGATGGATAACTTGTCGCCAACGTGCAGAAGAAAGAGACGCATCTGTCTGTGGGAAATGTACACACAGTACAGCACCAGCACCACCACCACTTACACACCACACAAAACGTACTCGCAAGCCATTTCCACACGTTTGGGCCATTTAAGGAATTCCAGGTTGGTTAGCCATGAAGCAGACCGATTATGACCCTGATGGTGTCCAAGCGCTAGTGAAACACTGGGATAAGTGCATTAGTGTATCAGGGGATTATATAGAGAAATAAAGTGAGTGTTTACTCTCAGGACTGTGTTCTGTTATTCTGTACAATCAAAAGTGGCGCTTTGACTTGAACACCCCTCATATTACTATTTCGTTTTTGTACATTATATGTTATTTTACAGTAGTACACACATAATATTAACACATAATAGACGTAGTCATGCGGCTTCTGTTGCTCGGTGATGTGTGCAGCTCGAAGGAGATCGAGGTTTCGGCGTGTAACGGTGACGAGGCGTTTCTGGAAGTTCGGGTTCAGCAGTCGGTGGTGGAGTTCATCCTCAATCACACGGAGCAGATCTTTAACCCCGGGGCAGATCCTCCGAGACCGCTGAAAGAGGGTACGACTCCATCTTACAGCATATACCGTACATTCACATTAACATTTACTCAACTGTATTTGCTCAGGTAAATAACTACAAGGTCAGGATTCAGGGTTTTGGCATTTAAACTCTACTGGGCAATAACACAGAGCCTCAGAGACATGCGCTGCCGCCGTCTCTGTGATCATGAACAAAAAAGAAAAAAGGAAATCTGGAAACAATGAAATTAGACTCAGAGCCAAAAATACAGCACAAAAACCCCGGCCCGAGATCCAGCAGAAGCACAAGCGGGTCGCACCCGAGTCCGAGTGAAGGGAAAATGGTGTGGTGTCAAATCAACATGAATCGGGCCACATCTAATCACATACACTGCCATAATAATAACACTAATAATAACAATAATAACTATGTACATACCACATTAAAGTTTCTACAAACAGTTCAACAATTACCACACAGTTCAGTCCAAAGTTTGAACACCCTTAAAACAAGTTGGACATTTATTGAGAAGGAAGGTCTTAACTTTAACTTCTTTTATGTCCTTATGTTTGTCTTCCTGCAGCATCACATATTCCATTTAGACATTTTTTGTTTTGATTTTTTTTTTAAATAAATTATGCTGAAAGAAAAAACATAATTTACTTTTTTTTAATTATTATTATTTTATATTTAAAAAAGTGGCTACAACCTTTGGTACTCAACTGGAATGAGTAGGGATAGTAAAGACAAAGATTAAAAAAATGAAAAAGCTAAGATATTGTCTTTATTAACTAGACAGAGGAATCTGCACGGCACGGCTCCTGGTTGTGTGTTTGTTTGTAAAGTTTTCCTCCAGTTGTACTACATACAGTGTGAATAAAAAAGAGGAACCTTTGTATATTTATCATGACTCCACTGCTAAACCAGATTTCACCAAAACATGTACATAAATGCCACTGAACTCTCCGTGTGG
The DNA here is from genome assembly GCA_003987875.1 of Clarias batrachus. Lineage (NCBI taxonomy): Eukaryota > Metazoa > Chordata > Actinopteri > Siluriformes > Clariidae > Clarias > Clarias batrachus. Next base: position 53,397 of record QMIH01000739.1, read on the forward strand.
TGAGTTATTGATTTGTTTAATAAAGTCGACTGAGCCGGATCCATTGTTCGACGCTTTAAACCAAATAACTGAAGCATGAGTTATTTCATTACTGCAGTGGTAATACACATTTCATACCATTCCTATTGCTTTGTTAAATATTTTGTCCCATATCCTGGAACTCAGTTCCCATTCCTGTGCAGCGTCCCAGTGCTGTGCTGTTATCATTAGCATTAGTATTATATATTAATTTTATTTTTATTACACTGCACTGAATGGTGTGTTTCAGAATGTTTATGGAGTAGAAATGACACCCCTGTATAGTATATGCAACATTTCACTTTGATGTGTGTGTGTGTGTGTGTGTGTGTGTGTGTGTGTGTGTGTGTGTGTGTGTGTGTGTGTGTGTGTGTGTGTGCAGGTGGAGCTGTTAGGTGTGTAGAAAAGTATGCTACGCTGCCGGCAGTGAGTCAGTGTCCACCGATGAAGCTGATGAGTCTGGAGGAAGCTCAGGCTCGGTCACTGGCTCCTAATCACCCTGCGAGAACCGAGCGGCTCAGAGAGAACAGCCTTCCTGACACGAGCACCGCCGCCATGTACCACACCGTCATAGAGCTTAATGAGAGCAAGTACGACTCACACACACACAAACACACAAACATAGCCCGAATTTTTATATAAGGACCACATTTCATTATCCATGTTAAGTTTCCATACCACTTATCCTGTGTAGGATCACAGGGAGCCTGGAGCCTATCCCAGGAGACCTAAAGAACAAGGCGGGGTACATCCTGGATTGGGGCTTAACGCATTGCTATACACACACACACACACACACACACATATATATATATATATGATCTTTGGGACGAAATTGGAGTACTGGGAGAAAAACACTACCTTTTAAATGTCCCCATTTATTCTGTGTAGCAATCTTTTAAATGTCCCCATTTATTTCATGTAGAGACCTTTTAAATGTCCCCATTTGGCTGAGTGTTTTAGATGTCCCTATTTATTTTGTGTAGAGATGTTTTAATAGCTCCATTTTTTGTATAGAGCATTTTAAATGTCCCCTTTTATTTTGTGTAGAGACATTTTACAGTAATTGTCCCCACGTTTCTGTGTAGAGCATTTTAAAGGTCCCCACTTTTCTGTGTAGAGCATTTTAATAGCCTGCACTTCTCTGTGTAAAGCATTTTAAATGTCCCAAATTTCCTGAGTGTTTAAATGTCCCCATTTATTTTGTGTAGACATTTTAATTGTCCCCACTTTTCTGTGTAGAGCATTTTAAAGGTCCCCACATTTCTGTATAGAGCATTTTAAAGGTCCCCACTTTTCTGTGTATACCATTTTAAAGGTCCCCACTTTTCTGTGTAGAGCATTTTAATAGCCCACACTTTTCTTTGTAGAGCCTTTTAAATGTCCCCATTTATTTTGTGTAGAGACCTTTTAATTGTGCACACATTTCTGTGTAGAGCCTTTTAAGTGTCCCCATTTATTTTGTGTAGAGCCTTTAAAACGTCCCCGCTTTTATGTGTAGAACCTTTTAAATGTCACCATTTAGTTTGTGTAGTGCTTTTTAAATGTCCCCACTTTCATGTGTAGAAACCTTTTAATTGTCCCTACTTTTCTGTCGAGACCTTTTAGACGTCAATTTACTGAAAGCAGATACGTACTGTATATGTAATGTCAGAACATTTACTGAACACACTCGCACACTCACACACTTAAACAAAATGGCTCCACTTATCTTGTTTATTATAAGTGCACTAACACTTTGACTTTTAATGTCAATATTATATTAACCCTTTTGATTTACACACACACACACACACACACACACACACACACACACCTGTCAAACAACATCCACACATTTACTATATAAATAAAGCTCTGGGTTTATCAGGTCTACCTGCCACATATGTCACTATGTAGGTGTAAGCATACTGACTGTGACCCATTTGATGATCGGAACAAAGTATTGGCCCCCCCCTCCCTATGATGACATTTAATGAAAAGGCACCAACATCCAACCCATATCTGTTTAACGGTCTGCTAAGTTTTTATTTAACATCAGTCTATTCCAATTGGAGAACAAAATCATCTTGAGATATGTCAAAAGACACAAAGCACTTTATGAAACAATTTACAAATAATGAAGCAGTGAAAGAAGATAAAAAACTTGCAAACTATAAATGTCTGACTATAAACAAGCTTGTGACATGAATTTAAAAGCATCTTCAAAGCCCTAGAGTGTTACGAATGGTTACTGGAACTCTATTTCTGAGTTTTTAAGATTTTAAATTTACACTTGAAATTAAACGCTCTCATGCGCATCTCAGCTCATGAGCATTTGATCCGCTATATTTTAATCTAATGTGAATTAAAATGTGCAAACATGATGAATACACACTGAAGACAATGTTAATGCAGTGCTGAACATTCCCATTCTACTTCGACTACTTTCCAGTCTTCCACTTGATTTTTTTTTTTTTCCTCTGTTTGTCGTGACAGGAGTAAGAAAAATGTCTGCCTTTAAGGTCTGTCTTTCGCGACATGTGTGGAGGAGTAGCTTGTACCTGTGATAGATTAACAATTCTGCTTTTTCACACTTCACTGTCTCCAGAACAGAAGTTTCTGAATTTTTAGACCGGGCCTTGTATGCCCAGAAATATCCCTGGGTTGCCTGGGTTGTCTTTCGGAGGTGTAATGATGTGTTCGTCTCCATAACAGAAGGAGAAAGTCGAAGAAGTGGAAGTCCATCTTCAGTCTGGGTCGATCCGTCGCTGACAGCAAGGGGAAACTGAGTCGCAATGGGAGCGTGTTCATGAGAGCGCAGAATGTCTCAGGTACGGGTGCGAGTGTTATGTGAAAAGACCCACGGGAATAAAAAAAAAAAAAAAAGTCTTGTCATGTCGTGTCAGGGAGTTTCACCTCTACGCTGTCGCCTCAGGGACCTAAACGTACACACGGATTTCTGTAAAGCTGCTGTCAACTGTTAAAAGTGCTCTAGGAATAAAACTAGATTAGAATGAAAATGTAAAATAGAAGAAAATTGAGGCAGGTGATTGGTCATGTTAGGTTGTACCTAAAACATATAGTGGGGGAAAAAATAAGAACAAAAAAAATAATAATAATAAAATAAAGGTGATAGGGAATAAAATATTCGCATCAGATTTATCACTATAGGCTCCAGTTTTATGCTGCTGAGAGATATTTAAAGCTAAAGCCCAGGCCATAATGGAGCAGATTATTGAATTTCACTCTGATATCTGATTAATACCCAAAGATAACGTGTTCAGGTTCAATACCTAAGTGCTCTCGGGTGAATTACTCAGGAAACGTGATGCGGTACAACTAAAGGCATAAATGTAATGTAAAGGTAATGTAATCTTTTGCACTATATTACTTAAAACACTAAATGCATCACATCACGCGACTACTTCTAATCTGATCGAACCACTTTAATTAATTTCACAACACTTCTCATATCTCACAGCCTGCTGCTCATATTTAAAAAAAAATGTTTTAAAGATATGGTAAAAGGAACAAATTAATTAAGGCCAGAATGTAATTATGTATACCATATGTGCAAGTGATTCATATTATGATGCTAGGATTAAATACAATTAGGATTAAATAGAAAATAGCAAAGAGACAAGCGTGTATTTGAATAGAGTGTGCTTTTTCCAACATTGTTAGAAAAAAAAAAATTAATTGTGTGACTAGGAATCTAGATCTATTTTTAAATCGAGGGTTCATATTCGTTTACTATTTCAGGAAAACACCAGCAGTAACAAAACACACTGGAGCCAATGGATATGATGAGAAAATTACAATGCAAGAAAATAATCTGGTTATATGACCGTTTTGAACCTTCACATTTACTACCAAACACTGGACACTTTAGAATGTTCACAGATTTAGGGATTTGATGATTAATAAAAATGAGAGAAATTCTTCAACAACCAAAAAAATTTGAAGAAAAAAAGCGAGTCTGGTTTTTGATGTTTGGTTATTTCAAACGATCTGATATTTTACAAAATGCAAAACCCTTTTAATCCACTGCTTCTTTCTTCTTTCTTCCCCTCGGCTCCGAATCAAGAGTGCTTCAAGAGAGAATTCGACTTTCATTACTCAATGTTAATGGCGTCTAAAAATCTAATAAGATGTGCGGTCACACATCATTATCGAATTCATAATGTGTAATTTCACACAGCGTTAAACAGATGTGCTTTTGAAATATATAACCGAGACCTTTTTTCTTTTCCTTTTTTTATTTCCTTCTACAGAAAAGACTGGGATACGGCCGTCCAAGAGCATGGACTCCCTCTGCTCTCTGCCAACAGGTGGAGCTATAGTACAGCACCATCAGCATGAAATAACCCACACTCATTTTTGTGTATATGTTTAAATACTGGATTGTGTACACGTATGGGGTGGGGGCGGGTAGACAAAATCATTAAGTGCAGAGTGTACCGTGAACATTTGTATGTGTGAAGTGGTACAGAAACAATCAACGGAGCATCAGGTGTCATGTAAAAAGTGTAATTTTACACACATCACACCTGTGCTCTAATAAGTATTTTGTAACAATCTGAAATGAAAAATGCCATATTTAATTTTACCATACCAATATTTTTAGCAGAACACACTTCCGGTTTAATCAGGACATTATTCATGCATCTTATTTATTTAATGCAAAAACGGAAAGACATTTAAATCCATTTAAATGTGTATAATGTCTCCCTTATAATTACAAAAGTGTAACCCAGTTATTCTAATCCCACTCAGACGATGATAAAGCCGTGTCACCAAGAGGAAAAAATGGATTCTTCGCTCCTGTGGCAAAATCCCGAACCCTGGGTTCGGACATCAACTACGATCCGAGCGAACAGGATCCTAACTGGGAATTTGACTTGCGAAAAGCCTGCGGTGAAACCGGGGACAGTCCGAGCGCCGCGACAGTCCGAGGGACTCAAAATGCCTCGCCGTCGTCTTCTCCATCTTCTTCGTCTTCCGCTTCGTCTCAGCTACAGCGCGCTCTTCCTGAGCAGCTGAAGGTGTTCAAGGGGGACGAGGTGTCCACGTGCCGGCCCACGTCCCCGAAAAGCCGCCGGATGTTATATTCCGGCTCCTCGCACAACGGCTCGTCCAGGCCGTCTTTCCCGGGCAGCTTGTTCCCACTGGAGTCCTCGCCGAGGCATCAGCGTAAGGCGCTCAACATCTCGGAGCCGTTCGCGGTGTCTGTACCGCTGCGCGTGTCGGCGGTCATCAGCTCCAACAGCACCCCCTGCAGGGTGGCAGGGAGAGAGCAAGAGCGCAGTTTGGGAAGCTTGGGAAGCGCTAGCTTTAGAGAGCCACACCCCAGCAACAGTGGGAGCTTTGATTTCCGAGACAGGGAGAGATTATTTGGGGGCAGAGAGAACCCGCTCGGCAACAGCAGCGGATACGGTATCTATAGCAACAGCAGCTCCGTCCCCACAGAGGAGAGTCAAATGAATGAGAGGAGCACCGGGGTGGTCCCCTCCGAAACAGCAGCACAGAGTAAGATAAGATTGTCTGTGTGTGTGTGTACGTGTGTGTGTGTAAGTGCGTGTGCGTGTCTGTGCATGCAAATGTGCACATGAATGTGTCTCGAATAATCCTAGATTTACAGATAATATATTTAATCTAATGGGCTTGTTTTTTCAATGTTAATAAAACATTTGTTGGGTGCATTTATAACATAAATAATAATAATAATAATAATAATAATAATAATTAATAATCTTTACTGTCCCAGGAAGAGCAAATCATTGTGACCGAGAATGAATGTAAATGTCTTTGTTAATGAAGACATTTTTTTTTGTTCAATCCTTCAGGCAGTGATGTGGAGGGAAAGCCTGGTGTAGAAATGTCAGAGAACTTAATGTCATCTCAGTCTAAAGCAACAGAAAACCACAAAGAAATGCCTCAATCCTCTGGGAAGGAACTGGACGCCTCGTCAGTGCAGCTCACTGAGCCAAAAAAACTGGACCAACTGGTAAGGGTGATAATATCATTATTTCTGTTCGGGAATCTGCCAGTCCTTAGGTCCTCATTTCCCTGGCGTGCGTCAGGGTGAAATCGATACTGCACAGTTTATAGGACCGCTTCTCTATGGTCCTATATTTTCTTACTCTAGTTTACATTTTACATCCTCGTCCTTTTTAGGAATATGACAGTGTTACATGCAATATCTACAATATCTACAATAATTATGTTTCTCTGATACTTGCCATGTTTTATTTATGGCCATACATATCAGGAACCTGAGCTTTTGTTATGAGCCGAGTCATACACCAAAATGTCAAAATCTGGCACTTTAACAAACTCCAGATCAACAGTCAGCACTGACCACATGACGAGTCTTATTTGCTTTGAATTCTTAGTTTTCTTTTCAGCGACACACTTACTGTGGCTGTATTGTTATCCATGTTAACAATAATAGTGAGGACCTAACTGACTGCTCACACACCTGCAACATTTCCAACTTAATTTCCTTAATTTTTAATTAGGATTAGATCGGTTTTTTAGGATCATGTTCATTTCCAATTCCCCCTTGGAACGTGCTCAGTGGGTGCGGTCATTAATCCGTCGCTGTACTATTGTATTAAGTAACAGTACCGTCTAAAACAATTAACGAATGAATTATTGATATTTTAAAAAGGCTAAATTAGTATTGACTAATCCCACCACTTTTATTGTCTCGTACAGGACGTAGAGTCGATCAATCCAGAGCTGTGCTTTGATCATGAGCTCAGGATCACAGAGTCTGAAGCAAGCGTTTCAAAAGACCAAATGAAAACCAGTGGCTCTATGAGCAAGATCGCTGGACATGATGGTGCTCTAAATCTTACTGCTCAAGCTAAAAGAAGAAGCAGTTTACCCACTCACCCAGTGTCTTCAAAGGAACACTTCAAAGATGTCATAAAAGGTTTCACTGGGGAGCATTCAGGTGCTACGTTTTTTAACCCGACGTCACAGGAAACACCATTCCAACACGACGTTGACTGGAATTACTTAGATGCTGATAAAAAGGATCATAAGAGCTTGGATTCGTTTGAGTCTCTGGACATCATGGCAAGCGAGCTGCGGCTCTCACCCTTCCTTCATCTGAAGGAGACAGATATTCTCCAAGACGCTGATCCCTGGCCTTCAGAGCTTTCGCCTGAAGATCCTTTAGCCAAAGAAAAAAATGACACTACTGCAGATGTTTCTAGTCCTGATAAACCACGTGATAAAAATCCTGGTTTGTCTACGGACAAGAATATAGACTTCCCAAAGGACTACAATGACAACAAGAAAACTACCAGTATTACCGTTCATTTAACAACCAAGGCAAGGAAGAACATTGAAAGGGTTTCAAAATGCTTGGATGAAAAACGCCTCACTATAGAAATTCCTCATCAAGATGATGATGATATTTGGGGGAATCGTTTAGCAGGACTGGATCAAGTGGAGCCTTGGGAAGACTTGAGCATCGCCAAACAGTGGGTCACAAGCCCGCTACACTTAACCAAACTGGAAGATCTTTTCCCTCTGTTTAAAACACCAACACCAGCTGCTGGGGATGAAGTCAAAATATCCACTGACTTAAGTGTGAATCACTTGCAAAAAGACAAGAAGATTGTAGGGGAAGCATGTAAATTAGGGGACGCCCCAGAAAACACTGCCATAATCCGCAAACCTGGTCTTGATCTCTCATCCAAAGTCAAAATAGTAGATGAACTGGGTTGTGAATGTATAACTGAGCTCTTACTTAATCTTCCTGGAGAGAAAGTGGAGATGAAACAGGAGTTCCCACAGCCTGAACAAGCTAAGAGTACTGTCCACTCAGAAGAAACTACCAGAATTCAGAAGAGAAACAGTGGTGTCGCAAAACCAAAGAATTCTATCTTTTCTCAAAAGTTTCAGCGACAGGTATCTCACGAGCCCTGCATCACAGAGAGGAACGAGGAAAACACGGCTCCGAAACACAGACCATACTCCCTTAACCTCGATTTGGGAAACCGTTGCATCAGGGACATCTCAAATCAGCAGAACCTTGATCTTACAGACCATTCCTCTTTGCAGAGGGGGGCGATAACACCATCTGGAACAAAGCATGATGGCTTGTCTTTGGAACTAGAGATGTTCCTAAGGGACCGCCAAGCACCCTTGCGACGCAACTCTGCGCCAGTTAGTGTGTCTTCCGTGCGCACCGCATTCATGATTAAAACATGTCAGGCCAAAGCGGTGCCTGTTATTCCTCCGAAAGTCCAGTACAGCCACATACCGCATCTGGGTCATCCAGAGAAGAGCAACCATGATCAAGACAAAAAGGAAAGTGGATCTGAGAAGATCAAAGTAGAGAAAGCTGATTCTTTACCTCCTCTCCAGGCAGTAAAAGATTCCAAGGAGGAAAGGGAAAACTGCAAACCTGTCACTAGGATCCAAAGACACGCGTCTATGGATAAAACAGCAGAGATGTGCAAGGCAGTGCCCAACCCTGAGTTTCCAGTACTGAGGAGGAAGCGGTCTGCCAATGGGGACGCCTTTATGGATTGTCCCAGGCCGGAAAGATCTACCTTACTTCAAAGGTCTTCTTTCCGCAATCGTCCAAGACCTCAGAGCCTGATTCTCTTTAGTCCTCCCTTTCCTATCATGGACTATCACCCGCCGGGGGATGACGGAAAACACGCCCTGTCACCTATCAAGAGCTCTGCTGAAACCTCTCCTCTTGACGTCCTTACCAAGGAGCTCACAGAGAACCTTAAAACCCCTGACGGGGTCACTCTACGAAACAAGATGACTTTGCCCAAGAGTGGACAAAGACTGGAAACCTCTACAAGCTGCTTTTACCAGCCCCAGAGGAGGTCTATGGTTTTCGACAACAGGACCAGTCGGCAGATCGAGTGAGCCTGGACTCGTGAACTTCCCTATCCTTACTAGAGAAGAGTTGCTGAATGTAATGAGTTTCTCTTTGTTTTCTGCACCGTATTCTTCTTGCTGATCAAACCTTCCAAACTAACAAGGTGCCATTTAATTCTACAGGCAAACCTTTTATATGTGTTGTAAAATGCTGCTGCTAAGGAACTTTATCACATCGAGGAGCTCTTGAACATAAAAGAAATTGAAAACTTCTTTTGAAGTGAAGTAGCATTTGTTTAGTGCTAACTGCTGTACGTTTCCGGCTCACGTTGAGGTGAGGATGGTGAACATGAAGATGAAGTTCCACTGAATTACAAGGAAGTATTACATGGATCAAGCAATCAAATAATTCAGGGTTTGCTGTTGCTGTTGTTGTTTGCGTCTGATTTGTGGGGAAAAAAAAACATTAAATCCTGCCTTGTGTATATTTAATTCTTCCTTTCATATCCAATTCAGGGATTATGATATGGGAGGCAAAATCCAATTGGATACCTGATAACTGAAATTAAATTAAATGACTAAAAACAGAAAACAACAACAACAATTCTGCTTTATCGTCTCGTGTCATGTCAGTGTTTTAAAGAGAAAAACAGGGAGAACAAAAAGCCATCTACCAGCTGAGAGATTTTTTTTTTGCCGTGTAGTAAATATGGGACGTGGCAATACATCAGATATGCAGTGTTAGAACAATGGTGCAATTAATATCCAAGGTGTCAATGCACATATTTCCGTACAGCCTTAAAAACCTTGAAGTCTTGATTGGTAATCATTGTTTCAGATTGTATTTTTTGTTTATTGTTTATTTGTTTTGTTTATTGCTACATCTTCCAGCATTTTTGGTATATTTGTATTTGTATTTGTACAGTATAGCTTTAATGGACATAATGACACCGTCAAGGACGGCTTATAAATGTTGGATGCCTGTATTAAATATTCAAAATGTGATAAGTGAAAAGAAAAGAAAAGAACCTTCACGGCTCCATTTTTGATGCATATTTTTAAACAATCCATAGACAAATAGAGGAAAGAAAATGCTGGCTACTTTAATCACCTCCTTCCAAAAGCAGCGCAGGAGTCGATGTTGCTTATGTAATTCCTATGACATCAATGTTGCATGTGCTCGACATTGATATGATATAATATATAATAATGTAATATAATATAAATGGGCACATGAAGTGTCGCAATTTAAAACTAAATATCTACAAGGAAAAAAAATTTACTGATTGTAAAAGAAAAAAAAACAAAGCCTGGAAATTCATTGTGTATTTATTTATGCAATTTGTCTCATGTCATTGAGCTTGTTACGGTCTTGAGAATATCACTGCTGTAAAAAACAAGTCTGTCATATACAGCTGTGAATCTCACTCCTGGGGTCGTTGCTCTCGTTGTCTGAAGGACACACGGTGTATGCTTTTTGTGCTGGGATATAGGCTTGCTTTGAAAAAGTTGATTATCTGAAAGTACATGTTTTGTTTGCGAGAAATGGAACGATAGAAGGATGTAGAAGGTGAAGGTCCTGATATTGATTTGAACACGCTCTCGTCTGTCTAACGGTTTAATCCTGCACACTGTTGCGCTCCAGGTCAAAACGATCTAAACTAAAGTGTTCCGGTGCTTCAGCGGATCTTTTTAGAGTTACTCGTTTAAAGATTTGATGAATTGAGTCACATGATAAAAAATGATTCAAATGAATCAAATAAAGTCTTGTTCATTTTTAGTCTACGAATGGTTTTGTAGAAAGCTGTAACGTCTGGTGAGGAGACAGGTTTACGTCTCGAGTCGTGAGTCCGTGTCGTCAACCGGCAACTGGGGCGCAGTTTTCCATATCGGAGGTTGAGGTTATTCCGGGTCGCGGCGTGGTCAGAGTGACGTTTGTTGAGGTTAGAATTGAGAGAAAATCTCACGCTGGAATTATCGAAGCTTCGGAATGAGCACAGAGCATACAGTGCGATGAGGGCGTGTTAAAGAGTATCACAGAGTAACGGTTGTATGTTTTAAAGGACGAGATGAAGCACAAATGTACATTCTATACTGAAAGAAATGTTAATAACTGTAACCAAAGAACACTAATTTTACTGTAATGTATTTTTTTATTGCATAAACTGGATTTATTATCTGTACCCACTGTAAACAACACAATAAATACACCTAATATTTACTGTCGCAGATGTGCATATGTTCCACATTAGTGCATAAGTAAGTGTATTTGTACTGATCAATTATGCATAATGTTGAAATTTTGTGTATTTATGATATTGTTCCTGTAGTGTATTTGAAATCGTGTTCAGCACCAACCCTGCGGGACCGAGCGGTCCGAAATTAGAAAATACCTGCTGCTATGGAAGACAATTTAGAGCCTGTATGTGTGTGAATGGACTGCTGTTGGAGTGATTTATTATTAATATCATGTGCCTGTCTGTGTGTGTGTGTGTGTGTGTGTGTGTGTGTGTGTGTGTGTGTGTGTGTGTGTGTGTGTGTGTGTG
>QMIH01000739.1:64852-82543 GCA_003987875.1 Clarias batrachus
ATTTTGTCCCACTGCTGAATTCTGTTGATTTGTGTTGATTAGTTTTCTATAACAGCAGCTCCGACAGTGGCGGAGGATTATACCTGATATGCTGGCGTTTCCATAGCGACAAGTCTTTCACTGGGATCTGTTAAAAAATAAATAATAAATAAATAATCAATTTCTGTAAGGGACGGTTTGAGTAAGTTTAGGAGTCTCCCGTGTCAGAGCTCAGAAGTAAAGCTGCAACTCGCTGAAATGTTTTCGACAACATTTTTAGGACTCACGCTAACATAACGAGATGTGTTTGTTTTGGAGTCTCGTTAACTTTACGAGGTGCTGCCGATGGACCAGGAGGTGAGGGCGTTTTCTCATCAGGGCCCTGGGATTCGTTTTATGAGAACACTTGACCCCAAAGTCTGGTTCATTATGATCAGTAAGAACACACTCGCTAGGCGCTCGGGAGGACCGTGCCCGAGTGCGAGCTTGAAGAGGTGCTCTCGAGAACGATACAGCGCACCCGCGCATGAATCGAACCGAAGAACGGAAGTGGACACGATGTCATCCAAACTCTGACCTACACAGCCACAATTTTATATAGTAATATTAATAATATTATGTGTAGCGTGAAGACCGACGTCCTCGTTCTATTCTTCTCTTTGTGATTGTTGGCGGTTTGCAAACCTGCTGTATCAGCTCATACGCTCGTACCCGAGGACGGAGAAAATGATTAATGTAAACGCTGGCGAGTGGGGGAGGGGGGAGTGTGGAGGGGTGAGCGATCGTTCCTGGACATGACCGATTTGTGTGTAAGTGTCCTAACTCGTCTCACAACATAGCATATGACCAGAAGTTCTGATGTGTCGTTCTCACATGAGTTAAAAATGTATAAGAGGAATAAAACACCCTGACGGGACGACGATCCGGCGTCCGGGTCGTGACAGTAACTCATCACTGCTGATTCTTTTCCGCTAACAGCACGAGCAGATGTTTTATTCCTTCCTTCCTGCGCTCCTGATTATCAGCGCATGCCTGTGCAGAAGCGAACGCACAAATCGATGAAATGTAAAAACACGAATGCATATTAATTTCAGGATTTCATTCATCCGCGACAGCTTTGATAAGACTGCTGTAAAGGTCAGTCGATTCCTCTAACCTGACCGACGAACGATGACTCTCAGGCCTTATTAAGATTCATGATGTTCCCGAGTAACAACGCGGTGTCAGATGCGTTAACTCTGAGTAACAAAAAAAAAAGAGAGAGAGAGAGAGAGAAAGAAAGAGAAAAACGATCCGTTCTAACCTTACGCACTGAAATCCAATTCTCCTTCGTTCTTAATCCACCAGGACGGAGAGACGTCTCTTGTTTTTTTTGTTTTTTTCGCTTCTGGCTCGCCTTAAATCACAGAGAAAGGATGTACTTAACAGAGCTTTATGTGGCGCAGCTGAAACAGCAGATGCGGCTTCAAAGCGCAGGATGATGACCAGAGCGATACACTGAAAGGTAAACCTACTACAAACAAAGACTTCCTTTACTCGCACGGCCAAAAAACCCTCATGCAAATCTGAGTCCAGTGTGTGCGCCAGTGTTTGTTTTTATTGCAAAGTTAAAGCCAGATTTATTTATTTTTTCCTCATCACCTGCAGGACTTATTTATTACTCACAATTTAACGATCCTGCTTTCATAAAGCATGAAAAATGCTTTTTTACCCCCCCCCTTTTTTTACCTTTTTTTCCCCCCTTTCAGAAAGTTCTACTCTGCTGATCGTTCGTCACCGAGTTATTAAACGGCGTCTCTTTGAGGCCAATACAAATAAAAGCTCATCAAAAGAAACCAAACAGGACTGCCAAAACAAAACCGGTATATAAATCAGGTTTTTTTTTTCTTCTTTTTTTGCATTTATGGCTGCATCCCAGGAAAATAATGCCAGTATGCAAATCTGTGTGGTGAACATACTTTTCATTGTATGCAGTACGTTCCCATTTGTGAGAAGGCTATTCGGCTTTGTTCCACTCCTCACGTGCCTCGATCATCTTCTGCAACTAAACACACAGTGGAAAAAAATAGAACTGTGTTTTAAAAAAGAATCCAGTCTTCCTTTTCTAAGCTTAAACAATACAAGGAGATTATTAATGATTTCATTGGAAAAAATTATAAATGAACAGAATCAGGTTTAAAAGCATTGCGTGATTAAAAATATTAATAATAATAAGTGTACAGTAGGTTTTACAGTCGAGATGTTTGGTGTTTGAAATCTTCTTCTTAATACAAATATGATCTTCTATAATAATAAATTCAAAAGACGTTTTTAAACAAGGGGCGTTCGAGATAAACCAGGACTTGAACCAAGGTGAGTGAGATTTACAGAAGATTTCAAGCACAGTACAGTCATGAGACTCTTAGCCGCAGTAAAGCATTTGAATAGCGCCGAATGGTTGTCCGAGTTGGCCGGATCACAATCATCCACCAACATCACTTGCACATTACAGGAACGCTAGCAGAAGCACATTATATAGAGAGAAATAAAGGGAATTATTGCTTCTCTCCAAACGCAATCTCAAAAGTCCCACTTTGACTCGAACACCTCTTGTATTTTTGTACTGAAGCTATGAGATGAATGTTACTAAAAAATATAACAGAAATTATTTTACAAGGTCCTTGTAGCAGGCTGATAAATAAATAAATAAATAAAAAAGAAGAATCTATCATATTGACCTCTTAGGAAAACAGAAATAAATAACATCCATCATTAAAACACATTATGTGACTTTACAAGTCAAAGTTCACCAACGTGAAGTGAGGCGAACTACTGCGAGAAGGAAATGCGTCGTGCGTTTTATCCCCTCCACTAAATCAGCTTTTTCATGGTGCAAATTTGATCTTCTTTTCTTTCTTTCTTTCCTTTTTTTTCCAAATCTGACTGCTGCTTTATCTGAGAAAGCAGAAAGGCATCGTTTTTAGGTGTCTCCTGTATCGCCATAGCAACAGGCCAAAAAATCTTCAAACGCCACAGCTGGTACCTCTGGTGTTAATATCCGCTTCAAACCACATCCAGTTCTCCAGATGTGCTGATGTTGTTTGGGACACAGTGTGTCTTCCTGTCATCTCTAAACATCAAGCTTCGGCATGTAGATGAATCGATGTAACGTTATTCATGGGGCAGCCATCTTATAATCCTGTCCTTCACTAATCTACGCTAACTCCTTTTATCCTGATCAGGATGGCGGTGGATCTGGAGTCTGTCCCAGGATCAGCCGTATGTCTGAATGCACGCTGGATGACACAGGGGTTTATATTCACACCTAGAGGTGATTCCTCTATACAGTAGTACAACTTTGTTACTCAGAAGGTGAGAGCAAGCTGGAAAAATCCAAAAACAGAAACTCGGACAGCTCAGGGTTGAAGCGGAGGCTCGGCAGCTGTGAGATGGAGAGGCTAGATTTTCCAGAAGTGCCTTTTTTTTTTTTTTACACAAGGGCTGTGCGATACGACAGAAATATCGTACCGTGATATCATGTGGTATCACGATATACAGTACAAGGTTACGCACTGACTGCCAAGATAAGCTAAATAAAACCCTACCGTACATTAATTTATTCCGAATAATAAAAAAGACTAATAGTAACTTTCAAATTATAATATTCAGGACCATCAAATTATCTGCTTCCTGTCAGAACAAAAGTGGCATGATTTATGACGGTATTGTTTGATCTAATGGTATCGACCACGCCCTGCAGATCACCCACACCTTCAACTCTTCTCAGCCAAATCAGAAAGCTTCTTAAGATCAAGGTTTCGAAGCTTAACGATGCCCCTTCATAAAGGTGTGTGTGAAGATTTGTGGAGGAATTTGGATATTGTCCCTGAGATGCACATCGAGTATTTTATTTATGAGGATTCATAAATCTCAAATCTCCAGTACAAAGAGGTTTTTAAAATAAGTTTAAAAAAAAGAAAGCAAACGCCAGACACCAAACATGCCCGAACATATCTGAGGGACTATTTCTCAAAAGGTTTAGACTATTAATCACCAAATGTGTTCCGAACACCCAGCTCTACCTCGAGGCAGGGTTTAGATTGGGAACTGGGTGGGACAGGAAGTGCTGGACTGGCACACGACCCGAGTAAGTGCTTCTGTGTGGAGTTTGTGCGGCGTTCTGAGTGACGGGAATGATTGAGCACAGGGGCGGTGCGTGTCCATCACTACAAACGCTAAATAGCTGAGGAGCCTCAGACACATCCGCATGTACCTGTTCTACCATAAACCGCAGGGGGTCATCAGGTCTGTCATAAACCAGCCTCTCTGTGATTTCCTAATAAGAGAGAAAATGAGAAAATGAGATGAGTAATAACTCCGGCTTGCTCGGTGTCAAGCAGATCTGCTTATGATTTCTGCCTGTGATGTGACTAGGCCTTGTCGCCATCGATTCAAAGAATGTGTCGCTGAACCAGAACTCAAATTTCATTATTAATCCACAGATAAAGACTTCCTGAAACGATCTTAGAGCTGCGATTTGATTTAGTACACATTTGTTTTTTCGCTTTGAAAAAAGAAAGTCAGTATGACGGGCGCTGGAAGGATTCGCACAACAGCCAATCGCTTTCGAGATAGTTCACAGCCCCGCCCCCCCCAACATGAAGACTTCTATAATCAAGCTGTGAAGGATTTCTCGACCAGGAGACCCTGAACCCAAAGAATAATTATTCCACTGCATATAAATTTCTTTGAAAAGCACAAAAATCGTCAAGGAACACTTTATCTTTTTATAAGAGACATAAAGTGTGCATTGCGTCTCTGTGCATTATAATTTATACCATTGTAATAAGATAAATTTGTTACGTTATGTTTCTTGGATCTCACCGAGAGTCGCTGGCCTGGACGACGTCAGGATGACGTGTGCGTTATTAGCGTACATTTTTGAAACGAGGTCGAGCGCCGGAGAGCAACGACATCATTGCCACAAGGCTCTCACTGATGGAGAAACCCTGATGTTGAACAAAGCCAGAATTCTCCATCAGTCTAAAGGAGCGACATTCTGACACCGAACAGCCTCGAGATGTTCAAACATTTCTATCAGTCACACACTGACGCAAACTCCTTTCTCTTGGAAAGGAATAAACTCCAGACATTCATTCTGCAGAGGAAAGAGAATAGGAGACATGTGGGGGAACGGACCGCCAAAAATAATAAAAATACCAGTAAATAATGATACTTAAGGCTGCTGCAGAGCGACACACCTCCTGGGGCGGGGCATTCACGTTGTAGAGAGCAAATGATTGGATGAACACAAGACTAGCACATGTACTTTTTTTTGTTTTTGCCTAATTGAGCATGAATCAAACCCCGACCCTGGAGGTGAAAGGCGACAGTGCGAACCCCCTGGAGTCGTCGTGCTGATATATATATTTTTTAATATTCATCCTGTCATATGCTCGTGTCTGAAACATCTGTTTTGATTTCAGGAAGGCTTCAATTTTATTCATGACTATTTAAAACTCTCCGATCCTTTCTGAATACTAACTAGACATTCCAGGCGTAAAGCACTTTCCACGTCATACAGTTGCTAATCCCTGGATTAAACCTTCATCATCAGGATAATCCGGATAATGAGACTCATTTTCCCTACCTGAAATATCCGCAGAATGTTGTGGCTCTCCAGGTACTTCACCGCCCTCTCATATGGGTCGGCTTCTTCCGCTCCTACTTCTGCTCGACCTAAATCCGAGCCGGCCATGACAGAGGTGAAGTGAACTGAAGACTGAAGAGACAAAACAAATGGCCCGAGTTATTACAGTACAGATACGGCAACGTGAGCTCGAAGCCCCAAGAACTTTTAATCTCAATACTCTGCGCTAGCTAGAGAACTTCAACAGAACGAGCACGTGTTGTCACTCTGGCGTGAGGTGCGAGTGTGGAGTGGAGCAGCTTAGACTTCTACACTAACTCTACTGCAGTAAAGCGGAGAACTGACTCCTAAATGAAAGAAAAAAACCCACAGAAACACGGTGTTCCTCACAGTTTGGCTTCCTGCAGGTTTGTTTATAGCAACTGAAATGTCAGGCTGTAACCCCTGGCAACCGCGCACGAGAGACTTGGATGATGTCATTACTGTAATAAGATACCGACCGTTGTGTGAGTTTTTTTTTTTACTTCTTGCCTTTGAAATTTCAAATCGCGCAGTTGAACGTACGTGTTTAACGGTCAACTGTCTCAGATCGCAAGTCAGAGGAATGCGGAAATCCACTTCTATTAAATCAAATAAGAAAAATAATGAAACAATTGCCGCTCACAACCGTGCAGGTCTGTGCTAAATAGTATAATATGACAATATAATTTCACAGAAAAACGATAATTGTAATTTATATGTAATTTATATTTAAACAAAGCTTAAAAATGAATACTTTGAATTTAATTCATGCATACTTTTCACCTGACTTACTGCTTGTATTCAATACTTAACTATGACATAATAATTAAAATAATTATCTAAACTCATTTTTAAAAAGCTGTATAATGATATGGGATTTTAATTCTTCTTCTTCTTATTATTATTGTTATTATTTGTACTTTAAAAAAGACTTGGTAAAAGTTTGAGAATGCCTTCTGTACACATTATTATGTACAGTGTGTGTGTGTGTGTCATTTAATACATTTAAATAAAATATAAATTTATTTAATTTTGTATATAAATGTTAACTCTGTCATACCTTTGCTTTGTCACTTGCCCTCTTTACACCTAATTTTACTGCATTTGTTTATTTTCTTTGTGTGTGTGTGTGTGTGTGTGTGTGTGTGTGTGTGTGTGTGTGTGTGTGTGTGTGTGTGTTGTGAAATTTTATACATCTAAGCAATTACAGGAGCCTGTCACTATTTCACAGGATTTTAATGGAAATCCATTACTTTGTGCACCCCTGCCTGTTACACCCCTATGTGGTTCTTCCCCCAAACCGTTCCCACACAGTTGTACAGAATGTCTCTGTGTGTGCTGCAGCCTTACAGGCTCTCTTCAGAGCCCCTGAACCCTTATCCAGCATGACGACACCCCTGAGAGATCCACAAAGCCGGCTCCATGAAGACATGGTGTGTTAAGTAAAAGCTGGAGAACTCGAGCGTCCTGCGCAGAGCACTGACTGAACTCAACCTCACTGAACCCTCCTCACTCGTGTAGCTGAGTGAACACAAATGCACACAACCAAATACACAATCCGAGGTTGAGTAGAAAACCTTCCCAGGAGAGTGGATTGTGTTATAACTGCTGCTTTGTGATAATGACCATTGTTAAAAGTGATGTAAAAAAAAAAGAAGAAGAAGAAGGACATATGGGTGAGATAGTCATCCATCCAGTGTGCACACATACTGTATGGGTGTCCACAAACTTTTGACTACATACAGAGAATATTCGTGACTTGTGCATTGTTGTGATCTGATGATTGTGATGAGACAACTTAAAGGTAACCTGCAGTTTAATATAATCGAGAGTTAGTCTTATAATTGAGAGAATTAATAATTGAGAGAATGGAGAGAGGTGAAAAGATGGCAGACATTCCTCATTCTTTTAATTGAATAGTTCGGCATGATTCTAAAGAGCAAGAACAAGATCGGGGAACACGTTAGCTTCATACAGTGTATAGCCAGTTGTACCCAACCAATGTTTGTTAGACTTAAGAACAAACTGTATATATCCTCCTGAGACCTGAACTTCCACATATGCGGACATGAAATTTTCTCCCAACTTCATTGTCTATATACGTATAAGCCTTGTACCTCATATGTTCATGCTCATATGTGGGCTGTTAAATATAACTCTTTTGATAAACTTCTTCCTTGGGGGAAGGCATTGATTAAATTCATAGTTATCCGCAATTAATAATAATAATAATAATAATAATTAAAGACAAATCAGTACATATCGGAATGTACTCAAGAGTAGAGTTTGGTTCTCAGGGGTTTATCTACTTAAAATGTGTGTATACAATGTGTGTGTGTATAATGTTTTAATTATTGATTTATTAAATAAATAGTTCATTTATTGTGTTTGGCAAACTTGTTTATTTATTTATTCTTTTTTGTAAAAGAAGAATCGTTTCTAGGTTACACGGTCGTCCTCAGATGACATCACGGCGCGCGCGTGTTATGTAGGCCAGACGGTGCGCGTGTCCCTCCGTGAACCCGAGGCGGAGAGAGAGAGAGAGAGAGAGAGAGAATAAATAAATACCCCGCTGTTATTCGGGGTTTAATCCGGCAGAGGGAGCGCAGATTCAAGGAAATACTGTATATATACGTTACTACTGTCCACACCGTATACTAAACATAAACTGGTTAATAACTAGTACTCATCCACCGGTGGTAGTTAGCACGCGCTGGGCTAGCTAGCTAAGAGTTACCAACGAGTTACCATGACAACCAGCCTCAGCCTGTATGTATATATACAGTATGTGTGTGTCCGTTTAAATATGTATGTAATTTGTGTATGTCGCACACTTCCGCACTGGGCAGGTTATTACAACAATCATGGTGGCGTGAAAACAACAGCAAAGGTTTAACGTCAAAAATAAATACGCTAATTAATTAAATCCTAACCCGGAAGTTCATGGTGAAGTCGGCTAAAGTGCGTATTATTATTTGAGTTTAATTTTAACCTCCATGATGCGCGAGTGCTTCACCTGTAGGATCACGTCGCGTCATGGTGCGGAGGTTTTTTTATTATTATTATTTAACGGCGTTTTCTTTTCTTTTTCAGACACACGTTGTCTTGTCGCAATAATTTATATAAAATACATTTGTATATGTTTGCGTTAGTGAAATGTAAGTTATGTGATTTAAGAAAAAAATAAGCAAAAAACATTGTGAAAGAGTCATTATTTCTGGTCTAGACTAGATACTTCAACACACACACACACACACACACACCTGTCACTGTCTAGACAAGAGAGGGCGGGGGTAACGAGGCAGGGGGTTTAGTGTGTGTATGTGTGTGTGTGTGTGTTTGTGTCAGGGGGTGTGTGGGGCAGACGGATAGATCGCGGCATCTCTATTGCACTAACTCGGTGTCTGTCATCGCCGCGCTGTGACTCCATTGGCGAACCAGAACCAGAGCTGCGCGCGCGCGGATTGGTCGACGGGAGCGCGAGCGCTCTCCTTACGTCGCCTCGAGGTCAGCTGGGGACGTTGGAGGGGGGAGGAGGGAGGGAGGGAGGGAGAAAAAAATTAAATAAATAAATGAGAAAATAGAAATGCGTAGAGAGTAGAGGAGGCTCGGGTTAGAGGAGGGGCGCACTCTAGCGTGATGGTGCTGTAAAAAAACAGGAACGTAACCAAAGCGGGTGACAGGCAGCGCGCGAGCCCAATGTGCGAGCACGGAGCGCGCGGAGAAATTTTAAATGACGCAGCACGCGCCCAATCTAAAGTAACGGTTAATGACGTGTTTGTGTGTGTGTGTGTATGTGTGTGTGTATATATATATTGTGTGTATGTATATATACAGTACGAGTGTGTATTTATATATACAGTATGTGTGTGTATGTATATATACAGTATGTGTGTGTATGTACAGTGTGTGTGACCGTTGTCCTGCTTTACATCCACGACGGGACAGAAGGAGTTTTATGTTTTACTGTTTTTATTACAGGCGGAACATTAATAATGATAATAATAATTATACAAATAATAATACATTAATTAATGCATAATAATAATAGTAATAATAATAAACGCGACGGGTGGATTGAATGACGTTGTTTCTGACCTAAGGTAAATAAATAAACAAACATAAATATATAAAGCAAACGTTCGTTTTCAGAGCCACAATGGAGGGGGACCCCCCCCCCCCTCCCGCCTCTTCTCCTCCCCAAATAATAAATAAATAAATAAATAAATAAGCAAGCGAGCAAGCACTAAGCTGGAGCGGGAGCGCGTGCTCAGTCTGTGCCTGGGGTAAAGTGGCTCGGGTTTGAGAGCGCGCGCAGCGTTAGCCTAGCATAACCCCGCCGCGGCTGTGTCCCAATCGCAGTCACACGTGGGCGTGTCCTAATCGCAGCTCCGACCAATGGCGGCAGAATAATGGGAGGGCAGCGCTGACAGTGGCCGAGGTCTCCCCTCTCTCTCTCTCTCCCTCTCTCTCTCCTCCTCCTCTCCGAAGGTAGGCTGCAGCGTGTGTTTATTGATGAGATGAAAGAAGATGGAAGTGAGACATGAAACAAAGTAAGGGAAAATACTAAATTTACAGAAAAGGAAGAAAACTCCAGGCTTGTCCGGATAAGGAAGACAAGAAAAAAACTAACCGGGGAAGCTGTGATACATTGTCGCGAGTGGAGGAAAAGAAAAGGTAAGAACCGAAACACAGAGAGAGAGAGAGGGAGAGAGAGAGGGAGGGTGTTAAATATTATCCGTGTCGGGCTGTTTTCTAAAAAATGGCATTCACACACACACACACACACACACTCTCTCTCATACACACACACACACACACACACACGTCCCCTGTATACGGGGTAAATAAGGGCAAACTTCAACTTCACCTCGCTTTTCTTTTCTCTCTCGTTTATTATTATTATTATTATTATTATTATTATTATTATTAATGCTATTAATAAAATTCCTCCGCGGTCATTTTCGGAAGTCGCATTTATTTAGAAGAGATCTGAGATGCGGAGCAACTTTAATTAAAGTAGTTTGTTTACTTTGTAAAGCTTGGGCAAAATAATCAGCATGAAGATAAATCATCATCCCAACAAATCCCATCCGATAATTAATTAATTAATGAATTAATTAGCGGTAAATAAATAAATAAAGAAATAATAATCAGAGCGTGTCCGCATGTGACGGCTTTGGATTCACAAAATCAGGATAGGAGTGTTTCTGTTGAGGTTCAGACCGGAGCGCGTGTGAGTGAGTGTGTATGTGTGTGTGGATATTATCATGATTTTTATTTTTAGCTGGGTTTAATATTTAGGCTTGAGAGCTGAAATGTGTTCAGAGAGAAACAGTGATCTCTATGATGAAGGTAATAACAATAATAATAATAATAATAATAATAATAATAATGCACGCTGAATGATTCTGAATTAGCTCACAGAATTAAGAATCTCGTCCTACACCATATGATTTTTTATTTTTTTTTGGTTTTGGTTTTATTTTTTTGCATAAAAATAATCTTGTTTATTGATTTTTTTTATTTTTAAAATTTCTGAGCTCCAGGGGATCCTGGTGGATTTTACGCTTTCTGGAAGGACATGAGACAGGACGAGTGAGATTATAAGCGGAGAGAGAGAGAGGGAGATGTTGGCTGGGGTTGTGTATTGTTCTCTCTGAATTTAATATGAAAGTATGCAGCTGTGGTGCCTGTGTGTGTGTGTGTGTGTGTGTGTGTGTGTATGTTTGTGTGTTGGTTGTTGTATTAAAGGTGCCTGCGTGCCATACCTAATAATAATAATAATAATGCAACTCAAATACAGACAGAAAACACTCGGAAAATGCAATCGATCTAAACACTCTTATCAAAGCTGATATTACACACACACACACACACACACACAACCGGCTCAAGGCTTCTCGTCCATGTTGTTCTTCTTCCAAGCTAACTTGTCCTCCTTCTTCACATTTTTTTGGCGACAAATTTTACGCACTTAAACCCCAGTCACATGATCTACACCCGTCCTCGAGCACCAAAAATAATATCTGGAGAGACGTATTTGTTTTAAAAACATGTTAAATAAAACCCCAAAAAATCGAGCCGAAGAGTACCCCAAAAAAATAAAAAAATAAAAAAAAGTGCCCCAGGAGCAGCTCTCCTTCTCTCTCTCTCTCTCTCTCTCTCTCTCTCTCTCTCTCTCCTTCTCTCTCTCTCTCTCTCTCTCTCTGTTTTTTTTCTCCTTCTTTTTTTTGGTCAGGATATTTCAGCCCGAGGAATGAAATTATCAGATCGCTAACAACATTTAGGGAGATTTAAACCGATTTATCCAACACGTAGCCCATCTTTCTCAACACGGAGCGAGGAAATGAAAGCATGTGGATGCGGGAAAAGTAAAAAAATCAAGCCTTGTGTGTGTGTGTGTATGTGTGTGTGTGTGTGTGTGTGTGTGTGTGTGTGAGAGTGAGTGTGTGTAAGTGTGTGGTGGAGCTGAGCTTAAAGAGAGGACAGAAAGTGGGTCAGATGGCTTAAAACGGATTTATTAACAACACAAAGCAGTGAATAGGTTTGAAATTTGAGATCTGGTGTCTGAGCAGATTTCAGGTTCAGGATGAGAATTGTCTCGTACGCGGATTTATAATTTTAAAAAAAAATTGTATACTTTATTTTTTAATGATCAGTATTTTGATAATAAAGTGAGATAACAGGTGGCGGTAAATCAGTGCGCGGTGGAGGCTGTGCTCTCCGGTTTGACTTGCCCGCTCTGGTGTGGATTTGGCTTTAACTCTTACACACCGTACACCCTCCAACATTACACGCTGGATTCATCACTACAGTTCCTGCTTTTATTAATATTATTATTGTTATGATTATTATTGTTAATATTATGAGTAGTAGTATTGTTACGGTTATCCTGGTGCACCGATTTGATCAAACTCTACATTTAAAAAAAATTTTGGTCCAGTTCTCACTTAACCCTACACTACACTACACTACACTACACCGCAGTTCTATTTCTTTCGTTCTTTTTTCTTTTCGTTTGTTTTATTCTTCTTTTCTTTTCTTTTCTTTTCTTCTGTTTCCACCAGGTCTTGTCTTTCTGTAACATATTTTCCCGATCAGGCTCGAATTCAGGAATGCCTTGCCAACAAACGTGACCTTAGTACTATCTATATAATTTTAGATTCATACATGTCTATATCTCGAGTCGGCTCCACCAAAACACAGATCAGACACACACACACACACACACACACACACACACACATTCAGTATCTCAGACACATGTATCCGATCACAGTAATGCATTTTAACAGCACTCATAACTCTGCAGAAGGAAGTGTTAGGCCTGTGTGGAGTGTGTGTTAGTTTAATAAAAATACACCCCCCCTGCCCCCCCCCCCCGCGCCGAGCACATGTTCTTTATCTTTATCTCTAACTCTGAGCGTTCCCGTAGCGAAAGAGTGAAGGAGTTCTGTTGGGAAAGAGAGAGAGAGAGAGACGGACACTGAGAGAGACACAGAGTCACAGGTTAGAGAGTCGATGTGTTCATTCAGACTTGCATGTCGATTTATTTTTTTGCATTTTTGTTTGTGTGTGTTTGTGTGTCAGTGTTTTTTTTTTCGTTCTTCTACAATCCGGTGCTGTTTGTTTTTTTGTTTGTTTTTTTTGGTGCGAGTCTCCACCAGGAAACATTTAAGAACGTCTTCACGAGCATAAAAGAATAAAAGAAGACGAGTGTCATACTAAGCTTATGTTTATTCCGTACGTCCGGATTCGCCTTTTCCCTCGCTCACACACACACACACACACACACACACCCACACACACACACACACACGATCCTCCCGACGAAGCCGAGCTCCAAGGTCTGTCTGGGACTTCATTTTTGTCTTTTATATGCATTGTGCAACCGTAAAAAAAAAAAAAATCAGAGAGTTTGTTGCGATGTAGTAACGTCACTCAGACGCACGCACGTCTAACAGGCCACGTCTCGACCTCCGGGTCAGAGGTTATGACGGAAGGGAAACTCTGACCGTCTGCACTTCATGTCGAGTCCCGAACATGCCTGAAGCGCTTAAAATAGGTTTCGGGGGGAAAAAAAGGAAAGAAAAAAAAACAGGAAAAGTTTAGCCACTTGTGTGTGTGTGCGTGTGTGTGTGTGTGTGTGTGTGTGTGTGTGAGTGAGTGTGTTTTTTAAACAAGTGGATGAAGACGTGTATGTGTGTGTTTGTGTGTGTGTCATCCGTATAAGGGTTAAAGGTCACACACGCTCTGACTTAAAATAAAAAATGTATCAGGATGAAGATCCCCAAAGCGATCTTTTCTTGGCAGTGTTACAAATCTTGTATCCTCAATATTCCTATTTTATCCAGATGATAATTCTCCAGGTTTTTTCTTGTCTTTTTTTCCCTACGTCTCTGAGCCGACACGGGCCACGCAGCCGTCCACTTCCTGACACAGAATTATTCATTAATATTTAACGCAGTCGACCAGAGGACAGGAAATAAATAAGCCTCGTGTTATGAGTTTTTTTCATTTTTTTTTTTTTTTGGACGTTGTTTTTTTTTTTTCCACTACAACTATAACTATCAGTAACATATACAAAAGATAAAGCTCTATTATACAAGGTAATGAAAACAGCTCATGCCTGATGAGATTATATTCTCCTTATTATTATTATTATAATTAGAATTTTGTGTTTTAAATCATGATTTTGTTCTGTATATATTCTTTTTTTTTTTGTAATATTATGTGAAATCACAGACTCGTTGTGGTTCAGACTTGTAGCTTCTTGTGCATGGCATGGCAGGTTCTTTGGTGAATGTTGTGTGTGTGTGTGTGTGTATGTGTGTGTGTGTGTAGCCACGTTGGTGTGACATTATACAGAATGTTTGTTCCGGAAAATATTTCAAAACCGAACATTCTGAGCCTTTTTTCCCAAAATAGCGCATGAGATCTCACACCCGAGTCAGTTGTGTTTCTGATTAGGTTTATTTCAGCTCATTTCTTACAGTAAATTCCTTTAATTCATGAGCCAGTTGATTCATGAAAATAGGATTTATCAGTAGCGAGCTTCCTCTGAGGTCTCGTCACATATTTTTCCCCTTCAGAAAACGTCTAACCTCATCAATGCCGAACGCGTACGACGTCTGGTCTGAAATGCAGCAGGCATGTGCTGAATAACGCTGCGGTTTGAACCTGTGATCCAGCTTCTCTCGCGGGTCAGGAGATCAGAAAACAGTGCCGGAAAAACATAACGTAAAAGTTAAGAGTTATTATGAAAAAAACAGCAATGTGTTAGAACTGAATAAAAATAACTGGAAGAATCTTTTTCCGGGGCTTTTTTTAAAACATTATTATTATTATCATTATTATTATTTTAAAAAATTTCTTTCAAAATTAACGCCGCGACAAAAAGGGGAAAAAAAACGGAAATCCGCAAGAAATTCCGTGCACAAGCAGAACGTCCATGCTGATGCTCCAGTTAAAACAAAACTCACTCAGGCTGTTCAGGTTGTTCACGTGTCTGCTTTCAAAACGCTTCTTCTTTTTTTTTCCCTCTCCTGTGTTCACACCACTTTAACACGGGCAAGGTCACGGGCTGATACAGATATCAATATTGCGTTTTTTTTTTTTCTCTCTTCTTCTTCCCTACTCGAGGTCGTTTGAGAATCTGTTTTTAATCAAGAGAAGATGATTTCTCCAACAAGAGCTCTTTTCTCAGGCTACTGACAAACATCTAGACGTATCATGTAGATAAGAATTTATAGTATGTCTAATACACAGATGTAATGATCTACAACGGGCGTTCGAGTCAAACCGGGACTGTTTTTTTTTTTTTTTTTTTTTTTTTTTTTGACCATCAGGGTAGGATGTTTTCTCAGCTATGATCGGACCATCTGGAACTCCTTCGATGTCGCTTTCTTTAATGGGAATAAAAAATAAAAAAACAACCACCAAAGGCGTTCTGTACGTTCTGCACCGTTTGCACGTTGCAGGATCTCGCTCCAAGCCATTTTAACATGTTTGGGCTGTTAAAAGAAGTTCCTGAGAGGCCGCAGGAAATAAAGAAATATATAGAAATAAACAGAGTCAAAAGTCCCGCTTTGACTTGAACACCCCCCCTCATAAATAACGCATATATATAGGTATGTTTTAACATTTATCCGAAGGCGTGTGTGGTATTATGAAGTTATGGACATGTTTGTCCAGCACATCCCACAGATGATTGATCAGATGGAGATCAGAATTGAGCTATCGGAAGCTGAGGAATTCATTGTCATCTTCCTCAAAATGTTCTCGAACGGAGTGTGCAGTGTGTCTGGGCGCGTTAACCTTCTGAAAGAGAACACTGCCACCGGGGAACGCTGTCTCTGTGAGAAGGTACAGGGATGGCAGGACCCTCACCCAGAGCATCACACCGCCGCCACCGGCTCGCCTCCCACCCGTCATGCATCCTCGTGCCATCTCTCTCCCAAATGCACCCGGATGAGAAAACTCGACCCATCGGACCGGCCCGCTCAGAGGTCCAGTTCTGTTGCTCATGAGTCCGTTGAACGTGTTTCGGTAGAGGACACGTGTCAGCGCGGGCACCCGGGTCGCTCTGCAGCTACGCAGCTCCATACACAATTCCCGTGTCCCTACTCGTTTCTGTCAGAGCCAGCCTTCACTTCCCCAGCAGGTTGTGCTGCAGTAGCTCTCCCTCTGCGGGATCGGATCAGACGGACCAGCCTTCACTCCTCACGTGCATCACTGACCCCTGTCCGCCCATGGCCCTGTCACCGGCTCACCGCTTTCTTGGAGCACTTTTTGGTAGGTCCTTTCCCCCTGCGGACCGACCACATCAAAACAAGACCTGCAGTTTTGGAGTCGCTCTGTCGTACCCAGTCGTCTAGACGTCACAATATGTCCCCAAGTCACTCAGATCCTTTTTTTCCTAATTCGAACACATCAGTTTCAAGAAGCGTCTTTTTTCACTTTGCTGCGTACAGTACAATATACCCCTCTCCCCCCCTTTGACAAGTGTTATTTTAGTGAGATAATCAATGTTATTCCCTTCACCTGTCCCTGAGTTTAATGTTGATGTCTGAGAGGTGTATACAGTAGACTCACGTAGTAAGTGTGTGTGTATAGCACTTTGTGCTTTTGTGCGGCTTTAGATCAGTCAGCGCTATTTAAAGCCGGAGGAAAGTACAGACGTACATGTCTCTGTAGACACTTCCTTTAAAACATTTTTTCTCTCTCTCTCTCTCTCTTTCTCTCTCTCTCTCTCTACACCTGTACCAAGGTCACTGGTTGATAGTATTATTAATACCAGCTATTTATATACGTCTGCTGATATATGGATTAATCATTACTGCGCTATTCAAACAGGTCATGGTAATACTCTGTACACGTTTCAGCATTAAAGCCTCTCTCTCTCTCTCTCTCTCTCTCTCTCTCTTACTGAAGGATAAAACAGAACCTTTAAAAAAAAGAGCTTTTTATATAAATTCCTCATTAAAGCAGTGAACACACTGTACAGTCTACAGGCTCATCGCAATTCACTTTATTTCCTTATACAACATCGGTTTATTAGTCGTTATAAAATTACCCATACAATTTGTTTTGTTTTTTGTTTTTTTTGGTTGATGCCACACCTAGGCTTCATGCACGAACGAGGAGCGGTAACCATAAAAGCTGTTTGGCATTAACGACTTTTTGGACATGGTGTTTGTTTAGAAACGTGTAACGACGTTAAGGTCAGTGTGTGCAGCTGAAACGACTCCATCCGCCTCCTTTTAATTGATTACTTAGGACAAACAAATATATACACACAGTATATATATATATACACAGTACTTATATATTTATGCACTCTCTACATCAGGTTAGTGGCATGTTTTGTTCTTTTTTTTAATTTGCATTCCTTAAATAAGAATCGAATTTGAATACCGGTAAGTGCGCTCGCTGTCGGCCAAATTACTTGGAAACACCTCGGGCGTGATTGAGAGTCAGAGCTGGAGAGGATTTTAGGATGTTTATTGGATAAAAAGTAGAGAATGATTACTCCTCCAAGGCTTACGAATTAAACAAAC
>QMIH01000739.1:82579-96154 GCA_003987875.1 Clarias batrachus
TATTTATATAATTTTCTTTAGACCAGAATTTTTAAAAAAACGTATTAAATGTAAGAAAACAAAATGTTAGAATATAATTTTTCATGCTGAAGGATGTGTATCAATCATCTCGTCCCCTGTGTGTGTGTGTGTGTGTGTGTGTCTTTGTAAAAAAAGCAGATACACAGTAACTGAACTTCTACAATTGTTCTAAAAATATTTTTTAAATGACATAAAAAAAGAGAGATCTAATAATTTAATTTCCTGTCATGTGATAAGGCCAACCAGCTGCGAGCACTTCCTGGAAATCAAGTTCATCTGAAATACAAAAGTAAAAATGCAATACATATAAGATATCATTCAGAGAGTCGTTGGGACAAGGAACAAGGCAATGTGGCGCAAAGAAAAGCGTGTGACGTTTGTGAGTTCGAGTTTATATTAACGTTCTTTCATCGTAAAAACGTTTTTTCATTTAGGTGGGACTTTTTAAAAAAATAAACATACAGCAGTTTCAGTAATGGAACCGTTGGTGAAGATTCTGTCTAATAAAGATAAGAGAAATAAGTGCAAATGTTTAAGGCTAAACAGCACTAAAATGTACCTCAGGACGGGAAAGAAATCGATCCGGTTCAATTCAATCCATGTCCTGTCCCGCCACACAATCTGTTTATAACAATCAGTTTTTCATTTATCTGCAGTAATTTTCCATTTGAGGTGGTAAAAGGATGCCATTCCTGTAGAATCCTGAAGGTGATTAGCATTAAGCACAGCATCCCGTGTGGGAGGATTGCTAGTAGGCTAATTATTTGTGAGGTTTGTTTAGCATTGAAACAAAATCTGAGGTAAAAAATGAATAATAAAAGAATCAGAATATTAGTAAAGTTGTGATCCATAGATTTTGTTCGAATTCTAAACAAACTTCATGATTAAATAATCCGCTCTTACCACACAGGAGGCTGGGCTGCCGGATAGCGCACGAACAGTTTAGCGATAGAGACCTTAAACACAATGTGGCGAGACATGAAGCTCTCTACTTCATCTCTGGTAAACTGGGAAGCTTTTAGTCAGGATTAAATTTTTTAATTTTTTAAATTTTTTAATTTTTTAATTTAATCACCTGAAATTGCTAAATTTTAATTAAACAGTAAGATTTTTAAAAAATATATTGATTATAGATAAAAACATTTTGGTTGAGTTATTTGGAGCTCTTTACTGTTTATTAACTATTACTTTATTGTAATTCATATACTTTATTATTCGTCTCTGTAACCTCTCACATCAATCGTTTGTTACAACTTTTTGAAATTTGGAGGAAATTTCCGTCCTAGGTTTGTTCATTTGCCAGTTCCTTCCCGCTACCTAACTAGCTGTCACGCTTCCTCCGTGACACTCTAGCACACCCAGAGGAAAGCGCTATCCGCACTCTCCCACATACAGAGGCAAATGTATTCCTCTCGTCCATCATCAGGACTCAAACTCCATGTCAGATCTCGATGTGGTACTTCACATCATCATCATCATCATCATGGTGGAGCGTCTTTGACGTGCCTCTCGTTTGAAACAGAACAGCTCTCACTCGGCGCTCCAGCCGTTCTTAACACGTCTCCAAGCCCAGTGCTTTCTCACGGCTTCACCTTTTTCTGAAAGAGTTCCTCATTCCACGTTTCAGCGCTTCTAATGCATCATCCACGTATCAGTAGTGCACTACATCTCATCGAGTTAGTCAGCGCGGACGCTAAAAGTGGGCTCGTCACATGGCATGAACTGAAAGGTAAATTCCTGGGTATCTGTGAGTGCGCTGTAGAATTTTAATCTTCAATACGAATCATTAAAATCCAGTATTGCACTTCACTAAACTCTCACTAGAGCAGTATAGACTGATGGAAACTCTAGAATGATTACTGCATCACCACACTCCGGGAGTGATGCAGTGTGCAAATGAGCTCTGGACCAAACCAGCGCTTGTAGATTTTTATTTAGTTTTTTTAGTTTTTAGTCGCTCTTTTTGATCAATTGAAACCTTAAAGTTTCAAAAATAATTCAGATGACTCAGTGATTCGGTTTAACTTTGTATTTTCCCTCAATCTTCTATACTGCATATTTCGCTAAATAATTTCCTTCTAAACTGTACAGTAAACACCTGCAGTTTATACTGTACTACACAAAGTCATGTTGGAGACACTGGTATTGGTTTGGGGTTGTTTTTCAGGAGTTGGGCTCGACCTCTTACTTCCAGTGAAAGGAACTCTTAATGCTTCAGCATACCAAGACATTTTGGACAATTTTATGTTCCCAACTTTGTGGGGACGGTTTGGGGACGGGCCCTTCCTGTTCCAACATGACCGCACACTAGTGCATAAAGACATGAATGAGTGAGTTTGGTGTGGAAGAACCTGACTGGCCTGCAAGACTCTTTAGAATTAGAGCGGAGACTGCGAGCCAGGCCTTCTCATCCAACATCAGTGTTTGACCTCTCAGATGTGCTTCTGGAAGAACGGTCAAAAATTCCCATGAACACACTCCTAAATCTTGTAGAAAGCCTTCACGGAAGACTTGAAGCTGTTCCAGCTGTAAAGGAGGCGGGGCCAACATCATATTAAACACCCTATGGATTAACATTTGGATGTTACTCAAGTTCATGTGCATTTGAAGGAAGGCGAGCCAATACTTTTGGCAGTATAGTATAGATATAGATTTTTAAGTTAGGTAAAGTGACGTTCTNGGGGGGGGGGGGGGGTAGGATGGCAGACTGATCTACTACAGAGCCCGTATCAGGGACCGCCGCAGGTTGGACCCTGGATGTCTCCTTCTCGTCTTCTGGCCTGTGTGTGGACTACATTAGTGTAGTCAAGTGAAAAGCAACAACAATAACACTCTACAACTCTTAAAAATAACAACAACTTGAACTATGAGTACAAAGAAAGATCAAACATTCTTTAGATGATGCACAGCAAAAAGTGACGCCTGTGCCTGTGTTTACTGTCACGTGACTCGCGGGGGCTGATGGGCGATCCCGAGGTAGTGTCATTAACATGTAACGGGTCCACCTGCATTATCGTTCCGATCCACCGTCCAGGCACTTAACGAGGATGTGGAGCAATCGAGGAAAAAATAAATAAATAAATTTTAAAAATCTGATACAAATTCGTGTCACACTTTTAGGATTTGCATTTGACTCACTGCCGGCTCTTGCGCGGCTCGTGTTAGCGTTGTTCAGGTTCGTCAGTCTGTGCTCAATGACATTTTTAATTAACTGTAAAGGACAAAAAAAACATAATTATTTACTGACATTAATCACAAAAGCGTGATTGAAAATCTTTGCTGTATCCTGTACGGAGATTGTATTCATTTCATGGATTTCTGTGCGTAACCTTGCGCACATTCACAAGTACAGCCTCGATCGGCACAGCCTTGATGTTTCTCACCGCTCACGTTAGCAGGTGCGTGTCATTGTGCATGAAATAGATGTAAAGTATTTGGAAACGATGTGAGTGCTCAAGCCTGAAATGGATGAGAAAGCCCTTTTATGACCAACACGTACACTAAATAAGGCCGTACACCGAGCCCTAAGGAGAAGTCTGGCCTGAGAAATGCACTGAGCAAACAAGTGTGCTGTTTACAGAGGGGGAAGAAAGGGCTGATTCAATCACTAGTCAAAAAAGACAGGAATATGGATATGAATATCCGCGCGTGTGCTTTATATCGTTATTTCTGTCGAAGCGTAACTTTAGAGAGCTTCATTGTTCTGTTTTGTTTGTGATCTAGAAAAAAAAAGATGTAGAATGAAAGCGACAGCGGAAGAAAAAAAAACATTTTGCAGATGAAGAGACGTTTTTATATTTTTGTGTTAGGAGTGACTTTATTACAGTTCTGAGGTCGAAGTTACACTCGGGCTGGACGGTTTGTGAAATTTATCGTATCGCGGTCCGATGTTCTGTGATACACACAAGGAAGATGTGTAGTGACAAACCGACAGCAGGTGAGAAGCGCAGCATAGATTCCAGAACGAATAATGAATGAATGATGAATCAACACAACAACAAAAAGCCGTATGTGTGGAGACAGATTCGTCAGGTAGTTCAGTCGATTCAGTGATGTAGACCCAGTCTTTTGTTTTAGTGATACACTGACATTTTTTAATTTCGATTTATTTGCATCTGAGGCGGTAAAATGCAAACACCATTCCTCTGTAATCCTCACAGGTGGCGCACTCTAAACTACTCACAGACACAGCTCAGCATCTCCGTCTCTATGAGCCAGTTTAGTTATTTTATATTTTAAATGGATATGTCTGAGTGTCATGACCCAACTGTATATTACATCATGATGTGAGAGTGTGTGTGTGTGTGTGTGTGTGTGTGTGTGTGTGTGTGTGTGTGTGTGAGAAGTGATATGGGTTTAGTGCTTCTAGTCGTAGCCTAGTATTGTTGTTAAAGAAAACAATATCACCGTCTGTATCAGTTCGTACCGCAGGGCTTAGCGCCGGTTCCCTGGATAACGCCAGATCGCACCGCTTATAATAAACGCTAATTTGTCTCGACTCACTCGCGAAAGAAAATAAATCATCAGCCCAGTGCTATAGGAATTAGAAACGTATGTGTGTGTGTTATATCTGAGAGGAGTGAGGATCCTGAGATATTCTAAACCTCGTCGCAGAAGTGACCTTCACAGGTTTAATTGAATGTCAAGGCCAGGTTTGCGCCGCGTGTCGCAGGAGCGCATGATGCGACGATGATGAAACCAGCAGCGCTGAAACCGAGCACCGAGCCCAGAAACAGAGCAGGATATCACTGCATTCTCCACTTCGCTGCCCTGCCGAGTGCCACGAGAGGGATTACACGCAACCGCGCGTCAGGCCTCGAATCTTCTGACGTGATTTAGAGGGCATCGTCGTTCCCGTACGATGTGTTCGTGGTTTCATTTCCGAGTGCGAAGCGCTGACCGCGTACAGATCTGACCGAGTTAAAATACGTCGAGTTGCAGAACGGAAACGTTCTGGTTATTTTATTTGATAGATTACTATGTTTGAGTTTCAACGATATATTTTTTCAGTGCCTTGGGGGCGGAGTTAAATACGAGTAATGTTCATTACTATACATATTACTCATATTGATAAATTTGTCTGCAGATCGATACAGATTTATACTGAGCGTGAGCTGTTGCGCATTATTTCTCAGACTGAACTGTTAAACAGAATTTTACACAGGTCGTTTTAAGTTGTTTGTGTAGATCAAACTGTTCATGCGTAAAAAAAAAAGAAACTTTGTTGAAAAGTTGTTGTCAAACCGACTCGTCCTTGTGGTTAAAGTAGAGCAATCAGTAGAATCAATAATAAAAGTAGTTTTGTGTACAAAGCCTTTGTGTTAACAAATTCACCCCGGATTAATAGAATAGTGTAATGTTTGTTCGGTAGGTTACATACTGTATAATAAGTCACATGCTAATATTTCAGCTTTGATTATGGCGCACTGTCTGGTGTCCAGTCCATGAACCGCTCGCAGAGACGCTAACGAGTGCTTTTCTTATGGACACAGCTGTTGAGTGCCAACACTGAGTCCTGTGAGTTCTCATCACGCTACCATGCGACTCCACCAGGTGTTTAAGTGATCTCACATCTCGCTCATTCAGGATGTTTGTTCTCGCGTGAAGTTTCAGACTCGGCTCAGTCCTTCCAGGGTTTAATAACGTGTTGCACGGCTCTTAAACCAATCCAAGTCATTATAATATTGACTTTGCATGTTTTTTGTTTGTTTGTTTGTTATGAATCTCACCATAAACATTTCCTTTGCCCTGTTTCCCAATGACCTGACGTGGCCCCCAAAAGATGAAGATGTTCGTCGGTTAACTATCTGCAAGTCCGATTGATTATTTTTTTTTTTTTTTTTTTGGAAACCAAGTCCAGACCCCGCGCCTGCGAACCTGTTTGTGTAATTTGTGTACGCAGAGAAGATAGCAGAGGGTTTGCGGTGTGTGTGTGTGTGTGTGTGTGTGTGTGTGTGTGTGTGTGGGGTTGGGTTTTTGGTTAAGCTTCACCTCGTGAGAACCGAGACAAGCAAACAAGGGGTTGTAGTTTAAATCCACCGTGATGAACATGTTGTAAACCGATAGAACGTGCTGAATGAGACCCACACGGCGGTGTGGATAGAAACGCCTGGAGTTTGGAGTGAACCGAGTGAACCCACTGCTGGAATGAAACACATACTTGATACTGATTCTGTTTTGAAGTAGAATTTTTTTTTTTTTTTTTTAACCCGAGCCCAAGGCTTAATCAGCGGACGGAAACCTGGATCGGTGTTGTACTTAAATGAATGCATGTTTTGTTTGTGTTATGTATTTTTCCATTGTGCTGGTATGTTCTCCTCACCGAGCTCCAAAATTCCCAGCATGCCTGTGGAACGTGGGCCGATAACTCTGTATAATCTGGCATTGTTTTTTTTTCTTTTTTTTTTCATTAACGTAATCATCATCATTAAATTTTTCGTTTTATTTTTCCTCATCAGTACGTGAGGTATGAGCTCCGGCAGAACCCGGCACCATTTATGCAAATCCAGTTTGCGCAACACCCTGTTTCAACACTGCGATTATGATTTGGCTTGCTTCGAGGTGACACCATGGGCACACATTTCTTTTTTTTTTTGGTGTTGCTCTTTGTTTGCTGTGGCGGATCAGTAGGAGGAGTCACGCCGCTTATACGTTCCCAGGACAAGCCGTTTAACCGCTTTCATGGGAATTTCGTAAACAATTTAATTGTGTGAAAGGTCATATGTTTAAAAACAAAACAAAACAAAAAAAACACATCACACCTTGATTGCAAAAGTGTAAAAGTGGCACTCTGAGGGTGCTTACTCGCCAAATCTCGCTTTACAGACCGGCGCACGCCGCGTGTAAGGACAGACGCAGGAGACTTGTTCGGGCACAGATGCTTTTTAAATATATTATTTTAAAAAATATTGTTTTTTTCCCACATTGTATCACAATGAAACAATTTCCGCTCTGTTCTGTGGTTAGTTAAGGACGACTTTTCAGAAGGAACACCATCACACACATTTCTGTGTTCTGAAGTGAAGTGATGGCGATCTCTGTTTAAAACCAGCAGTGTGTGTGTGTGTGTGTGTGTGTGTGTGTGTGTGTATAAACACATGCCGTATGTGGATAGTAACAGCGTGTGATGTTCTCAGTGACAGATCTGGATCGGCCGAAGAGAACGCACTCGGAGGAGCATCAGATGTGATCTGCGCAGCCGAGGGACGCTGGAGAGGAAGTGTGTTCTCCATCCGAGAGTGAGAGGTGAGCTCGGCGTTCTCTTCCTCCTCCTCTTCTTCTTCTCCTCTTTATTATTATTATTATTCTTATTGAGTTGAGATTTTGCGATTACTCCACGGGGGCAGCGTCCTGGCCAGTTCTCCGGATCATGCGCCGTGTGGCCGGACGA
Source organism: Clarias batrachus (assembly GCA_003987875.1). Classification (NCBI taxonomy): domain Eukaryota; kingdom Metazoa; phylum Chordata; class Actinopteri; order Siluriformes; family Clariidae; genus Clarias; species Clarias batrachus. The sequence continues at coordinate 89,991 of QMIH01000739.1, forward strand.
CCCGGTACACCCCAGAAACGGAGCCCCGGCTCGCTAAGCCCTGTGCACGAGTGTTAAAAGTTAAAGCTGTTTACGCCGCCCTGATGGTTAACAGCTACTCAGCAGTGGCGTGTCGAATGCAAATCACTCCTAATCCGTCCGCACTCGTGTGGTTTGAGGTCACCCAGTGATTTATCATCCGAATTGTTTATATTTTCTTCACCTTCCCCGACTTCCTCCCTCTCTGCTGCCCCCTGCGTCGTGAAAGTGTGTGTGTGTGTGAGAGAGAGAGAGCGAGAGCTATTTTAGACTCGGCATGTGGATCATCTGATGCAACACGAAAAAATCCTACCCAGAATGCTTTTACAGGGCTCTGATCTGGGATCAGACGGAGCAGCTCGGTCCCGGATCAAACGAGGGAGAAGAGCATCGGGCCGATCCCGGACCAGTCCGAAAAGGACAAGTGATCCAGTTCCAGATCAGTTTCAAAGACGATGCCATCCTGGTTCTGGATGAGTCAGAAAAGCACGGATCCAACCTCGGACCAGTCCAGAAACCCTCGTGATCCGATCCCAGATCAGTCTACAAAGCTTCGGAGATTCCTTCTAAAAAAGCTTGAAGTGATTAAAATAAAAACAAAAAGCATAATAATAATAATAACTTGGTTATCCGTCCATGTAAAAAAAAATAAATAAAAACTAAAAAAGTTCACGATGCCGTTTTAAACGAGCTCCATCTCAGATCAAAGACAAAGGGCTTTTATCTGCCAGCTCTCTAAAAGCCACATGAGTCCGCAGGAATCCCGTCCCTCCACGGCGAGAGGCTGTGAGATCTGATCCCGGATCAGTCCCGAAGGCCGACTCCGTGCTCAGGTGTACGTTACCTGTCGCCGTTGCGTAACCATACAGGAACACAATGAGTCCTTTCTGCTCGTCTGTAGAAGAGCGTGTTTGTCAGCCGTACAGCTGTTGCAGATTTATGCTAATTTGCGCGCGGTCCTGGTATTCATCGTAGCTGAGCTCCAGATCTGTTCCTAAACGTCCTGCTGTAACTGATTCATAAAACCTGGAGATCTGCGGCGTGTCGCGCTGAGCTGTTTTCTCATTTTCTAGATGGTTTAAGGGGAAAAAAAAGAGAGAAAAAGACAATTTCCCAAATGGGTTTGCGCGACTCTTCTCTAAGGGCCGAGTGTGTGAGTGTGTGGAGTTTTGGCATTGTAGATCCTCTCCAGAGTTTTGCATTTGCAGAGGAATTCTCTTTACACACTGTGGCATTGTTCTTACACACGCGATTCACCGTGTTTCTCTGAATTGGGCAGCGCAGTGTTTTTCCATCATGGCTCATGTGGTCAGGGGTCTCATTCAGAGCACTGCGTGTGTGTGTGTGTGTGTGCGCGTGTGTGTGTGTGTGTGCGCGTACGCATATGTGATATGGCAGCGGCTTTAAACTAGAGCTCTTAATATAGGCACTGACTATAGCACGCCGTCTGGCTCCTCGATAAGGCTGCACGGCTTACACACACTCACACACACGCGCACACACACACTCCGCTCCACGGCACACACTCGTCTCCCGTCGAGCAACAGCTGAGACTATTAAGCAGGGGAAGCACTCTACGGAAAAGCCCATCGCGGCAGACATTTGCGTGCGCGCACGCGTACGCGTTTGACCCTCACATGGCCCTCCTGCTCGTGTGTGTGTGAATGTCAGAGCATGCGGCGGGCCTTGGCTCAAGCTCCAGGCGACTGTATATCGTTCCTGTTCACCTCAGATGACTCACATACAGCGCGCGCGCAAGAGAGAGAGGCCCCACACACACACACACACACACACACACACATATATATATATATATATATATATATATATATATATATATATACAAACACACTCTCTATCTTCCTTACACATTCTTACCAGGAAACCAGTCTCAGTGTCACGTTTACGTCTGACCCCACACCACATGAACGCTCACCTCAGACAAACCACTGGCGCAGGCTGCGACCCCGAGCGACTCTTTAAGATGGAACGTACAGTATGAGACATGGCGTGGTAATGAGTCTCACTCGTCCCGCGGAGCGCAGCAGCGCACACGTAGCTATGCGGTTTTCTTTCATGCTCGGACCTGCGGTGCTCCTGCGATGTTATCACTCCGCCGCGGGTTTTGTTCATTGTTTTCTGTTTCGTAAACAGTCGGAGCGTGCGCTAGATGATCGACAACCACGTCTCACACACACAGCGCGTATCATGTCCGTCTGCGCGAGACGCTGTACACCGGACAGGATCGAGGCCACGCACGTCTGGAACTCCGAATCCCAAGAAAATAATAATAATAATAATAATTGTGTGAATGGGATTGTGTCTCGGCTCAGCTACGTCCGGTGGTGAGAGGGGGACGAGAGCGCGACTCTCACTGGTTAGCACTAGTCCTGCCGCTCGGTCACGCGGCGTTGAGTTTCTGTTCTCAACAATGTAAAGGAAAAGTCACTACATTTATAAGTGACATGAAACAAGAAACTCTGTGTGTGTGTGTGTGAGAGAGATTTTTTCAGGGAGTTTCTACCTGACGAGGAAAATTATTCAGTTACAGGTGGTTTAGTTCCTTATATATATCTGAAAGAAAGACAGGATATGTCCAGGAGAGGTCCGGTTCGTTTTATTTATGTCCCGGATGAAGCGAACTCTCTGAACGAACATCCGAAGAGCGTCGCGGCAGGAGTGTAAAAACGCACCCGTGTCTAACCGCGCCCTGCCGCAGTTGGGTTCCCGAACTAAGTTTCTGAGCGAGGAGATCTGACGGCACAAAGCCGACTCTATAAAGTGCGTAAGTGCAGCGCGCATTGTTGAATATAAACAGGACAGCCGCACCGTGTTTGGCCTAAACACTGGGCCGCGAGTCGCGTTTCCATTGAAACGGCGCACAGATGGCGGGGACGAGCTGCCAGCAGGATTTTTGCATGAACACAGAGATAAAAACCTGTCAGGCAGTTGATGGTTAATAACCAAATTTCTTTACCAAACATATTTTGTTTAGGCAAAGAGACAGGGTGCGCAGGCAGGCGGCGCGTCGGCCCTTTAAATCCATACGCGAGCGAGCAGCCGTTTCACCCCGCGTGAGAAATGTATCTTGGATTCTAATAGGGAAGTTGTGCGTTTGCCAAGGTACATGCGTGTCCTCAGCTAACCCCGGCACCCATATGGCGCTCGGCAGAGTCCACGTGAGGATCGCTGTGAGTTTCTGGAGGGAAAAATATCTGGAAGTGGTTTGTAAAAGAGAGATGAAAAAATAAAACAGAGGTAGGCGAAGCATTCTCTCTGGCAGCAGTGCCAAGTTTACTTCTGATTTGTTTACAGCCGCGCTCTCGCTCTCTCTCTCTCTCTCTCTCGCTCTGTGTGTGTGTGTGTGTGAGTGTGTGTGAGAGAGAGAAACGGGGCCTGGGTCGGTTAGAGGAGGGAGCTGCACTCGCTCTCGGCACAAAGACACACACTGTCCTCCATTTTGGAGACGAGGGCAGCCTGCAACTCATCTGCTGTTCAGAGTCGCGGAAGAATCCCCGGGCACACTGCGTACGAAACGGCAGAAAATAAAGAGGGAGAGAAGAGAGAGAGAGAGAGGGGGGAGAAACGTACGAAATAACAAAGAACGTTAACAGGTCGTTAGCGTGCACCCGTGGCTCCGGAGCGTCCCGGCACTGGGCCGCGGGCAGCGGCAGGTAGAAGCTGGCGTGAGCCGTGTGCTCTGTGGGAAACGGCTCGGAGTAGTTTGGACTCTGCCTTCTCACACACTTCACCACGCAGAGGCAACCGAGCGCACTTCATCAGCAGGAAGCGTCTGATAAAGTTCCAGACCATAAAGCAGATTATTTAGTAACCACACACACAGAGACACACACACACACACACACACAGACACACACACACGGCCCAGCTCCCACTTAGTATTTAGCTAATATTTGAAGGTTTTTTATGCCTTGCGTTTATCTTTATCAGTGTAGCGACATGTCTTTTAACGCTCTGTAGTGAAAGGTTGAATTAAAAATAAAAAAGAAGCTCCGAGTGCGACTTCGCTCCTTCACACCGAGGCACGGGACGCTGTGCTTTAGTGCGCCGTCTCGTAAAAGAGTCATCTGATTCTGGAAGATTTATTACTCTCTCTTTCTCTCTCTCTCTTTCTCTCCGTTCTTCTCTTCGTTTCAAGCAAACGTCACATTCCGCTTTTCATTTGATCGATATCTTCAGCGTCCCGATCTTTAATATCGGAGTGGCCCAGATGTCCTTTAGTGTGTATTATATGGATACGGAGTGGTTTATGAGTGTGTGTGTGTGTGTGTGTGTGTGTGTATGGGTGTATATATGAAGAGGGCCGGTTTGAGGGAGCCAGGCCGAATCGAGTGTGTGTGTGTGCGTGTGTGTGTGTGTGCGTGTGTGTGCGTGTGTGTGTGTGTGTGTGTGTGTGTGTGTGTGTGTGTGTGTGTGTGTGTGTGTATATCCAGCCAGCTGCAGGAGAGAGGAGACATTTTGTTGTCTTTCGCAGAGCGAGGGAGCGAGAGAGGTGCACCGACCTGTTGCCAGGACAAATGGTGTTGCCAAGACAATTTGGCAGAGATGTGTGGGTTTTTTTCTCTCCCTCTCTCCCTCCCTCCCTCCTCGGTTTTCACCCCTCCCTCGCTCTCACTCTCGTTCTGTTTTTTCACTGACTGATGACGGCAGCTGCTTGGTGAACACCCAGCATATGGGCCGATGTTTATATACTATTAACGAGCGTGTACTACGGCCCGGCTTTCATCTCCTTCACTCCTGCACGCTCACTCTTTTCCTCACATGGAAATATCTATATATATGTGTGTGTGTGTGTGTGTGTGTGTGTGTATATTTAGAAAGGAATTCCAGGAATGTCGACATTGTTTATCAGTTCGTAGCGTTTTTTTTGTACGGTCACGCGGGTTTAACCTCACGCCCGTCTCCAAAACCTCGCCTTTCCTCCACTGCGTCCTCGTCCTTTCCTCCTCCCGTTTACCGTGGCTCGGGTCGTCCGGCCCGTTAACGTCAGCAGATTTCTGTTATCAGGGTCGAAAGGAAGAGTGCGGCGCATGCAGCGTCCGTCCCTAGCGACATTTGGATCATACAGAACAGAAACACTTTGTTTTGCAGTAAACATTTTCAGCTCAGGATCGGGTAGTACAGAGAGACCTGTCCTCTTTTATCAGCGCTAAATACGCAACATGATGAACTGATCTTTCGTTCGATATAAACACGACCGAGGGGAGAAATGTAAAAGTGTGTCACATGGAAAGAAATAGCTCAGATACACAGGATCACGTGACGTTTGTGACATCACTCCCGTCATCAAGTAGGGACAAAATGAACCTTTCTGTGCTGCTGGATTTGTAAGAATATAAGATTACAACCTCACCTTTTTAAAAACCTCAAACCTTATTGGAAAACAAACAAACAAATAAACGAGTTCTGGTTCTACCCCAATGTTCGTCTCCACAGGCACAACCGCTCAGATCGAGTCCTCTGACTTGGTGACGCTCGTGTACACGCCAGGGACGCTCGATTATGGGGAGAAAAAACATCATCGAATTATTGACGATGATATCGAGATCACGATGATCACCATGATTATTCATCGAGTTTGGAAGTACGGATCAGGTCAGGGGTAGCTCAGCATTGGACTACGGTTCAGAAGGTTCCAGGTTCAAACCCCACGTCCACCATGTTGTCCCTTGAGTGAGGCCCTTAACCATCAACTATATATAACTATATAACTATATATATAATGAGATAAAATTGGAAGTCGCTCTGGATAAGGGCGTCGGCCAGCGTGGTGAAGGTGGCGGTGGTGGTTAAGGGATCTCAGCCTAATAGCTCCTGCCCGAGTGTCACTCACACACTACAGACAATTAGGAGTCTAATTGTCTTTGAACTGTGGGAGGAAACTGGAGTACCCGGAGGAAACCCACCGAGCACAGGGAGAACATGCAAACTCCCCACACACATAGACCCAGAGACGGGAATGGAACCAGGACAGGGCTAACCAAGAAGCCACCAGTCAGGAAGAGGACAATCGTTGTTCCCAAATTGCCCGTGTTTAGTGAATGAGTGTGTGTGTGTGTGTGTGTGTCCAGGGTGTACCCCTCCTCGTACCCCAAAGTCTCCTGGGATAGTCTCCAGTCGTCAAC
>QMIH01000739.1:103038-117187 GCA_003987875.1 Clarias batrachus
TATTTTACAGTAGACGTGTGTGTCTTGTTTAATTTTACAGTAGACATGCATGTCTTGTTTATTTTACAGTAGACATGCGAGTCCTGTTTATTTTACAGTAGACGTGCGTGTGTGTCTTGTTGATTTTACAGTAGAAGTGCTCTTGGCCTTTTTATTTTACATTAGATGTGCCTTTGTCCTGTTGATTTTACAGTAGACCTGTGTCTTGTTTATTTTACAGTAGACGTGCATGTCCTGTTTATTTTACCACAGATGTGCGTTTGTCCTGTTTATTTTACAGTAGACTAGTGTGTCTTGTTTATTTTACAGTAGACATGCCCGTGGCCTGTTTATTTTACAGTAGATGTGCATTTGTCCTGTTTATTTTACAGTAGGCGTTTGTCCTGTTTATTTTACAGTAGATGTTTTCTTGGCCTGTTTATTTTACAGTAGACGTGCGTGTCCTGTTAATTTTACAGTATACGTGCATGACCTGTTTATTTTACAGTAGACGTGCGCATGTCTTGTTTATTTTACAGTAGACATGCTCTTGGCCTGTTTATTTTACAGTAGACGTGCGTGTGTCTTGTTTATTTTACAGTAGACGTGCATGTCCTGTTTATTTTACTGCAAATGTGCATTTGTCCTGTTTATTTTACTGCAAATGTGCATTTGTCCTGTTTATTTTACAGGGGGTGTGTGTGTGTCTTGTTTATTTTACAGAAGATGTGCATTTGTCCTGTTTATTTTACAGTAGACATTTTTGTCTCGTTAATTTTACAGTAGACATGCTTTTGATCTATTTATTTTACAGTAGACATTTGTCTTGTTTATTTTACAGTAGATGTTCTCTTGGCCTGTTTATTTTATAGTAGACATGCTCGTGACTTGTTTATTTTACAGTAGACATTTTGTCCTGTTAATTTTACAGTAGCCATGCTTTTGATCTATTTATTTTATAGTAGACGTTTGTCTTGTTTACTTTACAGTAGAGGTTCTCTTGTACTTTTTATTTTACAATAGACATTTTTCCTATTTATTTTACTGTAAATGTGCTCTTGGCCTGTTTATTTTACAGTAAGCGTGTGTGTGTGTGTCTTGTTTATTTTACAGTAGACGTGCTCTTGCCCTGGTTATTTTACAGTAGACGTGCGTGTCCTGTTTATTTTACAGTAGACATGTGTGTCTTGTTTTTTAAGTAGATGTGCATTTGTTTTGTTTATTTTACAGTAAACGAGCATGTGTCTTGTTTTTTTTACAGTAGACATGCGTGTCATGTTTATTTTACAGTAGATTTGCTCTTGGCCTGTTTATTTTACAGTAGACATGTTTTTGTCCCGTTTACTTTACAATAGATGTGCTCTTGGCCTGTTTATTTTACAGTAGATATTCATCCTTTTTATTTTACAGTAGACATTCTCTTGGCCTGTTTATTTTACAGTAGACGTGCATTTTTTCTGTTTATTTTACAGTAGACGTGCGTTTGTCCTGTTTATTTTACAGTAGACGTGTGTATCCTGTTTATTTTAAATAGACGTGCGTTTGTTTTGTTTATTTTACAATAGACGAGCGTTTGTCTTGTTTAGTTTACAGTAGACGTGCCTGTGTCTTATTTTTTTTACAGTAGAAGTGCTCTTGGCATGTTTATTTTACATTAGTTGTGCGTTTGTCCTGTTTATTTTACAGTATACGTGTGTGTGTCTTGTTTATTTTACAGTAAACGTGCCTTTGGCCTGTTTATTTTTACAGTAGACATGCGTGTCTTGTTTATTTTACAGTAGACGTGCGTGTGTCTTGTTTTATTTTACAGTAGACGTGCGTGTGTCTTGTTTTATTTTACAGTAGATTTGTGTTTCTCCTGTTTATTTTACAGTAGATGTGCGCTTGTCCTGTTTATTTTTGATAGTAGATATGCTCTTGGCCTGTTTATTTTACAGTAGACATGCACGTATCTTGTTTATTTTACGGTAGACTTGTACTACTGTAGTGTTTCATATAGAACTTATTTTGTGCTATATGATCCTGTATATGTATGTATGTGTAAAAGATGGCAGCAACGATAAGAAACAAAAACCCTTCTGGGCGTACACATCTGTGACCCCCATTACACAACTCTTGTCACAAAGTTTGAAGTTCAACATGTCATTTCACATTCCCTTATGTAACACACACATGTGAGCGTGAAGGCAGTGATGTGCCTCAGTAAGGAGAAATAACAAAGATTTTAGAATGTATGATTTTATTAATTTCATTTATTTTTCCTAAAATTTATCTAATTTATTTAATGATTTCTATAAAACTGCTTTGCGACCATGACCACTGTTATATCAAAAAAAATTAATTGAATTTTGCCTATGAAGTAGTGTACATATATGAAAGGGATTGTAGAAAAGCACTTTGTGAGCTGGATTTGAATCCACTGATAGGAGCAGGCAGTCTAGCTAGCTAATCGGCTAAGCACTGATAAGCATCTGTGGTTTGCTCTTAACGTCACGTTAGCGCTGTTGCACATTACAGGAACCCGGCTGGGAATTGTTGCCACGTCCACCATACAGTACAGTGCTGACCTCCCGCAAAGCCATTTCCACATGTTTGGGCTGTTAGAGGAGTTCCTGGGAGGCCGGTCCAGACGGGTTCCAGACGGGGTTCCAGAAGTAGAGCAGACAACCTGATGATGGCTGAGAAAACTCAGTACATTAATGAAGCTGGGGATTATATAGAGAAATAAAGGGGGGTTTTAACTCTGTTATTCTGTACAAAAGACCCAGTTTGACTTGAACGCCACTCAAAAGTTTCGTCCTGTCCGTGCGCATATTTAGAGGCTTTAATTACCGTGCTGTCGGTTTTTATAAAGTGTGTGAATACTAATGCAGGATATGATTAAGATCTCCAGCGTTTACTGACGCGATCGATGTCTATAGCAGCGTCTAACAGATCCTATATAAAGCTCAGTAAAGTGCTGTTATTCCTGGATAATTGATTTGATTGTTATCTAAATAGAATTGTCTTCCTTTTCTTTTCCTTTTTTTTTTTGTTTTGTTTAATGCGTCAGCTCGGTTGGACACGCTTCGCTCTGTGGCGCGTCTGTAACGCATGCCGGGAAGAAAACTTTTGACAAGCATTCTGACCTGAGATCCGAGATCCGACATACAGGTGTTTGTAAAGGTAGAGTCTCACATGGCTGTAATCTTTCCTCTCAGTTTGTTAGGAGAGCAGTCGGCTGTCTTGTATCGTGTAGAATATAAATATGTGGTACAAACCGTCTTCAGCATCTCGTCCTCCTTACTTACATCACATGACATTTACAATCAGAGCGTTTGGGAGACGCCCTTATCCAGAGCGACTTACATTCCGTCCCATTACACGTCTGAGCAGTGGAGGGTCAAGTGACTTGCTCAAGGGCCCAGCAGTGGCAATTTGGTGGTGATGGGGTTTGAACCTTTGACCTTCTCATCAGCGCTCCATAGCCTTGACCCCTGAGCGACCCTTGTTACTTTTTACTACTCCGGTTACTTTGATGTCTGCTTTATAGGATTTGCTGTTTTTTTTTAACCATTTAACAAGCTGCTTTTAAGTGAAGTATTGTTATATTATTATTAGTAGTATTGTTGTCCTTATTATTATGATTACGTTGGTGATTACGGAAGGTGATCTGGATTCCTGGCACCTGCCTCCAGCGAGGGAAAAGGAAAAGCTGTAACGGCTAATCTTCAAATGCAAATCAATCACAAACGCCTGGAACACAGCTTAAGGCAGGCGCGGGTTGAAAACCGTGCTAAAGGTCAACCCAGGCGAGCGGCGGCGCTTTTACGCCACTGAAAGCCCTTTGTCCTCGAGCGCAGTCCGGAAGCGTCTCACCTTTTCAGATGAGAGGGATTTGACGGAGAAGAGAGAGAGAGATCTCATAGCGGTTATTATTCATAGTCCTGTTTTATTTATTTATTTTCTCTTTCTCTCTCTCTCGCTCTCTCTCTGTCACACACACACACGCGCGCGCGAGAACACACGATCCCATTCAGCCGGCACGAGGCACTTCAGTCTAACCTGCCCTTAAAGTAGATGACTCTTCAGCGATCATCCTTTTTTATTTTTTCAGAGCGTTGGCTTTATGATCCGAGCTTCTTCTCGTCGCGGTGGTTATTGACCGTCGTTCTTGCGCGACATTTCCGCGCCTACTTATCCTTCAGAGACGCACGCGGTTCTGTCAATTCACAGACTTATCCCTCATCACACACTCGCCGTTCTCGCGGCTAAGCCTGGTGTGTAGGAAACACCCCTTGCTACCTAATTATGAGAAAAGATAAGAGAAACATTGTTGCGTTTAAAAAAAATTTTAAAAAAAGAACAGCGCTCACTCTGATACACGACCCGCTTTCACAAAAACACTTTAGAAGAAGACTTAAAGAGCACAACATCGTCTGGGACACGCCAGCTCTTCAGACAGAAACAATCAAAGCACGTAAACTACTTTTAAATCTTAGAGAGGACGGTTACAGTTTGTGTGTGTGTGTGTGTGTGTGCGCGTTAAAGTTCTATCCGTGCATACGTTCCCGTCAGGTCTCGTCTCTTTCAACAGCTTCTTCACGCGTCCGCGCAGCGGGGCTCTCCGATGATGTTATTCCTGAGATGAGGCGCAGGCCGGCGCTCCAGCGTCAGGGTCACGGCTCGGGCTCCACCTTCCCCCTCCAGTTCCTGTTTCCTTTTAACGCTTCGTTCTCTTGGGATTTACAGATATGTACATACATAGCGCACGTGTCAGCGTGAGCGTACGGTTACTCCCTGTGGTCCATCTATTGCCTCAGGAGCAAGTATTGACACCCCAGGTGCTCCGTGTGTGGCACCGCAACCCTGATAAAACGATTCCACGCTCGCGTGATGATTCACGCCAAGATTTCGTGTTTCTTATACACGACGCGCTTACTGACTTTTAACCAGTGCAGAGACAGACACCGAGGGGTGACGCGTCATTATCGATATCTCGGTTTTATATGTATGTATATAAATATAGACGCATCACGGTATGGTGTAGGATTCCATACCGCGTAAGGACTGCTTTAAAAATAAAGCGTTGCTCATCACTCAGTCGGGACGATTAACCAGATTAGACGTTCAATCCTCTCCGGCTGAAACGGCACGAGAGAGAGCGCAAGCGGGGAAAAATTAAAAAAAAGACCTCGCTTTAGTTTCTAATCAGCCGAGGAGTCCTGGCACCGAGCGGAGCCCTCGGAACAGGAGCCTTTTCACACGTGCTCACACTCTCACCGTTGCCAGAATTCCTGCCGTTCAGCCGCATGGATGGCGCGAGCGCGTCGCCGCCGTGTTACAGCGTGACGAGAAAACACGTCGCGCCACGTTTCGCCGTTTAATCACAACGAGCAGCTCATTCACCAACTCGGATTCATCACGGGGCATTCGTCCTGGCTCTGCAAGCGCCTTTGTGTGTGTGTGTGTGTGTGTGTGTATGTGGGTTCCTCATTTCTAATTTATCCAGGATAATTATAACTAGCAGCACCTGATTACTTTGGAAACTAATCAATGGCTTCGTCCCAAAAACCGGAGGTCGTGTCAGCGTGGGAGATTTTAGAACGGCGTCCCGCGTGCTGATTGGTCAGGAGGTGTTGATTAATTCTCTAGAGCTGTAGTGCTGACGGTCGCGCAGGGTTTTTATTTTTTTTAAGGCGCTGGTCCTACCACGCTATTGTCGCTATGGTAACCGGTCGTTGTACAGAGGACAAGCCCGGTGTCATCGATGAGGGAGGGAAGGAGTCTCCAGTGTCAGCGCTATATCACAAAGTTTAGAAAAAAAATTCTAAATGTAATATATATATATAATATTTTTTTATATAAGAAATATTATATTTTGAAATCTTTTTTACAAATAGAAAAAAAAAATTGAATGATAAAATGTAAAAAAAAAATTTTAATGTTAAAAAAAGTAAAATCTTTAAAAAAAAATTTCAAAAACTTTTATATAAAAACAAAAACTTGTATTTATATGTATTATAAATAAATAGAATAAAGTTTAATATATGAAAGAAATTAATACATTTTATCAAAAATTAGTGGTTAACTTTGTGACGTGTGTTACGTTGCTGTGCCGTAAGAGGAATAAAACACACCTGCTCACTCATCTGCTCACACACACACACCTCGGCTGATTAATAATGTATCTTATCCTCTTGTAATGTTTTTTTTTCTCTTTTCGTCACGTTTCACACAAATTAATCAAGAATTACATTTTTTTTTTCACATCCACCCACCATCAGGAAAAAAAAAAAAAAAACTCCCCGTACCCACCGGAGAGGGATTTCTCCCGAGCCTCGGCCTCGCCACCGGCAACACACACTTAAGATGAATTCACAGAGACTTTATTATTTAATTTTTTCGCCTTTTTGATTTGGTTTCTGTTTGAGAGAGAGCAGTCAGCGGTGCGGTGCGCATGTGGAGAGCCGCAGCCGGTCCTGTTCCAAATCCAGGCCATCACTTTAGTGATTGAAGCAGCGCACAGGGGTGAGAGGTGACGCACGGAGGGAGCACCGCCAGCTCTGGTGGGCGTTCCACTCCATCGCCCGGACCGAATCTCTTTATTTATTTATTTATTTACTTATTAAAAGAAAAAAAAGACTCTGGTGAACTTCTCGTTCTTACACCAGACTCAACACGGCTCGCTTTTTTTATTCTTATGCTATACAATTATCTTTTGTCTTTTTTAGGCAGAAAATTTGGCAGTTGCTCTGCTATGCCTGTAGCACCATGATAAGACGGTAATTGTGTGTGTGTGCGCGTGTGTGTGTCTGTGTGTGTATGCGTGTGTGTGCGTGTCCGCTCCAGGGTTCGAGCTGTTCAGCGGTCCATCACATGAGCAGTCAAATGCTTCACCTTCTGTTGAAACGGCTCGTTATGTTGCGAACGAGCTCACGATCACGAGACGCCGGAAATCTCTCCGCCGCTCTCGCAGGAGCGCGCTCTCGTGTTTATTAATTTTTTTAATGAATGCATTAATTCATTTATACGTTATTGGTGGAATTGAGGCGCTTAAAAAACCCTGGTGTTAATTCTGTCTATGATTCTCAGATTTTATTTATTTATCCATTTTCATTCAATTTCTTCCTGTGAATCATTTTAATATTATTATTATTATTATTATTATTATTATTATTATCATTGTTTTCCCCACACACTGACATAAACCGTCCCCTCCCTGCCTCGTCTCATCTCCCGCAACAGACGTATTTGTGATATTTTGTTTTAAACCGAGGTTGTAAAAGTACATTAAGTGTACGAGCGATTGTCTAAACGCTTTCTCTTAACGAGTGTTTGTTTGCGGCGTTTATTGGCAAACACTACCTGCTACAACAATTAGCCGTAATTAAGCCGGGTTACTGCTGGAGGTCACATTACCGTTAGCGCTAATGAGAGGGGACTGACATTACCGCATCAAGCCTTTAGCGCTCTGATTAGCTTCCAGAAACTCAAACACGGAAACGCCGTCATAAAGAAGGTTCAGATAAATAACACACACACACACACACACACACACACACACACACACACACACACACACGCATGCACACAAGGGAGAGTTTAAAATGCGCTGTTTTTTCTAAAGACCTCCTGCTTCATACTCGAGCTTCCAGAGTTTCAGCTTTTGCTTTTATTTACATGCAGGTTTTTATCCTGCTAATGGTTTACTTCTTCTTTTTTTTCTTCTTTTTTTTCACACCTTTTTGGTGGTCATGTGAAGCTGAAAAAAAAAGGAATCGGTTTTAATCTAGGATGAATCTGTAATCTCCTCACAGAGCTGAGCGTAACGCCGCTCCTCGTCTCGCCATCATCTCTGACTTCCTGCCCTTTGTGTCCCTCTAATCATGTGGGATGATGTCATTCCCATCAATCTGTCAATCCACACCTCGATCGGATCCTCTTCGGGAGGGAGAGAGAGTAATGGATATATAGGGAAAGAGAGACGAGCAGAAAGAGAAGATAAAATTTAGAGAGAGACACAATGATAGATTAGAGATTCAGTTAGAGAAGGACAAAGCTGAAGAGAAAAGGAAAGATGAATAGAGACACAGAGACAGAGAGAAAAAGACATAGTGTTAGGGAGACTGGTTGATAGAGAGACAAAGAGAGAGAGAGAGACAGATTGGTATAAAGAGAGAGAGAGACACACATCGACCTAGACAGCGAGACAGGTGGACACAGAGAAGCCGTGCGAGAGATATATATACGTTAAGAAAAGCAGACAGACATCAAGAGAGACATAAATATACAGAGTGGGACAAAAAATGTACACGTGCGTCAGGAAAAGAAGAATAGAATGTTATACAGTATATCAACATTATTTTAATAATATTGTCATGTGATTATCATAATATTATCATATATATATCGTACAGCAATCAATTTAGTATTAAATTGTTTATACAAGTTTTTCTTTTCCTGAATTGTGTGTACTTTTTTTTTTGAGAGAGACGGCTAAAATTCATTCAGTGATATAAAAATGAACAACCATTTTGAAAAAAAATCTTTTTATGAATTTGTAGGAAAATCTGAGAAAGCCTTCCACAGTGTTTTTAACTTCCTGTCCAGTTGTCGAGGCGGCGCTGTCCTGTCCCTCCGGCTCGGCAGGAAGTCCTCGTTATTCCTCTGAAACAGAAGGCCTGAGCGAATCGATACACCAGAACTAGACGGTGCCAGGACGCTAGGACGTGTGATTAGTTCCGCCTGGGTTCCTGACGAACACGATATAAATACCAGATCTGATCCGGTTCTCGTAGCTGTCAGGAATCACGTCACATCAGTCAGCCCTCACAACATCCTCATGACCTCCCCCATTACCTCTTGTACTGCTTAACCGCCACGCCGCATGAACAGCCTGTACAGCAGGGGGCGCCGACGCTAACGCTAACCGAACATGATTTCGCGACACGCTGTAGAAAGCTTTAGAAATCTAAAGCAGATTTCAAAATGTGAACCTCCTGGAGCAAATCCTCTGCATGCATTTACACATGAAAACAATGTCTTTTCACTACAAACAAAAAACAAACAAAAACAAAAAAAACAGAGAGCTAATCAAAGTGCTGGAACGTCTAAAACAGATTTAAAGTCTTTTAAGTCACCTCCCAGATAATCGCTAATGCTGACGCGCGATAATGTAACCGAGGTCACGTGTTCAGTCGCGCCGTTTCTGGCTTTGTGATGGACGGAATTTTACGGAGCTGGACAAAGCGGCGATGATACAGATGTTGTGATCAGTGATGTCATGATGCCGGAGTTAAAGGCGCTATCCGCCCTCTTCCACATACAGGATGCACACGGAAATTTAAACTGAATGAACACCGACGTTAATAAAGAGATCCTCCAGTACTGTGATATCATCTTTCACAGCCTGTATCCTGAACCCCTCACAACTTTTACTACCGTGACACGCGGCCTTTACAAGCAGCATAGCACCTTTTCCTGCTCCCTTCCCGCGTGACGGCGAAGCGACCGTATGTCTCCTGAAAAGAGCAATAACCAGAGCATTAAGTGCTGAAGCGTTCAGAAAGAGAAGGTGATTTATCACCGCATCGCACGCTGGCCGAGTGAGAGCGTGCAGGGGAAATGAGTAAGCTTTTGTTTTTTCGTTTGTCATACACGCGGTGCCGTGCAGAAGTTGGCGAAGATGTAGAAATACACACACACACACACACACACACACACACACACAGGCGATGGGTTTTAGGAGGGAAAAACCACACACACACACACACACACAAAACAACAACCACAACAACTACGTGTGTGTCGGTGTGTGTGTGTGTATCTGTGTCAGTGTGTCTGTGTGTCTGTGTGTGTGTGTGTGTGTGTAAGCGTTTGAGCTTGAATCATCAAAATCACAGAATTCTCGAGTCGCTCACCAAAAGGCGAAACGTTCCCGAGCAGTCGGCCCGAGGAACGCGTGAAATTCAGCCTGGAATAAAGCCAGAGTGTTTCGCTCACCAACAGGAGGAGGTTTTGGGGAAAAGGGAAAAAAAACAGGCCGAATCGTCCTCTCCCCTCCTTTTACTCCTCCTCTCCCTCTCTCTCTCTCTCTCTCTCTCTCTCTCTCCTGCTCCGGAAGGCCGACTTGGCCCCGAGCCTGAAGTGCACAGGGTCGTTTCAGGTCAGCCCTGGAGTGTTTGGTGCATAGGAAGTGCACTGAGTTACACACTCGCTGTAGTTCACTTCCTCGTTTTCACGTGCCAGAGAGAGAGAGAGAGACGGAGAGGCTTGCCGAGCTGCTCCGAGGACGCATGAAAAAGCAGGCCCGAGACTGGAAAAAAAAACATTGCACGCGCTTCTCTCCTGGGGTAGACATTAGCGCCGCGCGAGTGTACATGTGAAGCGCACGAGGAAGGACAGAGGCACCTCGTCGCCTCTCGGCCGGGGATATGCCCGAACAGGTCGGCACCTTTAAGCACTTTTCTTTCTTTCTTTCTATTTTGTTTTGTTTTTTTGTTTGTTTGTTTTGTTTGTTTTTTTTTGACTCACGCACACACACACATACACACCAGCCTCTGGGCGCTTTAGCATCATGCTGCTGTTAGCTTTTTGGGCTGGTGTGTGTTCTTTGGCATTGTGGAAAGTGGGAGGACGGTGCGTGCTCGCGCTCTGAGGTACGGTTCGATCGGAATGCTTGTTGCTACACGTCGGGTTTTTATTTCAAAAGATAAAAGCAAGAGTCGCGCGCGGTTTGGGCTGAGCCCTTATTCTGACCTGAATACTGCCGAGTTACAAAATGAAGCCCTTCAACCGGACAAACGCTCAGACATTAACTCTAATTGCTCTGGATTGTGTGTGTGTGTCTGTGTGTGTGTGAGAGAGAGAGGTTAAAAAATTTCTGGAGTCCAGTTTATGTTTCCTGCGATACAAAAGTTTCCCAGTAACACCAGCTCCTCTCCAGTACGAGCCAAAGTAAATATCCGAGAGAGAGGGGGGGGGGCAAGGCCCGGTGACGCTGCAGATCACACCGGTCCAGTTACAGCTGACTGAAACATTTCCTCCCAAATCAGAAAAACGCAGCTGCATGTTTAATTCACGGGTTCTCTGCATGTCCTGACGGTGCGGGCTGCGGTCCCGCCCACGCTCCTGCCCCGACCTCATTTCCAGATCTGACCCCGAGCTGCCTCTGGCTGCATCGTCACCTCAGCAGACCTATCCGCTGCGCTCGCCGTCTTTTTACGTTTGTTTAGTAAAACACACACACACACACACACACACTTGTCTCCGCGCTGTCCGGAGGACAAGAATTTCACCGAGCTTGAGAGGTTAATGCACTTATTTATATACAATAGATACACACACACACACACACACACACACACACAGAGTCAGTCAAAAAAATGTACACACACGTCAGGAAAAGAAAAACTTGTATAAATATTTCAATACTCAATTTATCACTGTACATTTTTATATATTGTTATATACAGTATGATAATATGATGATAATATGATTAATGTCATATTAATATAATACACATTTCTTTGTATATATTTATGATCATACATAAGAACGCAGTTCTGGAGACACGCCTCTGACTCTGATTGGTCTGAAGACGTCGATTAATCCTCCCGCGTGGCGTGCTAGTAATATTAACGTGTTCGCTCTGATGCGTGGTTATGGTTTCCATAGCAACAGCTCTTCACAGGGACTCGTACGGCGCACGATAAGACCTGCGTGAACGGACGTAGAGATTGACGATGCGTTGAGGTCATGGTTACGGAAAGAGTCCGCAGCGTGAGCGCTTTGAAGCGCGTAACTTTAAAGCCGAGATTCTTTGAAGTTAGAATACCATGTAACAAGCCGTGTTTAGTTTTTTGTTTATTTACTATAAAGGTGAGGTTCTTTGAAGTAACGGTAACTTCTGTGTGTGTGTGCGTGTTATTTTTTTATTATTATAAAAAAACAAGAAAAAAGCGAAGGAGCGTTTGTAGCTTCTGTGACGTGAGCGAGGAGAGGAAGCCGCTGTTACAAGAGAATAATCAGCTTCATGGTGACTCCACTTCATCACAGCACCATGCCGCTGATTGTGTTACTCTACCAGCTCTGTGTGTGTGTGTGTGTGTGTGTGTGTGTGTGTGTGTGTGTGTGTGTGTACTGTGCAGTAGCTCTCAGGTAAACACTTGAAGTCGTTTCTTTGACAGCCGTCTCAGGTCGGGCTCCAGCGGCCCTGCGCCGCCGCCGCCGCCGCCTCCTCTGCGAACGCGCGCGTGATGGAAGCGCCGCGTAGGTGTCCGTTAATGTTGTTTGCCAATGCAAATGACGGATCTCGTGCCAAGCGCCGGTTCATACGCCGAGAGCAAAAAGTAAATCAATTACAAACCACCCGAGCCGACGCGGAGCAGCCGCGTCCCGCCGAGCCTTACGTTTCAGCCGCATTATCCGCTAATTTCCATGTTTAGACATAATTGCAGCAGGAGTTAAGTTTTAAAGCACTCAGCTCCATGATTGATATTGTTCATTAATTTAATTAGCGCGCAGAACGATAGACGGACGGCATCAAAAAGGCCCCGAGATTGAACGCCGCTCCTTCCGCCATGAAGAACGAAAGCTATTTTCTGCTTTCAGTCAGCGACGAGCGATTTATTTTAATTGGATGATGGGATGTTCGAGCGCGCAGCCGAGCTCCGTGGGTGTGCGGAGCGCTCGGACCCTCGCAAAAAAACATTCGCGAGGAGGGAACGCCACGCTCGGAGGGTCACACAATTTCCAGACTAATCGCTTTTATAGTATTAGCACTATATTTTATTTATTTATTTATTTATTTTTATTTGTTAAAAAAAAAAAAAACATCCTTAGTTGATCCCGTTGTGCGTGATGAATGGAATTATGGAAGGACACGTGCTCTGCTGCTTCAGAGAGGAGCGCTCACTTGGTAGGCGGCCTGCTCGTACGTGGAAGTGGAGATGATGTAGGGAGAGAGGAAGAGTGTGTGTGTGTGTGTGTGAAGCGTTTTATTCCCTTTACACCACAGCAGCAGCAATCAGAGTGTTATTTGTTAAAGGAAGCCACATGGAAGCTTTTACATGTTTATACTGTAAATAGAGTTAACGTGTGAAACGAGTTCCTCAGCATCGTCACCCGGGCTGGTCACATGACCTACAACAAAACCTGACCTCCCACACTGGAGACTCCTCCCGTAAAGGTTGAAGAAACGGCAAACAAACAAACTAACCAAAAAGAAAATCTGTCTCCAGCTTTGAGGTCAGGTCAGGCTTAACATTTTTTAAAATCCGGCCTTCTGCGTTGTGATTGGCCACAGGAGCTCTGTCTCGTCTCTGATTGGAAGGATGTGAGATTTTGAGTCAGTCATAGCTCCGTCCTCAGCCAGAGACCCGGTGGATGAAAGTGTGTGAGAGAGAGACGGAGAGGTTTGTTCTCAGGACTCGTCACGTCTCTCCTAACGTCCCCCCACGTGAGACAGCAAGAACACGACTGAGGCCACGTGATATTCACACATAGAAGGTTTACACTCCGCTCTCGCTCCCACCAGACCGGACCATGTCAGACTGTCCCGACTGATGTGGTCACATGACTGGGCTGTTGCATACAAACAGTCGTAACACAGACACACAGACACACACATGTGCACTAAGGTGTCAATCCAGCACTACTATGTGATCAGATTTGGGCTGTGATGGGGACGCAGCGGACCGTGAGTGGTGTGTGAGTGTGTGTGTGTGTGTGTGTGTGTGTGTGTGTGTGTGTGTGTGTGTGTGTGTGTGTGTGAGAGAGAGATGCTCCATAGCGGCGCTGTCTCTGGGGCTCGGCGTCGGGGAAACGAGGGAGAAAATGAGGTCAGCGTATCACTCAGACTCATTAATATATTTATGTCTGTATTACGGCACGCCGAGCAGAACAAACACCCCGTCCTCCGCTTCCTCACCGCCCGCTAGACGAGCCGTGCAGAGCCTAGCCGAACGGTGAACCTGAGCAACGAGACAAGCGCCTAGACAGGCAGCGCCGAACCGAACCGAACAGCGAGCCGAGCGCCGCTCGCCACCAGGACATCACGCCAGTCCACATTTACATATTCAAGATTTGGATTATTCCAAGTGCTGACATCCCTCTCTCTCTCTCTCTCTCTCTCTCACACACACACACACACACACACACACACACACACACACACACACACACACA
>QMIH01000739.1:117311-131489 GCA_003987875.1 Clarias batrachus
CTCTCTCTCTCTCTCTCTCTCTCACACACACACACACACACACACACACACTTGCCCCAACCTCACCTTTCCCTCCATCCCAATCTCTCTCTCTCTCTCTCTCTCTCTCTCTCTGACAAAAAAAAATGATTTCCAGTCTGCATTCTTTATGAGACGTGCGCCTCATTACGGCGCCTCTGATTAACCCCAATCCCCCCCCCACCCCTCGTCCCTCTCTCTCTCTCTCTCTCTCTCTCTCTCTCTCTCTCAGTCCTTATCCTTATGTCCTCTCTCTCATTTTCTCTCGGTCCGTCTCTCTGTCTGTCTATCCTTTTTCTCGGCGCTCTTTTGTTACGGCGGCGGGGCAGAGCGATGGCAGCCCGGAGTATTGTGTCTGACTCTCTCCCAGACAAACTGACCTCTGGGGATTTATTGACAGCTCGCTGTACAAAGGCAGACGTACGAGCGCGCGCACACACACACACACACACACACTCACACACACTCACACACACTCGCACTCATGCAGCCACATGGCACAGAGAGAGAGAGACACACACACACACACACACAAGGAGGGGAGGAGGTAATAAAAAATGGAGGGATAGAAAATAATTGGCGATCAATGACAACCCGGATCTCCTCCTCGCTTCAGACGCTTTTCTTCTCTTCTCTTTATTTTTTTATTGAAGGCAGAAGAGGACAGGAATAAACCCATAAAACTCTAAAAGGGCATCTCTGGTCCAAGGTGTAGTTTTTTTTTTTTGTTTTGTTTTGTTTTTGGGAAGGGAAAGAAAGAAGAAGGGAAGAAAATGGCGGCCTACGAGAATAGAAAAAAAAAGGAGAGGGAGCGGGAGAGGGGGGAGAAGGGATCTAATTAATTTTGAAGGATCATCAGCCCCTTTCGTCCAAGATAGAGAGAGAGAGAAAGAGGAGGAGGAGGAGGAGGGACAGGAGGATACGGAGGGAGGGAGGGAGGGACAGACGAGGGGAGGGACAGAAAGAGAGACAGAAAGAAAGAGAGACAGATGAGGAGAGAGACAGAGAGAGGGAGGAGACAGACCCCTGGACTGATTAGAATTCAGGGCAGGTAGGAGTCGGCTGCTCGCTCGCCCACTGAGGGGCAGCCGGAAAGAAATGCCACTGTGTGTGTGTGTGTGTGTGTGTGTGTGTGTGTGTGTGTGTGTGTGTGTGTGTGAGAGAGAGAGAGAGAGAGAGAGACAGAGATTGAGAGGAATGGCCTGTCTGATTGTGTGTGTGAATGAGCGTGAGCGCGTGTGTGTGTGTGTGTGTGTGTGTGTCAGTCAGTCGGGGAGGCGGTTCTCGCTTTTGTTCCCCTCCTTCACCTCTCTTCACCCCACGGGCAGGTGGATTTGCACCCTTCCTTTTGATGAGGATTCAGGACCAGGCCCCGCCCCCTTTCCCTCAACCAATCAGAGAGCACACCGGTCTGAGTTCAAAAAAAAGAAGAAAAGGCTCTTAGAGAAACACAGACTACACATCCCACAAACCCCAGGGGTTATTGTGTGTGTGTGTGTGTGTGTGTGTGTGTGTGTGTGTGTGTGTGTGTGTGTGTGTGTGTGTGTGTGTGTGTGTGTGTGTGTGTGTGTGTGTGTGTGTGTGTGTGTGTGTGTGTGATGAGCAGGGTTTATCCATGCTAGTACATTTTATTTTATTTTTTTGCTAACTAGCGCTGCTAGCATTTAACCCCCAACCTCCATTTTTTTTTATCTGCGATATCAAATAACACGGGATTGGAAAATCAAACGGAGGCTATTTTTTCCACATTGTGTGTGTGTGTGTGTGTGTGTGTGTGTGTGTGTGTGTGTGTGATATTACTCAACCGTGGGATTTATAAAATGTTCAAGTGACTAATGGAGTGTTTTGTTGAACCTTTCATTTCTCTTCCGTCTAACGTACCTTTAAAAAGCTTTTGAAACATCTTTATACCATGCAGCCTAATGAGGCCTCTTTATTAAGGCCCGCTAAGTGTGTGCGTGCGCGCGTGTGTGTGTGTGTGTGTGTGTGAGAGAGAGAGAGAGCATTTTACTCTCCTTCACCATCAATATGTATGAAGGCTTCATTGTCCGCGTGCTGTTCATTGTGCATCATGGTATAGACAAAGCGTCCGGAAAAAAGAGAGATAGAGAGAGAGAGAGTGTGTGGTGTGTGTGTGTGTGTGTGCGCGCACGCCTTTGATCACTCCGTCTCTCTCTCTCTCTCTCTCTCTCATGCATATATTCTGTCGTTTCAGATCACGATCAGAGGAGCACAATGTATGCCGTACCGTACTCTCCTCATTTCCAATTCATTAGCTTTAGGGGCCGCGTTAGCGCCGCGCTCATAATTAATGAGCGTCATTTTGACGTGACGTTAATAACCAGTCCGACCGCTCAAGAAAGCGACGCGCTCCAATCTCACGCCGCGCTCGCCCCTCTCTCTCTCCACCTGAGATGCAAATCCAACCCTGAAATATTATTCATGTTTCATATGGAAATGATTCTTTTGCATGCGTGATTTACGATCGAGCGACGATCCGTATGTCCGACTAAATACAGTCTAGGTGTCGCGGATCTTTTTTTTTTTCTCTCCTCGCTGCTTTATTTCATTTAATTACATCTAGACATTCTTTTTTTTCTTTCTTCCTTTTTTAATCTCATTCAGGGAAATGTTCTTCCCGTTGTTTCTTCACACGTGATTCATTTACATAATCCTAATGTTTATTTATTATATACACTGTACATATATATATATACATATACGCTGTACACTCTGTCGGTGATGACATCATGTTTTTCAATGTTTAGTCCACTGTTGTGTGAGTTTTTTTCTTCTTCTTAACCTTGAGCACAGTAATGTGTTCTGTGTGTAGATTAAATTCATAGAAAAGTTGCAAAAGTGAAAATCAAAGTCGCCAGAAGTCGGAGATTAAAGAAACTGAAACATCAAATGTTGAATTTTGATTTTATGTATATGTTACGGACACCCGAGCGACTCCCTGGAATCGTGTTATTGTGTTATCGTGGGTTATTGTGGGTAGAAATGATAATGTCGTGTTGTGCGAGCAGAAATCGGTCAAAAATTAAAGTCTGATTTATAATCGGAGCGCGTCGCGCTCGGATGTGAGGGAGGAACGGAGAATTCCACTACTACTTCCTGTGATATTTTTTATCCTTATTAAGGAGATTCAGCAAAACTCTTTGAATGAGTTGTAGTTGTGTGTTGTTGAAGTGTTGTGTGAGAAACGTTTGACAAACTTGGTATGGGAGGAAAACAGTTTCTTTCCTTTATTTTCTGGGCGGAGGTTCGGCTCTTCGGGACGGGGAGTTTTCGTCAGGTCTAGCCGTCTGAAACCATGTGCAGGTTTTCTGTAAGGAAGTTAAGGGTTTAATCTGGACGGGAAACTGTTCGGGCCACAGGTTTGGCTTTTTAATGAGGTGTTCCTCAGTGTGGAAGTTCAGGACAAAAGTTCCAGCATTTTGATACAGACTTTTGCCAGTTTAGTTTGGATATCGGGTGAGTTAGTGTGAAATTGTGGCATTTCGGTGTAAATTTTTTGGCCATTTGATATGCAAGTCGGAGATTCACTATGAAACATTCACTATGGAACTTTGGTGATTCATCCTGAATTCTGGCTAGTTTGTTATGGGATTCTTTTGTACGAAATTTGACAATTCAATACATAACTTCTATGTAATTATGTAACTTCAACACATAATTTTGGCAGTTCAGTATGGAATGTTGGTAATTCAGCCTGAGATTTTGGCAATGTTATATGGAATTCTGGCAATTGAATATAAAGTTTTGGCAAGTCACTATAGAATTTTGGTGATTCAATCCAAATTCGGTAAATTGTTATGAAATTACGGGAAATTGAATTGAATCACTGATTATGTTACTCCAGTGATTCAGTACAGAACTCTGGAAAATCTGTATAAACTTTTGACAGTTTGTAGAAAATTTTGGTGACTCAATATGAAATTCTGCCAATTCAGTATGATGTTTTGACAAATCAGTATGGAATTTTCATGATTCGTTATAAAGTCTAACTTATCAACATGGAATTCTTGGAAATATAATATGGATTCCAAATTCTGGTTAATTGTTATTGAGTTCTAGGAAATTAAGTATGAAATTGTGACTATTTAATATGTAGCTCCGGTCATTCAATACAGAATTTTGTCGATCCAGAATAACATATTGTCAATTCACTATGGAATTTTAGTGATTCAATGTGGAATTTTGCCAATTCAGTATGACATTTTGACATTTTCACAATTGAATTTTGGTGATCTAAATTCTGGCTTATCAGTATAGAATTTTTTGAAAATTTTATTGATTTTATATGGAAGTGATTCACTATGAAAAGTAGGATTTTCAGCATTAAAATTAAATTTTGCAATATGGAATTTCAGCCTTCCATTATGGAAGTTCACGGTCTTGTTGACACGAGTGCTCCACTGCTCAAATACCCAGTGAACCTCCAGTGTTGTGTGATTAATTGTAATTAAAGGGTAGACTTTAATAAACACTATGCCAGAGTTTCCCTGTGTATTTTTGTATTTTGCCTACATAATTTTTCAAAATGATGTAAAAATTTGCCCTCTGTATTTCCTAGTTGCTTAGCAACAGCACTCATTTGAACAACTGCATTTGAAGAGCGAGTGTATTGCGTTACACTTCCTTAACATCTGGCTAAATCGCAACCTGTCCGGTGTGTTCCTGGCAGTCAGGGATGATGTTCTGTGTGAGACAGGAGTCATGTATTGAAACGCAGTTCTCCATGACCGTCATCCCAAACTCGACATCCGAACCCGCTCGTACTCAGCGTGTCTGTGTGTAATGGGCCGATGGATTACTTTAGTTTATAGACTCGTATTAGTGTTTCACATACGGAATCTTACAGCGTGTTGCAGCATCGGAGGAAATGATGCTTTCATGGCAGAGTTACACGAAATTACACAACACTTAATGTCGTTGATATGCTAATGACATTCACAAAATTTCAGAATTAGGTTTATTATGAATATTAATCATTCGTGCTGGCAGAAAGATATGTGTGTGTGTGTGTTACAGTATTAACATGCTTATGAGCTGTAATATATGATAAATTAGGGTGTGGTGGTATAGCAGCACGGATAATAGGATTAAAAGGATCGCTCTTAGCCTTCACACAGTGATATAGGAGTCTCTCATTGCCACGACGTCCTCAGCAGTGTGTGTTCCACAGAGCAGGCGTCTGAGTCTGTCATGGTGTTGCATCATGGGCAAGTACGTGCACGTGTTTTTATATTTATTACTATATTATTATTGCATTATAATAAATTATTACAAAAACATGTATTATGTGCTATGTGGCACTGTTTGCACTTATGTAGCAGAATGTGTGTGTTTTTACACACTACTAAAGCTATGCTTCATTCTCAGGAAAGTGTCTGAGCTAGATCTGTTGCCAATTGGATTGGATTGAATGGATTGATTAGATTGGTTTGGATTGGTTTGCATTAGATTGGTTTGGATTGGATTAGATTGGATTAGATTGGTTTGGAATGGATTTGATTGGGTTGGTTTGCATTTGATTTGATTTGATTGGTTTGGCTTGGTTTGGATTTTATTGGATTGGATTGGTTTGCATTGGATTGGATTGGACTGGTTTGGATTTGATTTGATGGGTTTGGATTGGATTGGTTTGGATTTGATTTGATTGAATTGGGTTGGTTTGCATTTGATTTGATTGGTTTGGCTTGGATTGGATTAATTGGATTGGATTGGTTTGCATTGGATTGGTTTGGATTGGATTGGACTGGACTGGTTTGGATTTGATTTGATGGGTTTGGATTGGTTTGCATTGGATTGGGTTGGTTTGCATTGGATTGGTTTGGATTTGATTGGATTGGGGTGGCACACCAGGGTCCGGATTCGATCCCCGGCCATGCTCGATTCACGTCTTTGTGTGCATGGAGTTTGCATGTTCTCCCAGTGCTTGGTGGATACTCCGGTTTCCTCCCACAGTCCAAAGACATGTAGGTTAGGCTAATTTACATTCCCAAATTGCCCGGTAGTGTGTGAATGAGTGAATGTATGTGTGTGTGTCTGTGCCATGCGATGGATTGGCACCCTGTCCAGAGTGTACCCTGCCATGTGCCCTATGTCTCCTGGGATAGGCTCCAGACCCCCCGTGATCCTGAATACAAGATTAAGCAGTATAGATGATGATTGAGAGTGAGTGATTGGTTTGGATTGGATTGGACTGGTGTGGATTTGATTTGATGGGTTTGCATTGGATTGGTTTGGTTTGGATTGGATTGGATTTGATTGGAAAGAACTCCTCCTGCACGTTTATTTTTGTTTAAACTGTTTTATTCTACGTGTTGTTTTGTATGAAGGTAACGTAGTTTTGAGGATATTATGAGGATATATTATTTTGAGGGTATTATATCATGTTTGGAAAAATCGAAACATTCAAATATGTCACGAATTGCAAAACATCTCTGTTGAAAATACAAACGTATTTTAAAAATAAACACTATGCCAAAAAAACATATGGAAAAGTCAAGCTTCCCCATTGAATAACCAAAGTTGCAAATTAATGTCACATTTTTTACATTTTCATATGGAAAAGCTGTTGAATAACCAAAACAGCTGAACTTCCTCACTGAAAGTCAAAACTTCTGTAATGAAAAGGTAAAGCTTTGTATTAAAAATACATAAACTATTGTATTTAAAAGCTCTGCAGTGAAATGTTTATAATAAAAACCAAATGTAATTCAAAGAGTCAACCTTTTGTACTACAAGCTTATGTTCTGTACTAAAGGTTGATGTTTGTACTGAAAGCTGATCTAGTGTTCTGAAAATTTATCTAGTTACTAAAAGCTGATTTACTGTACTAAAAGCTGATCTGTCCTGAAACCTGATCTTCTGTACTGACAGCTGATTTTCTGTACTAAAGGATGATCTAGTGTACTAAAAGCTGATCATCTATACTGAAAGCCGTTTTGCCTGTAACCAGTATTTCACAGTGAAAAGCAGAAGCTTTGTGCCGAGCGCCTGATCTTGTGTTGCAGGTCTCACACACACACACACACACACACACACACACACACACACACACACACACACACAGAATCGCTGTAATCTGTAAAGTTGGTATCTGATCACTTTTGCGGGTAAATCAGTATGGGATGAAATCTCGGTGCCCGTGACTGGTCCTGAAGTGTAATGGTGTTTCATCACAGGCTCTCTCTGCACCTCCTCGCCTCTCCATGGTGCTGGACGCCCCCGAGCGATCTCCGAAACGCGGCGGTGCCATGTGTTTGTTTGGTTACGACGCCGAGGGTTTCCAGAACTCTTAATGAAAGGGCTGATTATACGGAAGTCGGACCGCCATGCTGAGACAGGATGTGATTAATGATAAGACACTTGGCATTGTTCTTCCTGAGCACAGACAGAGAGTGGGAGCCGTGACGCCCGTCATCACACTCTTCTGTCCTCCGTCATGAGCTCATGAGCAGGAGAGATCCACAGATCCGTCTTCCCTACATGTTTCTGGAAGCGCGCTCGATCAGGATCAGCGCGGTAATAAATCTGATTTAATGCTAGGAATGTTCGCTGTTCCACACAATTCCCAGGTCGCGCCGAAATTCCGAGCTGAATTCAGATATGAAAAACAGACGGCAAGTCGCTGAGAGCGCAGAGCGAGGGAAAGCACAGCGTCCGAGACCTTACCTTCACACCACCACGCCGGTGTTGATTAGCGTCGCCGTGCGTCGCCGTGCGTCGCCGTGCGCTTCCCGAGGGTTCGATAGGAAACACCAGCAGCTGTAATGTTTACACTTTATAATACACCTACAGCGCACGCGTGGGTGTGTGGGTGTGTTATAGAGCTCATATAATATTCACATCGTCATCAACTACAACATCACACACTTTCAACAAACATCAAAGACTCTGAGTTAATTCAGTTTACTCGACATCAATGGGACGTGCTGTGTGACTCTCTAACCAAACATATCTGTGATTTACTCACATTTATTTACATCCTGTGTTACATTTGTTTTTATTTTGTAACAAACAAAATAATTCAGAAGTCGGAGTTACAGCTGAGAGTTACAGCCTTTGGGATGAATCTAGCTGTGTGTGTGTGTGCCCTCCCACTTCTCCTCAGTCGGCTTTGTTCAGTGTCTCAGACAGACTCACTGATGTGGTTCCTGACACACTGATCTCAATAAGCAGGGGCTCAGGTAGGAGGGCGTGGCCTAAAGCAGCGATCCAGGTGAGGTTGGAGTTGACGTACCGTACAGTGCGAGTCCTGTGTGACCTCACAGATGATTAATGAAACTGCACGTTCACATGCTGTCCGTTAGCTGGAAGTGTGCGTTAATGAAGCTACGTGTACCGCTGATTCGTGTTCAGGGTTAAGTGAGACGTGTGTGTGTGTGTGTGTGTGTGTTTGGCTGCGTCCTCACTCTTCCACCATTGTTCAGCGATCAGAGCGAGCCTCTTTCTGAGCAAGGAACTAAAAGTTGGAAGATCACAGACTTGGCGAGCGTCGCTCCCTCACCAGACTGTCGGCCCAAGCAATTTATTTGCATAAAACTGAAAGAAAAATGTGTGTGTGTGTGTGTGTGTTTGCTATAATCATAGAGTTTTTGCACTTTTACAGGTTGTTGATTTGTCTCTCACTGTGTTTTTTGTCTTGCTGTTTTGGACGGGTGGAGGTCAGAGTTCAGGTTTCAGTGCGACATGAACGATTACTGACTCTCCGTCTCTCTCTCTCTCTCTCTCTCTCTCTGTCTCTCCCTCCCTCTCTCTCATTCTCTCTCTCTCTATTTCTATCTGTCTCTCACTCTTTTTCTTTCTTTCTTTTATTCTTTCCTTCTCACTCTACCTCTCTCTCTCTCTCATCCTAACTTTACTTAGAATTTATTTCCTTTCAGCAGCAGGACAGAAATCTCTCCCACTCTTGCGTCTCTTCTACATATTTTAATAACGACTAAAATTTATTTGGAAAAAAAAGATATATAATTCGTTAGTTGATAATAATTCGTTAGTTGATTCTGGACCAAGGCCGTTTTAGCTTTGATCAAAGTTTTTTTTTTTCTTCTTCTTCTTCCCTGTCAAACCTGGAGCCGCGGCAGGGCCTCGGTCCCACACAAAGCGGCTTTATGAGATAGTGCGTCCTCACACAGCGACGTTCCAAGGACGTTAGGAAACATCTTTTTTGAGATAAGCAGGAGCGCGGCGCGTCTGAAACTGAACTGCTTTGTATCCTACGCAGAACCGGCGGCCTTGTTCTCCGGCAGCTGGGCCGTCTGAGTCGCCGCGTGGTTCAGATTAAGCGGCTGGACGTTACAAGCGGATTCCTGCCGCCTCTGGACGGCTTGGCCCGTTCTGTAGTCTATCAAGAGCGGCGGACACGCGCCCCGAAAATCCCGCGAGCCAAGAGAGGATGAGAATCGGTCGTAACTCCACATGGCCCGAGGCGCTGCATCACGAAATGGTGGATTAGATATCAGATGTCGTTCTGATGCGAGGCTGGGAATTCTGAAAGTGAGGTATTGTTTTGGAATTGGACCAGTTTAGATTTAATGGTTTTATATCAGGACGTCACACGTATGAGGTCTGTGATGAGTTCACATGGTAAAGCCATGTCTCTCTCTCTCTCTCTCTCTCTCTCTCTCTCTCTCTGCCTCTCTCAGTGTATCATGTGTATCTCGTTGTGATGTACATCAGTAACACTGCTTTGGTGTAGTTTAGTGTTTGTTCTGTTTGTGTAATTGTAGTTGAGTGTAACTGTAAAGACTGAAGATGTTGTTGTTGTTGTTGTTGTTGTTGTTGTCCATCTGGAATTTCACTGAATCCCCTGCCCCCGATCCTCTAGGATTCTTTAATCTGATTGGTCAAAAGCTCTGGGTTCAACTCACACTTTATGGAAGGAGTCTCCACTTCCAGCAGTTCTGATGAATCTAAACTTGACAGTTTTTCCGTTGAGAAGAGACGGACGCTGACGAGGAAGCCGAGAGTCCTTCTGCTCGAACCCTTCTCCTCAACATTCAGTGTAACTTCAAACTGATGAAACGTTGACGTGTCGTTATTGGATTCTAATCAACCATTGATGATTTTTCACTACACGACACGGATACCCGTCAGAAACATCTTCCACTCGTTCTCACACACACACACACACACACACACACACACACACACACACACCGCCGTCGACTCTGACAGTCTCACTCAGGTACGTCCTGCGTCACGTCTGCGCACTTGCTTTATACTTTGTTACAAACATCAATCAGATCGATTTTGTTTGCTTTTTGTCATCGTTTTTTTTTTTCTCCTGTATGTGTGTGTGTGTGTGTGTGTGTGTGTGTGTGTGTGTGTGTGTGTGTGTGTGAGACGACAGGCTCGAATTTCACCACACCCTTTCATTCTAACCCTCTCACTACACCACACCACATGGACTCCAGCTCGAGAAAGGAGCGCGAGTGATCTCCTTTTACTACCAGCCTGCCGTCAAGACACACACACACACACACACACACACACACACAGTGCTACTTGTTGAAAATGGCGATCGCGTCACATTTGGCAGCGCAGGATAAGTCCTGGCACCTGGTACACGCCGACAGTTACTGGTCGCTCCATGTTTTGGCACATGCACACACACACACACACCCACGCGTACTCGCGCACAGAAGAGTACACACACGCGCACGCGCGCACACACACAGCTATCGGGCATAGACGGAGTGATCTGGCAAAGAGAGCAACACGTACATTCCTCACTGGGTATCGCAGCAACAGCTCTATGACGTTTGTGTAGTCCTCCGTACAGTACGTCTGTTTCCCAACCTTACACACACACACACACACACACACACACACAGTCAAGACAGCCGGAAACAACAACAGCAGCACAGGGTACACTTTATCCAGCTCGGGGTCATTTAGAGGGGACCTTTAATGCAAAATTCAATGTTTTTGATGCAGATCTACCCCCTCCCCCCCTCACCCCCCCACCACTCCTAATGTGACCTCATAAAAGAAAATCCCCTCCCCTGGCTCATCACTCAGCCCAGCCGTTCTCCAGAGGGGCGTGGATCAGCAGGGGCGTTTGTAGCCGGATGAATGATGTCACACCGCTCCTAGGAAAGGTTTGCGTGTTTGTTAGAGCTGAAGCGATGTTTATTTGTGTGAACATTTTGATTATATTGATTTATACTCGATCATAGATCGCTGCGATCCAGAACGTTTATATTATTTAAAGAAAAAACATTAAATAAAATCTAAATAGAAAAAAAAAATACAAGCTGTCAGTTTTTCCTGTCGCAGCTACACAACAGCGCAACACGGCAGGTTTAAATATGGAAAAGAGACGTGCTGTCCGCTCACTTCTGCATGCGCGACCGTACTAGTGAGAGAGAGAGAGGGAGAATAAGCCCCTCCCACCCAGACATCACGACTTGTTTTGCCACAGATGATGTAAGTGTTAACCACACGGTGGGGTCGTGTCCCAAATTAAATAATCAGTGTGTCTGCTGTAACCACACTCGCTCGGCTCTTATTGTACTAATACTTATTACTTGTTATTTGCACAAAACTATTTTCTATCTTACAAGGAGAGTTTATTGTTTACTGTTTCTCCTCCCACTACCTCGACTCATTACCTCATAACTACAAAGTACTGAAGTGTGTCATGTTGTTGTTGTTGCTACTTTGTCGCTCTTGTTTGCAAATTTGCGCGTCTCTTTTGTACAGGACTTGGATAGTTTTCTGTTAATTTAAAAATGTCAATCTGTCTTGTTCTCTAGTTAGCTAATTAGGTTTCTTAGTTAGCTAGTTAGCATTGTTAATTTATGTTGTGTATCACCTCGGTCCCGGAGGAACATTGTGTCCTTTCACTGTGTACTCAACTCTAGAGGGTTGAAATAACAGTAAAAGCCTACATGTAACTTGTAACTTGTAACGTGTCTGTGTGTGTGTGTGTGTGTGTGATTCAGCAAGTGAAGTGAACCGTGTGGACGTAATAACAGACGCACTTTACGTTTAATTAGCATTCAAATGCACGTTAAAAGTCGAATCAGTCACTTTGATCAACAGTAAGAAAGTTACCGAGAGCCCCGCCCAAGTGTCGTTTCCCCATTGGCCGCTCGGACCTCGCCGTGGTGGGTGTGTCACACATCCTCATTAATAGGAAACGCTCTCGCAAACGCAGCTCGAGGTGCCGTCCCAAAGTCCAGAAAAAAATAGAAAAATGCAATCAAACATCCTGCAGAGAGAAAATCTCGTCCATTAGAAAGAGGAAAGTGTGAGCCGAAGCAACAGAAGCGCGAGCGGATCGCGCTAATTGGGAGGCGGCGGTCACGGGGCGGTGTGTCTCGCTCCGGCAGCGTTTGGCGCGCATTCAGGCGGGCCGCGTGCATGTGAGTCGACACGGTCGCCCGAGAAAACACACCGCAACACTGAGACCTTTCAGAAAGTTTCAAACACTCACACATAATAAAGAAAGCGTGTGCATGTGTGTGTGTGTATTAGGAGGCGGCTAATCAAGAGCTTTAGTCCCCATTCTACACTCCTGAGGGGGAGTGTGTGTGAGAGAGGAGGGCGTGTAAGGACATGTGGTTTGATGAAGTCTTTAGGTCTTTGGTCTTGTGAAGGGGACAAAACTGGAGGAGAGAGGACAGAAGAGAGGAAGGACAGGAACGAAGAGACTACGAGAGAGAGAGACCGCGAGAGACAGAGACGGGGTAAAAGAGAGTGAGAGAGATGCAGAAGGATGGAGAGAGAGCGAGAGAGAGAGAGTAAAGATGAAGAGAAGAGAAAGTGTGATTGAGACAAAAGTGGTGTGATGAAAGAACGAGGGAAAGAGAGAGACGAAGAGAGAGAAAGAGAGAGAAACAAGAACATGGCGTGTAGAGAGAGAGAGTGAGAGAGTGATAGAAAAAAATGGTGTGAGAGAGGGGGGTTGTAACACCACTTTATTAGAATTAGTATGATTATTATGATTATTTGTGTGTGTGTGAGTGAGTGAGAGAGTGTGACTGTGTGTGAGCACGGATGAGAAATGTGTCTACGATTGCATCTGTGTGAAAACGTGTGTGTGTGTGTGTGTGTGTGAGATGAATCTGGGTTAGGCCATTCAAAATTAAAGAATTATATAAGCAGCTGAGACCAAGGCACTCACACACACACACACACACACACACACACACACACACACACACACACACTCTCTCTCTCACTCTCACACACACACACACACACATAGCTACACTCACACGCTCGTTTTTTTAACACACACTCTTACACACTTTCATACACACATGCTGTCCCACACACACACACACATAAACACACACACATACACACTTTCTTTCTTAATTTTCTTTCTTTTTACACATCCAAATAAAAGCACACGCACACACACATTCACACACACACACACACACTTATACCGTACTCATGGCAACAATGAGTAACACAAAACCCTAGAGGTGTGTGTGTGTGTGTGTGTGTCTGCGTGACCACTCCAGTGAATCAATCACGCAAAATCTCATTGTAAATTTCTATCTCTGTCTGTGTGTGTGTGCATGTGTGTGTGTGTGTGTGTGTGAAATGGGGTTGGGGTTTTGTGTTCATGATGTTTTTTGCTACTTATTCTGAAAGTGAAAATGGTGTTTAATACAACTCTCTCCCTTTCTGTGTGTGTGTTTTCCGCAGGGCGATCGTGTGAAGGCTCATTTCATGCCTGGGAGAGATGAAGTGAGCGCAGTGTGTTTCACCAGCACCAGCAACCTGTAGCATCGTGACCCTGTGCCTCTCACCACCACCACACACACACAGATACACACACACACACACATACACACACACCCACACAAACGCACACACACAGACGGACAACTACGACAGAGCGCCAGCCGACTGTAAGTATGTATAACACACATACACACATACATTCACATACTATATACACAAATTTAACATACGTTATGTACACACACACACAATACACACTAAAACACTCAATATACTGTATACACACTAATACAAACACATACACACATTAAAATACAAACTATATACACAAATTGAGCATACATTATGTACACACACACACACACAATATATACACACTAAAACACACACTATATACACAAATTGAACACACATTATGTACACACACACACACACACA
>QMIH01000739.1:136059-148559 GCA_003987875.1 Clarias batrachus
ACATACACACACACACACACACACACACACACACACACACACATGCAAATAAAGAGGCGTATTCAGATTCGTCAATGAGTAACGGCTGCAATACCAGACATTTACACACACACTCACACACACACACACAAACGCACACGGTCACACTCGTACATTCCGACAGACTTTCTCACACACACTCTTTTTTTTTCTTTTCTTTTCTTTTCTTTTTTTTTGCTCCAGCCTGTACGACTCCCTCTCACACTCCGTCATTCGTGTTCCTTCAGGCCTGGCGAGCGGGAACGCTATTGTGCGCATTCTTTTATCTGAGTAAGGATTCAAGTATTGGGAAGTGGTGCCGATCAAACGTGTGTGTGTGTGTGTGTGTGTGTGTGTGTGTGTGTGTGTATGGCTTTATTCACCTGTACAGGCTTGTCCTTATAAGAGGAAGAGCTTGGGTGAATTTTTTTATCCACTCCGGGTGTATTTACACAGCGAGCTGAACAATAGCTCTCGTCACAGAGCTGCGCTGATTTAGGTTTAAGGGTCGAGTTTAGATCGAGGAGATTTGCTTTAAACGTTCACGATGTCTCTCTCTCTCTCTCTCGCTCTCTCTCACAGAAGATATCACACATGAAAATCTAATTCCCCTCACGCTGAGTTCACGTGGCTTCCTGTAACTCGGAGCTGCGAGGAATAAAATCACTCTTGCTAGTTCTGTAGCCATAAAAAAACACACAAGTACAAAATCGTTAATCAGTCGTGTTTTTTTTTGTTTGTTTTTTTTTTAAATTCCTAATATCTCGTGGAAGTGTGAGCCAGGGGCTCCAACCTGGTCCTGCATCTCGCTTTTATTTTTTTATTTATTTTGCGATCCAACGATTTGGTTAATTAGCACGGAGTCAGCACAGGACAACACTTAGTGAAGTTTCATGAAGCGATCGTGACTAGCGAGGACTCCGGAGGTCCCTCCTCTGTAGGGGTCGTGAGGAGCGTCCGTAAAAGCCCACGCCACCGCTTTATTCACCGATAACGAGCGAGGTCTCGCAACTTAATAACGAGCAGATGGACTACACAACAACAACAACAAAAAAATACAAAATAAAAAAAATATAAAAAGGTTTAGTAAAATTCCCCAGGCTGATTGGTGTTGTGTTTGCGAGCTGCTGTTGTGTAAGTGTACAGAACACGCACACGCACACACACACACACACACACACACACACACACAGCCACGAGCTACGAGATGGACGACGTGAAGTCTAGGCTTTAAGAGTTTATTATTGAAGAGGAGCGCTTTCACTTTTGGATTAAAAGACAGACGGGTTCTTTGTACAGTTGCCGCTTCGAGGTCACACACACACACACACACTCACACACACTCACACACTGTGTATATATTCATACATATGGATCTTGTGATAAATGTGTGATTATTCTCTTTTAGAATTCTGATTATTCTCTATCATAATAATAATAATAATAATAATACGTGCAGCTCATCACATTACAAAGGAAACATAAAATCGCCGTCTCACACTGGAGACTTCTTCCATGAAAGTTTAATAAATAAATGCCACCTGAACAAAATGTCTACACGCTCTATAAGACGATTAAAAACCTTATGAAAAGATGAATACCATTGTTTTCCGCCGCAGTCTCCTCGCGTTTCATTTCTCTCTGTCCGTCTGTCGACAAGCGTTCGTATCCCGTCGCTAATTAGCCGCGAGTTCCGGACGCACCGATGTCGTCGTCACTTCTTCATCAGATGCGACTCTCCATCCTAGTCCAGGTGACCGAAGAGGTGAACGTGAGATCAGGACTGCAGGGAGGACGCGTCAACATCGTGGGCAGAAGATCAGGACGCACTCGGGCGGTGGCCCTGCGTGTTTAATCCGGAGTTCAGGCTTCAGCTCTCCAGTAAGCATCTCACCGTAGCGAGTGCTGTCGATCGTCGAACATGGCTATGGTTACTCTCAGGTTCGCGGCGAGGAATTCGCGGCGAGGAATCCGCGTCTCGTCATCAGTATCGGAACCTTCCAGAATCCACAGTCCAGTTCATTTAATGATGATATTCATATATAGATTTACAGTAAATTCTTTCTGTATGAGACGCAGCAACACTTTTCTCATGTGTATCTCAGAACAGAAAAGGTTTTTCAGTTTTAGTTTTAATTGAGAAACAATGAGATGAGACATAACTCTGAGATAACGGGGGTCGAGGTGGAACATCAGGTTATTATTTCTCTCATAGAGCTGAACTATTTTTTATTATAATGCTGTTTTTTTTTAATGAATCATAATTTATTTAGCTTTCAGATTTCTTCTCTCGGCTGAGAGCTTAGAAGGGGCTTTTGTGTGTCCGTGTCTCTGCAGCCCGTCTCGGCGTCGTGGTTTACATCACTGTCACACTCGAGATGTGTACGGTATCTAAGAACAGATCAGACTGTGGAAGTTATGGCACCGTTCTGAGCGAGGCGAGACACGCAGGGTTAAAGACGAGCAGATTTTAGACTCAGATCGGACACTGCGGGTTTTGTTTTGTTGTTTTTTTTGCCTGTAAGCACTTGGTGCGCTTAACATACAAATGAAAACGAGTCTGCGGTTTTTGTTGTGCCATGTGTTTTTTATCTTTTTTTTTTTTTAATCCAGCACATTGCAAGAAAAGCCAAAAAAAATGCTGAGGCCACAAACTGTAACGTACAACTTTATAATGCTTCGTCGAAATTTAGTTTGGAAAGGAAGAAAAAAAACAGACATAGCAGTTCTCATCACTTTTTCAGACATGTGCAGGTTTTTTGTTTTTTTGTTTTTTCCTCAAGAATAAAAGACGACTACATCCACCTCCTTGTCCCAGTCCGTGTTTAGCGTCTCCCGGATGTCCTCGTAGGTACGGGGTCGGTGAGGGTGAGGGTGGGGGAGGTTTTTTTTTTTTTTTATCCAGCTGGTTTAAATCGCAGCTGGTTTATTTTTGGTTTAAATTCATGTTCGATGCAGAATGGAAACACATGTCTCTGCCATAAATTCAAACTCCATACTCATTCACGAGCAGCTCACCAGCACCCCCTGTCTGCAGAACCGCTCCACAGCAAGCCAGGGTAGGACAAGTCTAAATGTTTTAAGCTTTTAGTCATTATTTATTTACGATGCTGAGCACGACAGGGGAGCAGCAGCTACTCAGGAACAGGGTGTTGTTTCTTTTCTTTTTGGGATGCGCAAATATTATTATTATTATTATTGTTATGGAAGTCACAAGTGCACTGCCGTCTGTTGTTCTGTACAGTGTAGAGGGGCGCCAATACATTATACAGAGCAACAGACGAGCTGCACTCCTCTCTTTTTCATGCCTGTGCTCATGTGCATTTCTCTCTCTCTCTCTCTCTCTCTCTCTCTCTCTGTGTGTTTGCATTCAAGGTTGCCGCCATCAGCCGCAAAGGGGATGACTGAGCGCGTCCACAACATCAACCTACACAACTTCAGCAGCTCGGTACTGGAGACCCTGAACGAGCAGCGCAACCGTGGGCACTTCTGCGACGTGACGGTGCGCATCCACGGCAGCATGCTGCGCGCCCACCGCTGCGTGCTCGCCGCTGCCAGCCCCTTCTTCCAGGACAAGCTGCTGCTGGGCTACAGCGACATCGAGGTGCCGGCAGTGGTCTCCGTGCAGTCGGTGCAAAAGCTCATCGACTTCATGTACAGCGGCGCGCTGCGCGTGGCCCACTCGGAGGCGCTGCAGATCCTCACGGCCGCCAGCATCCTGCAGATCAAGACCGTCATCGATGAGTGCACGCGCATCGTCTCACATGCCTCGGGCCCGGACACGCCACGCGGCACGCCTGACTCGGGAACCTCGGGCCCCGGGAGCGATGTCGAGCAAGGCCTCGAGCGCGCCTACTCGTCTGTCTACACCGGACTGGAGCTGCAGAACGGCTCGCGGAGTGAACGCCAGCACTACACCAGCGTTTCCATCCCCGGTGGTTTCGACCCCCTGCAGCAGAAAGATGGTGTGCAGGACCCGGCGCTGTGGGTGAGCCGACTGCACGAGCGCCAGCAGCAGGCCGAGCGCTTCCTGGGTTCGACGGAGACCACACACTGCCGCAAGCAGCCACGCCCGGTCCGGCTGCACACGGCCGAAAATGATGTGCGCATCAAGCAGGAGAGGACGACTGAAGAGCCGTACGGCTGCTACGGATTGGACGTGGAGGACGCAAACGGCGAACCCAAAGGAGAGAGCTTCGACTCGGGCGTCAGTTCTTCCGTCGGCACAGAGAACGACCCATCAGAGCAGCACTTCATGCCCGGGTTTGGGCGCGAGAGCGAGGCCGAGGTCGGCACACCGGTGCACATCGACGTCACCGACTCGTCCCCGGAGCAGAGCCAGGAGATGGGTGAAGACAACAACAGCGGGGACGGGAGGGACATCGTGATGGACCAGACGCCGCTCTCCAACCCTGTCGCACCCAGTTCGGTGCCCGGCGGGCAGCTCTACATCCGCCCGTGCGACACCATCGCCGCCAACCTGCGCATGCCGCTGACGCTAACCAGCAGCACCAACTCGTACCTGCCCACGCTGTTCGCCCCGCAGCCCTCAGCCAACGAGAACAAGCCGTTTCTGTTCAGCCTGCCGCAGACAGTCAGCTCCCAGCAGCCCCAGTTCGTGGCCGTGCCTCCCCACAGCATGACGCCTTTCCCCAGCGGCCTGAGCGGAGTGCCAACCACTGGCGCGCAGCAGCAGCAGCAGCCCGCCACCACCGGAGTGGTGCAGCAGGGCGAGAAGAAACCGTACGCCTGCACCCTGTGCTGCAAAACCTTCACTGCCAAACAGAACTACGTCAAACACATGTTCGTGCACACAGGTAAGCCCCGCCCACCTATCTCTCTCCATTAGATGCATGCATTTCATTCTCGCCCCGGTTTCCGCCGCTACGTCCCGTCCCTTTTAAGAGAAGACACCAGAATTTGATCTTTTGTAGAATTTGGACAGCTACGATGGGAGTAAAGATGGTGTACGGTTAAAGAAGTTTGGACCTGACAGTTTGTTAGAGTTTATTGCTTGTTAAGAGTGGACTTGAGGACAGTTCAGGTAGCAAAACACACATACACACACGCACACGCGAGGCGTCACTCGTCAGCAATAAGTCGCTACATTACAGACGAGGCGATCTGCTCATCATCACGGTGTGTGTTTTGGATCTCAGGAGAGACGAGCGTTTCTGCGGGACAGCTCCGTCCTCACCCTCTAAATTAGGCTTTGAGCAAACTCATTACACAAAAACAGAACGCAATTAAAAAATGCTAAAACGCAGCCGTCTTTCCTTCCTCCCCCCGTTCAGACGCCGGCACGTCGAGGTGACAGCGCTTTGGGCTGAAAGCGCGTACGCCGGGCTTCATTAGAGCCGCACACACTCCGTACAGATGGTAATCACTGACAGATCTGTGGGGCTTTTCCTGCGACGTGAAGGCTGTCGCGACGTTCCTTGTTTGCATACGCAAAGGAATTCTAGGCGAATTCGGGAGGGGGAGGGGGTGTAAGAGGGGGACACGTCAAGAACAGAACATTTACCATTAAAATACCAGCGATTTAAATTCGGTAATTGAGTGTCTAATTTGAATCTGGAACCGACAGGCAAGTCGCAAACACAAGTACTTTTCATTATATTTATTATCATTTAAACCGTATAACTGTAAAAGCCACGTTCCTGATTGGCTCCTGTTTAATTACAGATTATATAAATCCAGAAAAAATGAAGCCAGATTCTCAGACATATCCTCGACACTGTTCAGGTAAAACAGGGAACATCGGAGCCATGTTTGTAAACACCAACCGGAAGTGGATTCCTGAGCACTTTCTCATTTAGCCACGCCCACAAAGCACCACAGAAGGCACTATGCAGCTCAGCAGGTACTTCGCTACCAACCAAAAAAAAAACGGCGTGCATATAAAAGAAAACGAATAAACAGACAATTTAAATTCGACAGTATAACGCATAAATAAACCTGACGGTTTGAATCTGAGCCGCGTTAGCATGTTTTTTTCTAGTAGAGACGCCAAACCGAATGACAGTTTTTAATCACGCAGTTTAGCCGCTAACGACGATAGACATGTTGTGAGAGTGAAGGTGAGCTGGAGAGAGAGCACACACACTTGTTGCAACAACATGCCGGTGTGAGGTTTCTGAGATGTAAAACCACGCACATTATGTGTGTGTGTGTGTGTGTGTGTGTGTGTGTGTGTGTGTGTGTGTGTAAGAGAGCGTGGAGCAGTTTCTGAACGCTAGCTAGCTACCCGCTGAATGCTGCAAGTGTTTAGCAGTCAAACATCACATTGTGCGTGTTACTGCGTTAGCGGCAACAGACCATCAAAATGTTTCCGTAATATCCGAATTTTCCTGTTTTCCGCTGATTGTGAGGACATTTAGACAGTGCCAAGGCGAACACACACACACACGCAGTGCGGATCATCAGATAGGGAATGGTCTGTGGCAGCGCGAGCCGCAGAAGCTCACCGATGTCTCTGGAGTCACGCCGGGTCAGCTCCTTTACACCACCACGCTCTTAATTAAACTCTATTTAGGGACAAAAACACAAGAATTAACACTTCTCGGCGCTCCATTATCCGTAATTAATAGTCATTAAGGAATCGGCGGATCACACACCTTCTCGTCGCGGCGGATAAATATGATTAGCAGACACGACTGAGTTTGTGCCAGAGAACTTCAAAACCCTCCCTGAAGCCTGCCAAGAAAACTTCAGACACACCCGGCGAAGACGAGCGCCATCACTTACGCCGCCACGTATGCCCAGAGCCCGAGCCAGGATTTACACAAACCTTTAGAACTCGTAAAATACGTCGTCTCTTAAATACACTCGATACAGACCGACTCACTTGCGCATCTCTTCCAGGAGCGCCCGCGCGTGCGACGCCACACGTCACGGACATTTTCCTGCACGAGTTACCGCAACCACACATGACGCCCGAAACGTGCGAAACCCATTACCAAACCCAGTAATGGCGCCCTGTACCACAGTAGCCGAGCTGCACTACTTAAAAGATTTATACCGCCGTCATTCATACTCGCGGGGAAAACCCCGGACCTCAGACACGGAAAAAAAGTGAAAACGGAACGGAAGTTGGAGCGTCGTTTGATGATAAGATCATTGTGACTGACAGATAAAAACAGTAGATCTATTTTATTCGTTCTTCATTAATCACCCGGAAAAACAGGTTCGAGAGGCCAAAGTGTTTCAGAAAGCTTTCCCTGGAAAATCGACTTTGCGTTAGTGTGCGTCATTCATTCACCTTTCGGTCTCGTTTTCTCGTTTTTTTTTCTTCCTGCATAAAAGCAACACGAATGCTTTTTGTCTTTTACTGAGTTATCAGTCAAGTGTGACGAAAGTCAGAAACTCAGATGAGAATTTTCTGCTCAGCTCATTCAGAAAACACACACACAAAGCTTTACTAAACAATTTAAGACAACATTGACTGATCTGCTTTGATATTGAACTAAAGCACAATACACTCTCAACTTTATCAGCGTGCAAACTCCAAAGTTAGAAACGGGAATCACCAGGGATCACACGATACCATAATCACGATACCACTGTAACATTGCGATACCGTAACATCACCATACCATAACATTGCGATACCATAACATCGCAATACCATAACATCACCATACCATAACATTACCATACCATAACATCACCATACCATAACATCACCATACCATAATATTATCATACCATAACATCATCATACCATAACATTGCGATACCATAACATCGCGATACTGTAACATCGCCGTACCATGACATCGCCATATCATAACATCGCCATACCATAACATCACTATACCATAACATCATACCATAACATCATCAAACCATAACATCGCGATACCAAAACATCACCATACCATTACATCACCAAACCATAGCATCACCATACCATTACATCACGATACCATAACATCACTAAACCATAACAAAACGATACCATAACATCACCAAACCATAACATCACCGTACCGGATCATCGCAATACCATAACATCACCATACCATAACAAAACGATAACATAACATCACCAAACCATAACATCACCAAACCTACTGTACATACCGACAGGTGCAGATGTGATTTGTATTGCCGTGCTGTTAGTATCAGTATTAGTAAATGCGACATTTTCCCACCTCAAACAAAACCATGTATAAATAAAAAATATTTATAGAAAAATAAATATATTTATACAATATATTAAATATATTTATACACAAAATAATGGTGATACATTGTTGAATCGTTTTCTCTAATGTTAGTGTTAGTAATGACCCAGTGTTGGTGTGTGCAGTCGCATTGCGAGACCGTGTCTCGGGTTTTTCCGTCACGCAGCACTAAAGTGAAAGCGACTCTCCCCCGTGTCCGGCCCTGGAATGTTATTTGGGTCTTATATAACACTTTGTCAGACTTTGACTTCGGGCTCGTCATCGTGATGAGATTGTGTGTGTGTGTGTGTGTGTGTGTGTGTGTGTGTGTGTGTGTGTGGGGTAATATGAGATCAGAGTAACGGTGAAAGCCTGTGATTGGGCGGATGCTATCAAACGTTAGTGTGGTGCAGAGACGAATTACATGCCGCAAGTGGTTTATCAGAGGAACAGAGCTTTCCTCCTGATGGTGTTCAGTCAGGTATCTTTACT
The DNA here is from genome assembly GCA_003987875.1 of Clarias batrachus. Taxonomy (NCBI): domain Eukaryota; kingdom Metazoa; phylum Chordata; class Actinopteri; order Siluriformes; family Clariidae; genus Clarias; species Clarias batrachus. Next base: position 144,738 of record QMIH01000739.1, read on the forward strand.
GTAGTGTTAATGAGAGAGCCATAAAAATAAAATCTACTCGCACTGAAACTCACTATTAACCAACAGCGTCACAGCAGGAGGGAAGCTATCACCTGTGCATGCGTTTCCTCTGCGTTTGCTCCTTTGGCCACGCCCACCTGCACCAGCATCTGCTCAAACAGCTGTGCTTTTTGAAGCTTCACAGCCTTAACGATGAAGCAAAGAGAAGTTCTTTAACCCTCCTTTTTAACAGATCTTTCCTGAAAAAAAAAATGTGTGATGCTCTAGGAACAGCGATGTCACTTCCTGTGCTCATGAATATTAATTAGCATCAGTGCTCGTCGGAGTGCGTGGTGTACCGTGGCGTGTCTTATTTGCTTGTAACGATCCGTCCGTTTTTGTGTCCCTGCACAGGTGAGAAGCCGCACCAGTGCAGCATCTGCTGGCGCTCGTTCTCCCTGAAGGATTACCTGATCAAGCACATGGTGACCCACACGGGCGTGCGCGCCTACCAGTGCAGCATCTGCAACAAGCGCTTCACGCAGAAGAGCTCGCTCAACGTGCACATGCGTCTGCACCGCGGCGAGAAGTCCTACGAGTGCTACATCTGCAAGAAGAAGTTCTCCCACAAGACCCTGCTGGAGAGGCACATGGCGCTGCACAGCACCGCGACTGGCGTCACCGGGGTCGTCACCGGCGTCACCGGGGTCGTCACCGGGGTCTCCGGCGCCAACCCGACGGGCCCCGCCTCCATCCCGGTGCAGATGGCCGTCCCCGAACCCGGTCCTGGTGTGGTGGCTCTGGCCATGCCGGTGGGAGGAGGCGGAGCCGGGGGAGGAGTCAGTGGGACCGGAGTGGGCGTGGCCTCTGAGGCGAGCTGCCAGGAAGCGACGACCTACATGTGCTCGGTGTGCCCGGTGAAGTTCGACCAAATCGAGCACTTCAACGACCACATGCGCAAGCACGTCTCCGATGGATAAGTACGGAAAAAAAATCTATATATCGTCAAAAGTTTTAAAAAAACTTTTTAAACAACAACAACAAAAAAAAAAAGAATGAAAAGAAAAATAATGGCACTAGAATTTTTTTTTTTGGTTGGTTGGTTGGTTGGTTGGTTTGTTCGTTTGTTTGTTTGTTTTTCCCTAAAAATTGGGGCATGAAGAGTAATGAGTATAGACACTGGCACATTGAGTTGAGTTTTCCCAGAAAACAAAAAGTTTTTTGTTTGTTTTGTTTGTTTTTTTTTGGTCGTTTTATGTCGTTATTCTTAAAGAATTAAAAAAAAACCATAGATGGTGGCCTTAAGGCTGTGTAGTTGGAGAATGATCCACTGGCTGGATCCAAACTACTGGCCTCTAAATGTATGATTTCCTTACTGATTTATGTGTTGAACACTACCGAAAGGCCTGCGAAAGATACACACACACACACATGTACACACACCTATATATGCGCATATACAGTGTGTGTGTATATATATATATATACACACACACACACACACACACACACACACACACACACACAGACTACTTATACACTTACACACCGTAGAGTGAGTCGTATCGGATCGTATCGTATGTGTGTGCGCGTACGGACATACATGGCCGTGTGTGTGTGTGTGTGTGTGTGTGTGTGTGTGCATGTGCAAAACAGTGAAATTTTTAAGCGTTTTCCCATGTAGACCGTGCTGGATGCCGCCGGCGTCCTGATTACTGTGGTAAACCTTTAACAAAAAAAAAAACAAGAAAAAAAACCAACAAGAAGAAGCAGATTATCAGACTTTAGATTGGACGAGCTAGTGAAGACGGTCACACCTTTGCCTTCTTTAGATCAGATCCGATTCCACACCGGATTTATTTATTAAAAATCGATTCAGCTACATGCTACCCAGGTCCGCGCGCGTCATCGTGAGGGAAAAAAAAAACCTTAAAAATTTTTTTTAAATGTTTCTCTCACTTTTTATTCGTATTTATACACACACAACCCCCCGCTCAGCCCCCGGCCCAACACATACACACACACACACACACACACACACACACACAACCCTTCCCTCAACTTCTCTCCCTCTAACCCCGCCTCTTTCCCATGATTCCCTGTAGACGTCTGGAGTCGAGTTTACAGCACGAGGGGTTCGGCCTTTATTTTCCTCGTCAGTATTTGAGCTTTGAGAATTCACTTTTTTGCGAACACTGCCACTGGAAAAAAAAAAAAGACTGTTATTCGATCTCTTCCTAAAAGTGACGAAAAAATTAATCAGATACAAAAGAAAAGAAGCCCAGGAACAACAGAGGGTTCTTTTTTCTTTCTTTTTTTTCTTCTCTCTTTTTAATGAATTTATTGTTATTCTTCTTCTACTTCTTCTTTTTTTTATTCATAATTTGTATCTTTCTCATCGCTCCTCGATCGAAAAAAAACCCCGAAACAAACGGAAATGTAAAGGCTGGCGCGGCGCGGCGTTAGCGGCTGCTCTGCACACACACACACACACTCCCGCGTTCAGACTGTTACACCCCGACGCGGTGTGCTGAAGCTGTTCTCACTATTCGCACTACTCCACCAGCTGCCGACGCCAACCCGCTCAGCGACCCGGACACAAATAACCCAAAGTCCCAAAATAAAGAAACGTAAAAAAAAAAGGAAAAGGAGTTTCAAAGGAAAAAAATGTTTTTTTTAAAAAAAGGAAAAAGACGAAGCTGCTTCCTGTTAGCGACGACGTCCGCCGTGACTCAGCTCTTTGGCCCGGGTGGGGCGACTGAAGTGCACTACTCCTGATCCCTAAGCCCCATCTAGTGGCTCAAATGGCCCCGGCGTGAGATTTATCGTTTCTTTCATTGTTTTCTTTTTTCTTTTTCTTTTCTTTTTTTTTTCGGCCAACAGGAAGCACAAACAGTCCGAAAAGGAGGGAAAAAGAACGAGGAAGGGAGAGAGGGCTAGACGGGGAAAAAAGCAACACACACACACACACACCCTGTTCACTATCTTCTAGTGCACTTACTCTTTTAGGGGAAAAAAAAAGAAAAGCATTTTCTAAAACATTTTTGACTCATGAAATCCCACGATGCAGTGCAGCAGGATAGAGTTTACCCATAATGCACCATGCATTGGCTTGTAGGGAAACCAAGACAAAAAAAAAAAATAAATCAGATCCTTTTTCTCTTTTCATTTGTTCGTTCTGTTTGTTTTCGTTCGATCCGTTCCTGACTGAAGTGCACTACTTCTGATCCCTAAGCCCTACGTCTAGTGGCTCAAACTGACCTCGGCTCTCCGGACTGAAAGAAAGAAAGACAGAACTGGTGTTACAGGCACGCTCAGAACTCAGATTATCACCGTAGTAACAGTCACTCCTGACCTGAAGTGCACTACTTTTCACCCCTACAGCCTATTGAGTGGAAAACCTAGGAAGAGTAAACTATAAAGAGAGAGAGAGAGAGAGGTGTCCAAATCTTCCCACAATGCACTGCTGCAAGGTGTTAAACACAAACCTGCATTCCTGATTACGATGCACTCCTGTTCATCCCTAAACCCTGAAACATCTAGTGGCCTTAAAGAAGAATCTACAGGGTGTGTCCTAAACCTCTCACGCCCTGTCTGTCTCATTATAAACAACAACAATCAGCACGTGCTCGTAAAACCCCCACGATACCGTTGGCCCTGGCTGGTGCTCATCACCCATAATGCACTGGGGTATTCGGAAAGACTGAAAAAGAAATAAAACACTTCATCCCGAAAGCTCTCCCAAGGAGGCAGGACGCGCCACGGCCTAAACCCCTAAACCGTCCCGCGCGCTGTTTCAACTCCCACCATGCACTGCAGCAGGTGTGAGTAAACATAATGCAT
>QMIH01000739.1:150482-174668 GCA_003987875.1 Clarias batrachus
GTCACTTCCTGTTGCACTGAGATTGCATCAGACCCGAGCGCAGCGTGCTTTAATCAGACACATCGAGCGCGGGGGGGGATGAGGGGGCGGCGCCCTCCATTTACACCCGTTTATTCAGCCCTTTAGCTCCGCCCCCTCCCCCTTTTCCCATCAGCTCTGTTGAAGGAGTGAACCTCCGATGTGAATTTACAGGACACGAGACAGAAGAGCCGAGACGCAGAAGGGGAACAGACGTCAGACGTCTTTGTCCCGCCCACGTCCCCCTCGGCTCCCGGAGCCAATAGACATGAAGGGGGCGGAGCCGTAAAACAAATCCGTGATTCAATCGTCACACCTGGAGCTGCTGTTTCTGTGGCAAGAAATGACGCGTTTCATCTGAACCTTTTAATAATGAAGATCTGTGTCTCTCACACACACACACACACCAAGATTTAAACCAAATAATGAGCGAAGATTCAGTGAACCAAAAATTTATCCAAGTTTAAAATAAATCCATCATGCTGTGGGTGAGCGACTCGTGCCAAAAAACAAGAACAACAAAGTTTAAAACATTTATCAGAATTATAGTACTAATGAAAGTCATCAAATATAGCTTAAATTTAACAAAACAATAAGTAAATTATTGTCATTATTATTATTAATATTAAGGTAAAATCCAGCAAAATATTTTTTTTTCAGATTTTTTTATTTGCAAATATCAAGCTAAAATTAAGTAAAATACTACAGAATTTTGGGAATTTAAGCAAATATTAAGCTAAAATTGTAATTTATCCTATTTTTTTCACCCAACTATTATGGCAAGATATTTTTTAATTTAAGCAAATATTAAACCAAAATTTCATTTCATCCAAATTTCTTCTTTTTTTTTTTAGATTTATTCACCCACAGCCAATATCTGAATTCAGTTTTATTGACAATAAAATCCAGCAAAATATTTAAAAAATATGCAAATATTAGGCTAAAATTAAGCAAAAATAATTACAATTACAAGACTTTAAAAAATCAAGCAAATATTAAGATATAACATGAGGCAAAATACTACAGAATTTGGGGAATTTAAGTAAATATCAAGCTCAATTTGTAATTTATCCCCCCCCTGTGATTACTGATCCTGTGATTCACAGACGTGACATCATGGCCTGCGCTGTGTGTGTGTGTGTGTGTGTGTGTGTGTGTGTGTGTGTGTGTGTGTGTGTGTGTGTGTGTGTGTGTGTGTGTGATATGACGTGGTAGAGCCGATCATCAGCACATGCCCGGGTGTGTGAGCGCGTTCTCGCCTCCTGCTGTTCATTACGGCGAGCCAGACTCACGGGGACACGACTGCGGCTAATCACTCCTGCCTGCACACACACTCTTGTTCACCCGCTCACTCACACACTCACACTCGCTCACAATCTCACCCGCTCGAGCCAATCAGAAGCCTGGATCACTTTGAGGCTCCGTGAGTCACTTTGTGATTCAGTTCCAGCCAGACCGTGTACTGGTTCATCGAGTTTGACACGGATCATTAAACGACAGTACACACATTTTTATTTTTTATATAAATTAATTACTAATAAAACACACACACACACACCTTGACGATCAATGCATTTTGCCATCCTGTCTGTGCCCTTAAAACCAGCCTTAACGACGTTTAACACAACCAAAATGCACTACGCAGCGTAAAGGTGCTTTCGCAATACAAGAACGCCTATTATTCACACACACACTCACACACATCTCTTTTCTCAGTACACTTCTGTATAACCACACCACTTCGTTTTTTTATCTACAATCAGCGTCACACGTTGTCGCCGCGCGTGTCGAGTGTGTGACGATTCAGACTCTTGGATTTCAAAAACAAAAAAAGAAAGAAAAAAAAATTATATATATACAGTATACATACATGTAACTTCTCATCTGGTGTGTTTGTTTGTTTGTTTTTCTGGATTCTACGCTCTGGAGTCAGAACCGCTGTCCTTCTCAGCCAAGGTGCGGTGTGGCGTTTGCTAACATAGCTAACACATAACGGAAGCTTTTCCAAACCTAACAGGTTAACATCTCGCGCAAACACACACACACGCACTCATTATAGGAATCACTTCCAAGCTTCAGACGAAAAGCTCCGCCTTTGCACGCTAGGCCACGCCTCCTTCGTCCAGAGCTTCTGTTATCTGTTAGCCGTGGCAAAAAATTCAAACGTCAAACTCCGACTTGCGCGTGTCATAAAAAATAAATAAAGAAATAATAATAATGTAAAAACAACGAACGAACGGGCAGACAGCTAGTTTGTTTGTTTGCTTGTTTGCTTCTTTGTAATTCAGTTGTTTTTTCGGTATCACATGTTCATTATTATCTACACATACGCTTGTTGCATGATTTTCGTTTCTGTAGGACGCTGTACACGCGTGTTAGTGACCACACACACACACACACCCACACACAGACACACACACAGGTTTTTATTCACCATTAGGGAATCTTTCAGATTTTCATATTCAAAGGTTGAGGATTTTATCATTTATTCATTTTTTTATCTGGTAATGCAGTACGTGTGTGTGTGTGTGTGTGTGTGTGTGTGTTTGATCTTTTACATTTTTACATTTTTTTCCTACAGTAGCTGGTAGTTTGTTTTCTTTCGGGCACAGAAACGATATATAACTTCTCAACTACACGTGTGCGCGCACACACACCGCCTTTATCCGCTGGTTTAAACATCATGTCTCTCCGTTTCTTTTCTTCTTTGTTTTTTTTTTAAATCATAACAAGCTGGTATATTTCATCTGTCCATACACATGAGAAACAATCCGACGACGTTATTCAGACCCACCTGCGAGATGTGAAAGTGTCTTAGCAGTCTCACTTCAAACTTAACCCTTTCAGACCTCCGCGTGTATCCAGCTTCTCACTCCTTCTTCTCCTCCTGTAGATTCCCGCCGCTCGTCTCCTATCAGTTCTCAGCTCAGACGCATGAACCAGATGATCTCTCGACGCTGCTTCGTCCCGCAAACCCGCGTACAGATGAGCGTCAGGGTCTGAATGGGTTAAAAAAAAGAACAGAAACAGAAATCTCGCAAACACACACACAATCAATGCTGTACATACAATACAAATAAGCTAGTGGGAAAAAAAATTATGTTTTAATAACAAAGTGCCTCTTTGTATAGCTCCAAGCATGAAAACTCGAAACGACTCACAGAACACCATGTGCTATAATAACAATCATCATAATATTAATAATCATAATAATAATAATAATAATAATAATAAACATAATAACTGTACAGTATTCAGTCACTAACAAACCTAATCACTGCCTAAACCAATCCCAAGTGACGTTTAAAAGTTTTGACGACCAGCAATAATTAAACACACAAACACGCCGATTTCAAGAAGTAAAAAAAATATCTTTTTTTTTTTTTTTAACAAAAACAATAATTACCAATAATTCCCTGTCTTCTGCCTTGTACGCCTGACGCGAGCGCCGTGAGTAAGGGTGTGGCCTCCTTTAACCCTGAAATCACCAAAATAAAACAAACGCCGCTTTTGTATTTTGTAAATCTTTTCTTTTTCTTGTCTTTTTTTTTTCTTTGTCCAAAGTGCCCCGGTTTACTGTTTATAATATTAATATCTGACATATATTTATTTATTTTATTTTATTTTTTACGATAATAATAATAATGTTTTCTTCGGATTTTGGTCACGTGACTTCAATCTGCTTTACAACGTCAGCACTTAAGAGTTGAAGTTTTAGTTTCCTGTAGCGGAAGCGTGTGGTGTTGTACCGTGTGTCGTGTGTGTTTTTTGATGTGCGTGTGTGCGTGTGTACATGCGCACGTGCGTGCGTGTGTGTGAGCGTATATTGTGAGTAGAGAAGTGCCGAGTTTAACTTATAATGTGGAATATTATAGCGCGTCGGTACGGTTTGATGTTTTGCTAGACGGAAAGAGATCACAGAGCTCGCCTTTATTACAGGAGTGTGTGTGTGTGTCTGAAACACACACACACACACACACACACACACACACAAACACTCTATAAAATATATAACTGAACAGAAAGTAAAAGATCAGATCCCTGAATTGGTTTACGATATATATATATCTATATTTATGTATGTATTCTACTTTTAATGTATAAATCTCGTACACTGTCAGTATTTATCATGTTGTTGAGAAAAAAATGTAAAATTCCTGAAAAGTGATTATTAGCTACTAAACCGGAGAGACACGTGAGAATACGTGAACATCTTTTCACACTCGGAGGACGGCGCTGTCGGCCCTCTTCCACACCCTCGAGCTCGAACACGCACCGGATTCAGCAGACAGTTATACGCTAACCGACGAAAACAACCCCGGAAAGAAACGTGAGTGGTAATGTGAACATCCGATCGAATGCACGTACAAACGTGAGATCGATCGTAACACCGACGTCTCGCAGTTAAAAGTTGAACCAACGAACGAGCGAATTACCGCCGCGATGTCGCTAAACAAACCATGGCACAGCGAGCGAAGCCATCAGACGGGTCTCAGTAGGGTCAAAGGTTGCGGCGGGATCGAGGCGTCATCACCTCACACGTTATTATTTTAAATTCACGTTCACCTTCATCCATGTTCACGTCACATACACTTCAGCATCCGCCGTCCTATAAATGAGACCAATCCAAAGACACACACACACACACACACACATTGTTTATAAGCAGAAAAATCTTTATTCTTCACTTTATGGAGTGTACAGAGAGAGAGAGAGTGATGGACTTACAGAGGAACAGATATTTATAAAATACAGATGCAGATTATTCTTCCTTTATCAGAGCAGATAATAGTGCAGTAGGAGCTTGCGTATGAAATTAACACACACTCACACAAACACACTTAATCCACTCTCACTCCTGCATGCTGACGCGGGCGTTTTTCTTTCTCTTCTCGCGGTTTAATAAGAGGATTCGTGTTGTTCTGGAACAGGCATGTGGAAGTCGAGCGCGCGCGGCCCAAACACACCGCGGTTTAAACCCTAAACCCGAGGAAGAGCTTAATACTAATAAACATCCAGCAAAACTGTACCGACCCGCAGCGAAGGATGATGCTGTCGCACTCCTCTCCTCAAACACTCCGCAAAACATCGTCTCTCTAAACGAATAAATGACATTAGTTTGGAATCTGGACGTTTGACCCAAGCTGGTCTGGCCACGCCCCGCCACGTCCCTGGACATTTAAAGACCTGGAACAATCAATGCATGCAGTGCATTTAGCCTAATGTTAACTGTTTATTTTATTAATAATAATAATAATCATAATAATCCTGCAGATCCTCTTAGTAAAGATTTAGTTTATAAATCCAACCATTTCAATATTATGTTATAATAAAAATAATAATAATAATAATAATTGGCCTGTTTGCAGATCTTCTTTTTTTTATTATTAATTAAAAGTAAAAATTAAATCAGTTTTTTGCATGTGCGAATAAAATAGCCTCTGAAAAATGTATTTACATTTATTTTATTTAAAATTATTATTAGAAATTGCATGACTTATTTAGGTATTTTAATTTTTATTTCATTTTTAATTTAGAATTTTATAGGCCCGGATGTTTCAGATGTTTTGTATCCAGCGAGCTCTTTAACTGCAAAATAATAATAATAATAATAATAATAATAATAATAATAATAATAATAATAATAATTCCACAGACCCTTTTAGTTTATAAACTATTAAATTTGTATTATTATTATTATTGTTATTTATGAATTTGGATGTTTTTTGAAACTGAAGATCTTTATAAACATCTGGACTTTTCCCTTCATTCAACATCATTAATCCTTATTGAGTACAAGATTAAATTAGGATTAAAAACCAGATTAAATAACTTTTTTTTAAGATAAAGATTACTTTAAAGAATTCATCACTTTAAATTATTATTATTATTATTATTATTAATATTCTAAGTAACTCTAGTAGGACCCCTTAGCGAGGTGCGTATGAGCTACCCGTGAGCGCGTGCTCTAGCCTAGCGTCCTGAGGGAGGCGTGGTGATCTGGAGCGTCTCCACCTGCCTGCGTCCGTCTCATCGACATCCAGCCCAAGTCTCGGTACTGAGCTCGAGGAAGACCCCCAGCTCAAGGAGGAAGATTGTACTCGAGTGCCAGCGCGTGTGTGTGTGTGTGTGTGTGTGTGTGTGTGTTTGTGTGTGTGTGTGTGTGTGTGAAGCTGACAGATGGCTGTCCGTGTGCTGGTGTGTGTGTGTGTGCGTGGAGGTGCAGCTTCCCTCTCCCGCCCCTCAGCCTCTCAAGACACGCCCATCCTCCCACAGTCGCACTCTTCCTCCAGCTTCTTTTCCTGAAGGCCGTTCCCGTTTAACCGCACGCCATCTGCTAATCGCCGCGCCGTCATTAGCTGCGGAAAATCATCATCTCCAAACGCTCGGGATCAGTGCCCGATACAAACTCTTAATAAGTTCTCTTCCTCCGTTCATTCATTTATTACTTTCGCTCAAACTGAAATCTGGTTCCGACACAGTCTGATCGTGCCGGCGGTTATTCCTCAGCGTTAGGGGCGGAGCGATATGACGAGAATATCCTATCATCATACAAACTAACAAAATACAAACAAAACTCTATTTTCAAATAACAACAAAACATCATTCAGCGACTTCTAACCCGTTGATAAGTGTTAAAGGAAAACCTACGGGGAAAAAAGTGTTATCTCGATATCAATATCGCACCGCCGTATCGCTCAGTCCCGCAGGCTCGTGCCGATAATCACGCACAGTATTGTAACCGCGGACGTGAGGAGAAACGCAATTGCAGTCTTGACATGGATCTTTTAAAGGATCGGGACGGGGCTTGTTGAATTCCTAGCTAGCAGTTTGAATAAGCTATAAATCCAGACCTAGTGCTGTTATAAATCATAATCTGTCTGACAAACGAAAGAAAGAAGGAAATGTTACACACTGCATCTTTAATCGAACCGTCCTGACTGTCGAGGTCTTTACACACCAGGCGAGGAGTGGCCAGTTTAGTGTGAAAATTTGGTATTTAATGTCATTCCTGGTGCGTGAAGACCTCGCGAGGTGCAGCGCGTCCCCAGTTCATGCTAAAAAGTCTCACTTTTATTAATAATCACATTTCCCCTGCTGAAGTATTATAATGCTGATTATTCCAGCGGTTTCAGGACGTCAGTCGTCTGTATTGTGGCCGTGCCGTTGTATCAGCGCTCCTTTTTTTCCTTTTTTTACATTTTTCCCCTATAATAACTCGGCCTTGAGAAAATAAAAGCAGCGTTAACAAGAGAAGAAAAAAAAAACCCGGTCTAAATATCAATCATAGCTCACATTCCCCCGTCTAAATCACCAACATTCCTCGCTTCTCTCTCGTCTATTCAGCCCCCGAAAAGTTCGGCCCGGTTTTTTTATTTATTTTTCTTTATTTTATATATTTATTTTTACTTTCTGGACTTTAAACACTTTTAATCATGACACAAAAATAATCAATCAAACGTTAAAGAAAGCATTCCGCCAATCCGCCAAATTATTTAAAAAAAAGGAAATAAAAACGTTTTTTCTCTGCATTGTAATGAACAAACGTCTTGTTTTTTCGGCAGATGAATGCCGAGGTTTTGTCACGCCCTCGCCAAATCACTTCACTTTTATCATCTGATTAAAAGATGAACGAATCGTCGATGGCGGTTTTGGAGAAATCAGCTCTGAATGCCAGCTCTTAAAAAGAGGTCCTTTTTTTTTTTTCTGATTTTCATGGATCGTGCTGAGTTTCGATCAGGACGGGACGAAAAACATCGAACTCAGTGTTGAAGACACTCCAGTACTCTAACATTAACTCTTTTTATAGTCAGATTCAATCTAGTTTAATTCATCTAGTTTAACAGAATGTACACGTTTCACCGAAACCAGATAACACTCAGGTTCATAAAAAAAAAATTTAAAAAAAGTCCCAGAATGCATTGCAGCTATGTGGCGAGCTATAAGATGGCGATGTTGGCGTTGGTGTTAGCATGAGATCTTTGAAAGCTCCAGATGTCAGACGTCTGAGAGGAGGTGGGAGGAGCTTAGAAAGCACTACAGAACTACAGCACTAAAGTGTCGCCGCACAGCATTGTGGGTAATGTAGGAAACCCTTTAACCCAACAACAACAAAAAACAGCAGCATTTCTGACACTGAGGATCGTCACGCCATGTGTTCATATATAAATTAAAATTTTTAAAAAAGGAAATGACGGAACTTTACAGGGTCCGGTCCGTTCGATGAGTTGGCGATGAAAAGCAGGAGGAAGCGTTCTGATCAGATTTTCGATGCTCGCGTTAAGGCGAAGTGTTGATCCGTGATGATCCCGAGCACATCGCTCGTCCACCTGCTGCACTGAGCCACTAACACACTTCTACTACCTGCTTCTTCTGCGTCTCTTTTATTTTCTATACATATAGTTTTTTTTTTTAAGATGTGCGCTGTATCTACGCTGAGCATGCTAACCTCATGCTAATCTCCGCCTCAGCTGCCTAAAGCTGCCCAGCTTCGTGTTGATCAGTACTTACGTTTAATTTCTATAACCAGAGCACATGGAACACAGCAACAGTGAAAGAGGCGTAGTTATTATTATCATTATTATTATTATTATTATTATTATTATTATTATTATTCCTGTAAACACCAAAGAACATCAGACGCCTTTGTATTATTTTTCGGCCGAACTTTAAACATAAACTTCGTACCAGAATGTTGGAACTTACAGAGACCAAAAAAAATTTATAATAATAATCCTGACTATTTATTAATTAATAAAGAAAAAAAGAAAAATCAGACGAAAAGAAATTTTAAAAATCCTAATTCAACATCTGTGCAGTGATTTAGGGAGAAAAAAAAACATTTTCAGTCTCATTAATGCGCGTCCGTTTTCAGCCAACTGTGAGAGAGAGAGACAGAGAAATTAAAAAATACTAATAATAATGAAATAATGAAATAAAATGCACTGGATTAGTGGAATTAATTAGTCGCGCTCGTAATTTCTTCCTGAATATTTTTGTAAAAGCTGTTTTTTTTTTTTTTGATAAATTAAAAAGGACCAAGCTGTTTATTTGTTTGCACATAATTATTATTTTTTTAATTATTATTCCTCTTTTTTATTTTCCCCAAAAACACGCCTGCATTTGAATCTTCCCACAAATATAAAACGCGTCCGTAATTGAAACTCTAGTGCCTGTTCCGTGCATGTTTTTATGTGAGTTCGCTCAGTCTTATATACAGTATATACACACACACACACACACACACGCGCACACACAGACATACACACACGTACACGGCGACACGGATGCACCGACAACAACACGGCATGCGCCCGCGTCGACCTGAAGGACCAAACCGTCCCCGATTCTGTTTCCTGTTGCGTTCGCGTTTTCTCCTGTGACGTTTAGAAGAAAAAAAAAGATGATAAAAAAATCCATGAATATTATTCAGTCGTGTAAATATGTGGGTGGAAAACTAACGTGGATATGAGAGTAGAATGTAAAGCCCGTGGTCATTAGATAAAGGCAATATTATGGTGAAGCATGAGCTCATTTAGAGTTAATTTAGCGTACATGGGTTAGCTATTTGTCCGCATATATTTATATACATATATACAGACACACATATATCTCTATATTTATATCCATTTTACCCTGTCAGCGTCATCGCTTCCTGTTTTATGGTCATGTACATTAGAGTGCTGTAAATCTGGAGTCCATATTCCGACCTGTTTTGTTTGAAACGCTGTTTATAGTCGTATCTATCTACACGCGCGTATAGGCTATGAATACCACATATAAAGACAAAAGCACTTATACATCATTTACTTTTTTTCCCCGTTCGTTCTTCATTTTTACGATTTCCATCCTGGCCTCATGCTAGAAAGATTTATTCGAGGGTGGAGTCCGCTGGCAGGAGGAGTCGAGCTGTCGTAGTAACGGGAGGAGAGATTTCCATCGGACTTGAAAGAAACAGAAAGAAGATGTAAAGAAAGATCTAAGCAACCCTAAATGATGCTGCAGTTTGATTACTAAAAAAAAGATATATATATATATACAAGTTTTCTTTTCGGTTTTGATTTTTATGATTCTTGTTGAAGCATCTTTGCTTTGTGACGACTGCTGTTCCGAGGTTGATTTAGAGGTTGTTGTTTTTTTTTTTTTTAATGAAAATCGTGTGTGTGTACACGGCCGTATTCTTATTACCTTTTTTTTTTACTTTGACTTGTCAAACACTGGACTAAAGTGAGACACAAACAAGCAGCACAGGACACGGCATTACCGCCCCCGTCTCGTCAAGAAATATCGCAGAAAAAAGAAACTAATTAAAAAAATAAAATAAAAAAACAAACACATCTGGTATTAAACGGATAACGAGGTGAGATGAGCGTCTGAGGCATGTGCTGATAATCAGCGTGGCGGTCCATCACTGTATTGACATCATGGAGACTTTAAAAACCGTACTCAGCGTGCCTTTCTTATTTTTAACAAAAAAAAAAAAATATTAAAAATAAATTAAACGAATCCCTGAATACATTTTTTATAAAAGTTTTTAATTTCTTAATTCAATAATGTTTTTTATTACAAATTAAATCAATTGATTTTATTTATTAAATTGCATTCTTCAGTCAAATTTTAATATTAATATTTTTTGGGATTATTTTTTGTTTCTTCCCCATGATAATATATCGTGTTATGAAAACTGAATATCAGCGCATGCACACATGTATATCTTTAAAAAAAAAAAAAAAAGAAAGAAAGAAAGAAAGAAAAAGGGAAACCACTTTTAGCAAATTTTCCGAAACCACTAAGGCTAAAAGTCGTCTCACGCTCTTTATCGCAGAACACTCTTCTTCTTCTTCTTCTTCTTCTTCTTCTTAAACAACAACCCCGACTGCCATTTATTCCAAAACGAGATAAGAGATTTGCACTAAAACAATTGTCGGTCTTCTTGGAAAACAGCAATATCTACGTATCTGACAGAACAATTAGAGTAATTCTTATAGCAACGTGGGTGTGACGGACAGCACGCGCTGTCCGCGCGCTCGCACCTGCTGTGGGTTTGAGACAGAGATCTGAGAAAGACAGTCTTTTTAAGAAATAATTCCAAAAAGAAAAAAAAAAACAGAAGAAGGTACAGGCGTGTGTAACGTGACGTGACGCCCCCCGGAGGCTCGCGCTCGCTCACGCGGAGATCCATACGCAAGGACGCGAAAAGGCAAGGGGAATGAGACGCATTAAAACATTAGTACTTCCTGTTTCCTCGCGTGATCGTTTTGGCGGGAAAAAGAGAAGAAACAAACAAGCGGAGATGGTGGACAAGGAGATCTGGAGATTCGTCCCGGAAACACGGCGTCAGGAAAAAAAAACACGGTTTTATTGAGAAAATTTTTTAAGATTACACAACCTGTAGTTTCTCTCTCCGTCCTGGGATCTGTACGCTACAGTATACAAAGGCGTAGTGCAAGTGTGTGTAGGTGGATCTTTTCCTTCCGTTCGTCGTCGTCGTGGTCGTCGCTGGTGTCTGTCGCCGCTGATGTCGTCGCTCCGTTCACTCCTCAGCTCCCGAAAGCGCAGACGCCGTGTTCCCGGGACGCCACTCGCAAAAAAAGAAGAAAAAAAAAAACAACGATTTCATCTGAGTGTAATTAATGTGTAACGCCTGTTTATAGGAAACACGTTTTCCTTCTTTTCTGCGTGCGACACACACCGTCCCACGCGCAGGCCGACGCGCACAAAAAATTAACCGTAAAGGAAACTTAAAAAAAAAAAAAAATTTTAACTTTGTCATCTTTCCTTTACGGCTAATTTTTTTTTAGATCTACGCTCATTAATAATCGATAGCAATCATAAATAGTGATGAATTTTTTTGGATTTTGTCAGAACTAGTGGCTTTAATGTAACAAGCGCTTCGTGGTGTTTATTGAAAGGTGTCGCAAACAAAAAAAAAATCATAATAATAATAATAAAGGTGTCACGTCTCAAAATCGTCGCGTGTTAGAGGAAGCATAAGTATGTGCCTTCAATGTGATCTTTCTTGGTGAGCTTGTTATTCTCGAGAAGCTGAAGCCAGCCGATTGTGTTTGCACTAAAAAACCAAAACCGCTTTGTCGTGATGTAGGTGATTTAAAGCGAGCTTTGTCGCGTCACTTTAACCGTGTGCATGAGGGTAAAACTTAGGGCTAGAGCTCTCATAACGCTGATCTGTAAACTAGTGCAGCTTACGGAAATAAGAAAAATCATAAAAATGTTAAAAAAAATTATAAAAACATTTCCAAGATTTCAGAAAAAAAAGAAAAAGAAAAAAAAAACAGAATAATCATAATAAAGATTATGAAAAATATCTCTGCTTCGTTCTGTGTCGCATTCGGTTCAGAAACATGACATCCTCTCACACACACACACACACACACACACACACACTCACTCACAGTTAGGCGTGTGCCGACCAGCACTTACACACACACACTCACACACACACACACACACACACACCCGCTGCACTTACCACAATCACACTTTTAACACCCAAACTATATCATCATCATTAAACATCACACACACACACACACACACACACACACAATGTCGGTACACGCCTAACACACATCCAGCATAAAGAAAAAAAAATTAAGTTTTATTGTTTAAACACACACGAGGTCGCCTCGAGACTATTGGTTATTTTTGTGTTCTATTGTAAATTATTCTTTGTGTTGTTATTATTATTATTGATTATTGATTATTATTATTATTATTGATTTTGTTAGTGGGATATAAAAGGCCTCCATGCTTTGAGTCTTAGTAAAGCACCTTATCATGACTGAGTCGAGTCGAGTCGAGTCGTCTGATGCGTCTGATTCAGCACCTTACTACGCAGCATGATTTCACTTTACACCAGTCTCGCTCACAACAACAACATCAACAACATCAACAACAACATCAACAACAACAAGATAAACCTGATTATATTTTTACCGAAAAGGAAAAAAAAAAAAAAACATTCAAAGGGATGTGCCAAAGTTTGGAGGCGATCTCCCTTGTTTAGTTTTTTTTTTTCTTTGGTTGTTTTTTTGTTTTGTTTCATTTTTTTTCTTTTTTAAAGCATACTATTCCTTTCATTCTCTACTCCTTCAGTTATCGCAGCGCTACGTTCATGTAACCTTTCCTATAAACGTGTTTAAGGAAAAAAAAACGTTTAAAAAATCCAAAAAAAAAAAAAAAGATGATTTCAGCAGTCAGTATCATTACCTGCCATTTTACAGTAAGCCCTGTATTTCACGTATAATTACCAGTGATGTGTATTTGTTATTATACAGAAAACTAGCTGTAAAAGCTTCATTATGTTACATAATATTGTGACTTTTTTTTTTTCGAAAAAAACTGTGAAGACTTATCTTGCATATACTTTATACAGAAGTATTAAGCCTTAATACAAAAGACTAAAAAAAGGAGTGGAAGAATAACTGATTGTCGCAAAAGTAAGGATGATTTTTTTTGTAAATGTTACCAGCACTTTTTTGTAATTTTCACTCTCTTGAGGTATTGTACAAGTTCACGCTGTTTGTGAAGTTTGAATATGAAGGAATAAAAACTAGTACTTTCCTGTACTTCACACACCAGGGTCCTACGTGTTGTTCTTTTTCGGCACACACAGACACACACACACACACACACTCACACACACACACACGTGATTAACGCTTTCATTCTCTGCTCACAGCTTACAATGTTACACGCCATCAGAGCTGATTATCAGTTATTTTGCACACAATCCCTCCAGGACGCCTCCTGCTGCCGCGCTGTCTGGGTGATGCTGTTTTTCTCTCCTGATCCTTTTTCACGTCACACTGTTGGCTTGTTTTTGTGCGGGGGTGGGGGGGGGGRTTTATTTGGGGGAGGAAAAACAACCAATGTGAGGACAATGCATCGGTGTAAATACGTCTCGTTAATGAGCAACATGTTAAACTGTAAATATGTCGCTACGTTTTTTGGGATGTTCACCGAGCGTGGCGTCTCACACTACTGATGATGATGATGATCAGTCTAATCCAGACACCAGGCTAGACTGATTGGTTTTCTGACACACTCGCGATGACACTTGCCCTCATTTATACCTCGATACACATCCTGGAGAGGACACACACTGTAAATAACTGTAAATAATAATAACACTCACAAAGCGCGGCGTATCTACATCAACGTCAACTTTTCACATGTAAAGAAAATCCTAGAAATCCAGGATCCTTTATAAAACAGGTAATGAAATGTGTAAAATAAAACTCAGACCGGTATTTCCTTTAAATCAGGGGTCTCAAACTCAGTTCCTGGAGGGCCGCAGCCCTACAGAGTTTTGGATCAGGTGTTTTTAATTATGGTTGGAACAAAACTCTGTGGGACTGCAGCCCTCCAGGAACTGAGTTTGAGACCCCTGCTTTAAAGGATACCTGTCTTACAAAACTCACATATACAGTACTGTGCAAAAGTCCCCTCCCTTGTTTCTTTATATTAAATGATATTGATTAAATGAAAGAAACATTAACAAGTGTGTGATTGTGACCGGCCTAAAGGTAGACTTTATCTCATTGTCTTTAACACTTACAGCACATGACAGACGCCCTTTTACAATTTATTACACATCTGAGCAGTTGAGTGTTACGAATTTACAGACAGTGGTCATTTGGTGGTGCTGAGGTTTGAACCTGAGACTCCAGTGCTTTACCCACTGAGTTTACCCCTGACCCTTGCTTTATGGGACGACCCCAGCAGCAGTGACCTCATTTCACCTCTCGTCTTAAGTTAGATGTATTTTATGCTTGAATGATTCACAGGTCTCTGTGCGGCTCAACAAACACAAAACATTCCTCAAGACTGCCTTAAACATGCAACAGTCTGGCTCTTTGGAGGCAACATACTGCATGAAGAAATGAGGGGGGTCAATTCTTTTGCACAGCACTGTAACTCTCCAATATGTGTATGTATACACTGACATAATATGAGGAAAATTCTTCTTTTCTTTTTTAATGAATGATTAAATATTTTTTTTAAATCTGCTTTGCATAACCACTCCTCTGGCTCGACTCCTAAGCACCACCACAATTTTTATAATAATTTCAGTGTTCTGTATTTTGACTGGATAGAAAGGGGGTGTTGGTCTTTGGCTAGATTCCAGAACATTCCCCATGTTAAGGCGTCATTTTTTTTTTTTTTTGCAGTGTTGCGGTGCCGTATTATAAAAAAATCTAACTTTGCTTTGCAAATGTCTGTGTCTCTGTTTTTGTTGATAAAATGTAACAAATAAATGAAACGGATGTCTGTCATGCAACAACGTTACAGTGTGTGGAAGTGATGTCGCTCTCACCACACTAAATTTAATGTTTAAATGTTTTATTCCTCTTACACCACAGTGACTTTATACAGGGTGGGCCATTTATATGGACACACCTTAATAAAATGGGAATGGTTGGTGATATTAATGTTCTGTTTGTGGCACATTAGTATATGTGAGGGGGCAAACTTGTCAAGATGGGTGGTGACCATGCTGGCCATTTGGAAGTCGGCCATCTTGGATCCATTTTTTTTTTTTTTTCAATAGGAAGAGGGTCATGTGACACATCAAACTTATTGCAAATTTCACAAGAAAAACAAGGGTGTGGTTGGTTGTAATGTAACTTTATTCTTTCATGAGTTATTTACAAGTTTCTGACCACTTATAAAATGTGTTCAATGTGCTGCCCATTGTGATGGATTGTCAATGCAACCCTCTTCTCCCACTCTTCACACACTGATAGCAACACCGCAGGAGAAATGCCAGCACAGGCTTCCAGTATCCGTAGTTTCAGGTGCTGCGCATCTTGTATCTTCACACCATAGACAATTGCCTTCAGATCGCCCCAAAGATAAAAGTCTAAGGGGGTCAGATCGGGAGACCTTGGGGGCCATTCCACTGGTCTGACACTAACCCACATTGGATAGATCCCTCCAAGACTGTTGGAACAAAAAAAGTGATGGTATGGTGTATTATATGGGGTACAAAGATAGTGGGGCCATTCTTCATCAATGGAAACCTCAAGGCCACAGGATATTTGAAATTGCTACATGATGATGTGTTTCCCTCTTTATGCACAGAAGCTGGCACGTTCCCTGAGTTTTTCCAGCAAGATGGTGCACCACCACATTATGGGTGTCAGGTCCGAGCATTCCTAGATGAAGAGTTTCCTGAAAAGTGGATTGGTCATCGTGGGCCAGTTGAATGGCCCCCAAGGTCTCCCAATCTGACCCCCTTAGACTTTTATCTTTGGGGTCATCTGAAGGCAATTGTCTATGAAACTACGGATACTGGAAGCCTGTGCTGGCATTTCTCCTGCGGTGTTGCTATCAGTGTGTGAAGAGTGGGAGAAGAGGGTTGCATTGACAATGGGCAGCACATTGAACACATTTTATAAGTGGTCAGAAACTTGTAAATAACTCATGAAAGAATAAAGTTACGTTACAACCAACCACACCATTGTTTTTCTTGTGAAATTTGCAATAAGTTTGATGTGTCACATGACCCTCTTCCTATTGAAAAAAACAAAAGTTGGATCCAAGATGGCGACTTCCAAATGGCCACCATGGTCACCACCCATCTTGAAAAGTTTGCCCACACCAGGACGTTAATATCACCAACCATTCCCATTTTATTAAGGTGTATCCATATAAATGGCCCACCCTGTACATTTTATATTATCATACATTTTATCGGTTTATAGTTACCACTGGCACTGTCGCCTCGCACCTCCAGGGTCCGGGTTCGATGCCCTCGGATTTCCTCTGGTTTCCTCCCACAGTCCTGAAATGGATTGTCACCC
Source organism: Clarias batrachus (assembly GCA_003987875.1). Taxonomy (NCBI): domain Eukaryota; kingdom Metazoa; phylum Chordata; class Actinopteri; order Siluriformes; family Clariidae; genus Clarias; species Clarias batrachus. The sequence continues at coordinate 167,330 of QMIH01000739.1, forward strand.
TGTCTAGTATGTACCCCGCCTCGTTACAAACCGCTAACACTGGAGACTCCTTCCATAAATGTTACATGTTAAACACATTGTTTTAATCCGTTTGCTTCCCGTACAAGTTAAACAATAATGGTTAAGACTGCTCTACAATCCATACCTTCAGAATCTAGAGCTGTGGTGTAAAGAGTTTGGTTGTACTAGAAGAAAACTTTACCCACGTAATACCTGCTCATTCAGTCAAGCAACTATGTATGATGGACAGGGGTAAAAGGGGGCCAATACTTTGTAAGCAACAGATGGATTACAGTCCGGAACTGTACGCCTACGACGCGCCTGATGAAACGCTGTTTCGGTGCGTAACGCTAAACGATGAATATTATGAATATTATGAATATATTTCTGCAGACTTTTATGCGAATGATTTCAGCTAATTGGACCTAATGGCTCGGCTCCTCGTCCTGACAGAAGGTTACCCTCCGGTGTTTTTTTTTGTTTTTTTATATCATTTTTATTTAACACTCATTAATGGATAATTCAGACCCAAAACATACACGGCAGAGAAGAATGTTAAGCCCACTGAATTCCATTTACATACGCACGCATCTCTGATCCGTCATTTCCATCTGCGCCTCGCTCTCCTGAACAGATGGCAGCGGGAGGACGAGAGCAGCGAGGAGAACAGGTAAGAAGAACCCGTGCGCTCTCGGCCTGTGCGCGCGCTCGGTACCGTCTGCCGGTCGCTCGGGGACTCACAACATTTCGCCAACTCTCAAGAAAAACATATTACATAGGACACAAATTAAATGTACACAGTTTACCACTTAACCCCACATGTAGATTAAACATGTGTTGTGTGTAAAGTTTGTTTTCTTTTGTTTTTCACACTCTGAAGCTAATGTAGCTGAAGCCTATAGCCTGCGGTGTAGCATCATGCATTTCTGTCTCCAACAGAGACACGCTGATGTCTCTGAGCATGGACAGGATGTCACAGCTCCATCGGGTTCTACTGAACTGGATAGTATGAAGTTAGATTTAAGTAAAATGAGCATTGCATAAGGAACTGATTTAAATCCATACAAAAAAAATCACATCTACAAGCTTCTGTACGATAAATTAGAATCACTGTACACAGCACACCTCGAAGACTTTTAGTCCTCTTACACCACATCAACTTGCCACAATTACCTTTTAATCCATTTAATGCTACAGAACCTCTAAAAATATAGAATTCCTGTTCTGGCTTTCGTTATACACCGTCTGGCCAAAAAATAGTTTGCAATTTCAGCAGGGTCAAATTATTGGACTGCATCAAGCAAAGGAAACAACTATAGAGATTTGAAATGACTGGATTTAACTGGGTTAAGCAGCTTTACAGAATCAAAGGAAAATTATGGAAATTAGTTCGAAATCTGTGAGAAAGTGTGTATGACTCAAAACGATCAGATCGTCCCTGATAAACAACTCGGGGGCGACAGTGCCGAGGGAAAAACTCTCTGAGTTGACAATAGGAAGAAACCTGAAGAGGAACCAGACTCAACAGGGAACCCATCCTCATCTGGGTGATAATGAATAGCAGGGATTGATCTGCACTCATACTGTGTGTTAGGAGGCTGGAAGTTCAGTATAACAGGAGAAGAATTTAAGTTAACATGTTGACAAGTTTGTTATTGGAGGCTCAGGTAGACTGTAGAAAACTCCAGTCCTGAAGTTCAGAGCCAGAAGGAAACACAGACATGAGGGCTCCCTGGGGTGTAAAGCAACCATTCACTCCACCATCAACAACCCTGTGTGATCTATGAGAGTGGGGAAGACAGCATCTAAACATAAAAGTTTACCATAATAGGAGAGATGATGGAAGAGAAGAGAAGAAGAGATAACAGTAAGGTATGGTCACAGTCACATAATGTAAGGTGATGTACAGGTGAAACTCGAAAAATTAGAATGTCGTGCAAAAGTTCACTTATTTTAGTAATGCAACTTGAAAGGTGAAACTAATATATGAGATAGACTCAGTACATGTAAAGCAAGATAGTTTAAGCCGTGATTTGTCATAATTGAGATAATTATGGCGTACAGCTCATGAAAACCCCAAATCCACAATCTCATAAAATTAGAATATTACATACAATCAATAAAACAACCCCACATGTAGGGTTGTACATAGAACAATATCGGACCTCTGAAAAGTATAAGTATGCATATGTACTTGGTTTGGGCCCCTTTTGAAAGCTATCAGCCTGTGGCACTGCTGAGGTGTTATGGAAGACCAGTATGCTTCAATAGCGGCCTTCAGCTCTTCTACATTGTTCGGTCTCATGTCTCTCATCTTTCTTTTGGCAATGTCTCATAGATTCTCTATGKGGTTCAGGTCAGGCGAGTTTGCTGGCCAATCAAGCACAGTAATCTCACGGTCACTGAACCAGGTTTTGGTGCTTTTGGCAGTGTGGGCAGATGCCAAGTCCTGCTGGAAAATGAAGTCAGCATCCCCATAAAGCTCATCTGCGGAAGAAAGCATGAAGTGCTCCAGAATCTCCTGGTAGACGGCTGCGTTGATCCTGGACTTAATGAAGCACATTGGACCAACACCAGCAGATGACATGGCTCCCCAAATTAACGCAGACTGTGGAAACTTCACACTGGACTTCAAGCATATTGCAGTGTGTGCTTCTCCATTCCTCCTCCAGACTCTGGGTCATTGGTTTCCAAATGAGATGCAAAAGTTGCTCTCATTAGAAAAGAGGACTTTGGACCCCTGAGCGACAGACCAGTTCTTTATTTCTTTAGCTCAGGTGAGACGCTTCTGACATTGTTTGTCGTTCAGGAGCGGCTTGACAAGAGGAATACGACATTTGAAGCCCATGTCCAGGATCCGTCTGTGTGTGGTGGCTCTTGATGCACTGACTTCAGCCTCAATCCACTTCTTGTGAAAGTCCCCAACACTTTTGAATGGTCTTTTCCTGACAATCCTCTCCAGGCTGCGGTCATCCCTGCTGCTTGTTCACCTTTTTCTTCCACACTTTTCCCTTCCTCATAACTTTCTATTAATGTGCTTTGATACAGCACTTTAGGAACATCCAACTTCTTTTGCAATTACTTTTTGAGGCTTTCCCTCCTTATGGAGGATGTAAATGATGGTTTTCTGCACAACTGTCAGGTCAGCAGTCTTTCCCATGATTGTGCTTCCTACTGAACCAGACTGAGAGACCATTTAAAGGCTCAGGAACCCTTTGCACGTGTTATGGCTTAATTAGCTGATTACAGTGAGACACTTTGGGCCTAAAATATTGAACCTTTTCACAATATTCTCTAATTTTCTGACATTGTGGATTTCAAGAGCTGTACGCCATAATCATCTCAATTATGACAAATCACAGCTTGAACTATCTTGCTTTGCATGTAATGAGTCTATCTCGTATATTAGTTTCACCTTTTAAGTTGCATTACTGAAATAAATGACCGTTTGCACAATATTATAATTTTTCAATTTTCACCTGTATATTTGTTGCAGAGTTCAAGCAATGATTCCGGCAAGACTAAATAGGACTATATTAATATTAACTTGCACTATTATCAGAGAACATCATCACCAATCAGAATAGGATGTATAAGCAAAGTGCTCACATACAGTTTATAGTGCGCTACAGTACACTGAAACCCTTAGAAATCAGTTTGGACCAAACACACAGTGGAAAATGAAGACTGAATCCAAAAGCCCTATATAAGAGCACAATACATTGGCCTACTGTACTTCATATAGCGCACTTCATGTTTAAAAAAGGCGGGGACGGGAATAATAATTCAATATAAATACTGCTAATACATTTTAGTTTTTTTTTAATAGTTTATGTTCATGGGGTCAATTTTATTTTAATAGACATAACATTATATCGAACATACAATTTTACATTTATACAGGTTAGAAAATTATAATAAATACGATATTACTTTATTATTACTCCATTTGCTATAAGATATAAAAAGTATATGTTTGTTTATATATAGTTTTATGTTTATTTATTTTTTTGAAAACAAAAAAATATTTATATTTTCAGTGATAAAAACACTTACACACTTTTTACAAATTGACAGAACCAAAGTATAGTATTTAAAGATGTATTACAAAAAAAGGTATAATATGTTTAGATTTTTTAAAAAACTGCAATATATTAATTTTATTTATATGACAATCTGGATTATACGAATGAGCGCGGACCTCACTTCCGCATACGTCATCATCCTGCGCCGACTCGCCGCTGCCAATGGGGGAAGAGAACGAAGTTAAAGTTGCTTTAACAGCGGTGATTTAAAGCGTTTTTGTCTTCAGGTCGTTCATTTTAAAGTAAACGAAAATATTACAAATGTCTTCGTTGTTGTTTAGTTTATGAAAATGGCGGCTTTGTGGCGCTGGTTTGTTTAAAAACGTTTAAACACCACATGCGATAGAACTTTGCAGCAGCGCACGTGCCTCAGCTCCAGCATGGACTCCAGCAGAAGGTGATTATCTTCTTAATCTGATTTAGTTCGGTATTATAACATGGTATTTCTCTCTTTTGTTTTTCTTAGTCTAGTTTTAATTAAAAAAAATTTAAGATAGCTGACACTCCGGCACGTGTAGTGTTTTTACACACTCCGGAACAAGTGCTATGGATTTGTTATTAGTCACTGCAGCCAGGACGTGTGTGTGAGGGGGTTAATGTGACTGTGAAGCTAATGTGGCTAACATTCCTCTCTCTCTCTCATTGTCTCTGTGTGAGAGTTGTATGGATGTGAGAAGTGAATGCAATAATAATCTATTTTGACATGTCAGTGAGATTATGGTCTAAATTAGTAAAAAATATTTATAATTAATTAATATTTTTGAATAAATAAGTCTTTTTTTCCAGCTGAAATAATCACATTATTTTGTCTTTTTTCATAGCAAACTTTTGAAAATGCCTGCAGTGCTGGTGGATGATGATGATGACGAAGAGTTTTCTGCTGATGAAGAGAATATGATCAGTGCCAGTGAGGATGAGGTAAAACACACACTGTCTCTTTCTCTCTCTCTCTCTCTCTCTCTCTCTCTCTCTCTCTTTCTCTCTCTCTCTCACTAAATTAAAAATCTCAACCATTCAGTAATAAAGGATTTGAGCATTATTAACACACACACACACATATATAATGTGTGTGTGTGTGTATATGTATGTATAAAAAAAAATTAAGAACCATTTATTTTATTTTTCTCTGATTTTCTTGACTTTTCTCTAATTTAGTCACATTTTAGGGGTTAGGGATTTGGGATTCAGCCTTATGTTTGAAGCTAGTTAAAGCAACACAGACTCAATTCAAAATGACTTAGAAGCGATTATTCCAGAGACAGCGTGTTGTTTAAGACGACATAACATTATCAGATGTGCTTTCTTATTGAAAGTTCTTCTGTGACTAGTTGTGAATGTGGGTTTTGCATTTGTGGAACAAATCTTGTAAAATCAGATTACTCGGTCGGGAAAACAAACTGTTGTATAATACACAGTAATTATGTAGCCTGCACAATTTGATTAAAAAAAAACACACATTTCGATTAGTTTTACACACATTATTTTGCAATTACAATATGTAAATGTTAAATGTACAATTTAGTATTCAGTCGTGTTTATCGAGGCTGACGGCAAATCAGCTCAAAACATCAGAAATTATCTCATTAAGAGGATATATTAAGATATTTAGCAACTCGAACGTATTAAAAAAATTAATAAAGAATATTAGTCGTAGTAAAGTCTTATATAGTAATTATTTAAATAGTATTATTTTAATGACTGTTGTTTAATTCGTTACCAAGGTGTTGAAGTTGTTCTCATGGTGATAAATTTCCAAAATATGATGTAATTAAACGATATGTTAAACTTGTGTTGATGTTTTGTTTATATTTGTGTAACACATATAACTGTGTGTATGTGCGCGCGTATTTGCAGGAGAACAGCGATGATGATCGGAAACACACCAAGCTCCTTGAGGCCATCAGCTCTCTGGGAGGGAAGAGAAAGTCAGTGTGATTTTTCTGACCTCTGTGTGCTAGTCTAGCTAATGTCGGTGACGGATAGATGGTCGTCATGGTAATATGTCATTCTCTTTTCAGGAGGATGCAGGCGGAGAGATCGGAGGCCAGTCTCCAGGTCTCGGAGTTCTCTGTGAATGCAGAGGGAGCGGGAGAGAAGGTCGAGCTCTCGGACCTGCTGGGTTCTGTGGAGAAAACGCCCGGAGCGCCGAAAAAGACCAAGCAGCAGCTGAGGAGCCTGCAGAGCTCGAAAGAGACGCTGGAGCTCCCGCTGAGCCGGCAGCAGACAGAGAAGGTTGTGTTTGCGCTGTGTTTAACACCTATACACAGTGCAGAGACTAGGGTGCCAATACTTTTATCTGTAGTGTGGAGGGGAAAAAAATATATAAATATGGAGTGTTTAGACACTTCGACAACGACACAGGAAATTACTCAAGCTCTTCGGAGTAATGATAAAATGTAATGATTTTAATTGGTTTGTACAAACCAAGTCCCACCTTCTCTGCATACTGATTGGTCAGTGCTAGAATTTTTTTTTTTTTAATAAAGCTTGTTTAAAAAAAAAAAACCCTTCTCTTAAACATGAATGTGTTTGTGTGTACAGATCCAGAGGGGCGTGGCGTACGAGCGCAGCAGTAAGGAGGTGTCCCGCTGGGAGAGTGTCATCACACAGAACCAGAAGGCCGAGCAGATCGTCTTCCCTCTTAAACAGGAAACAGCCGGACCCAAACGTGTCGAGCAGGTGGTGGCCGGCTGGAAGGTGTGTGTTCTGTCCCCTGAGTGTATCTGTGGTTTGTGTGGGCGTGTGTGTGTATTTCATCATATTTTTAACGGTGTTTACTGAGAAGCAAATAAATTGTATATATTTTAACATTTTTTTATAACTTTTATAACTTTTTACTTTATTTTTTTATTTAAATGTAAAAACCAGGCAGTTTATAGGATGGTATATTGTATATTCTTAGTATTTAAAAAAACCCTTTTTTTTTTTTTTTTTTTTCCCCCTACAATATAACATCCTATAAAATTTTCCTATTTTTTGTCTTTATTTGTCTCTCTGTTTTTCTCTCGCTCTCAGGCTCAGACTCCTCTAGAGCAGCAGATATTCAGCCTCCTGCGCAGTAATAATCAGCCGGTCATCGACCCTGTGTTGACTCCTGTGGAGGAGGCGTCCATCAGGGCCATGAGTCTAGAGGAGGTGGGTGTCAATCATATCTTGAGCGTTTAGGCCACGTGCTTATCTCGGTGTCCGGGATATGGAGGGAGAAGGGATGGTTGGACGTTTCAGGGTGGAGGGTGGGGGGGAGTTGGACGGGG
>QMIH01000739.1:176925-188232 GCA_003987875.1 Clarias batrachus
TTTTATCACACGGTGCCTCACACTGCAGACATAAACGCTGTCCTTCAGCCACTGACGAGCACAGGGCCACTCTGTTCTTTTTCCCTTTTTCACTTTGAAGTCTTTTATTTATTTATTTATTTATTTATAGAATTATTTTATCTGCCATAACATTAGAATCACCTGCCTTATATGGCACAGGTGCTCTCTCTCTCTCTCTCTCTCTCTCTCTCTCTCTCTCTCTCTCTGTCTGAGCCATCAAATTCTGGAGTCCACGAGACCAGTACCAGATTCTTTAAGTCCTTTAGGTTGTGAGTTGGAGCTTTTACACGAAAATCTGGAGGTCGAATGCTTCATTATGTTCCTCAAACTGTTCCAAGCCAACTTCTTTCATTACGCTGTGATCCAGTTCTGATGCCCACATGTCCATTGTAGGAGCTTTCGGTGGAGAACACGGGTCATCAGTGTTGTTATTCACACTCCCTCTCAGTGGGTTTAAAGGTTGATTGAGTACAATCTGAATCTACAATCTTCTTGGGGAGATACAAGAAGAATATTCATAAAAATGACGAGTGATATCCTTATTGTTCTTGGCTTTGCACATCTGTCTGTAGAAAAATGTGTTTTGTGCAGCCTGTACTTTTAGTATGCTAATTAGGCCTAACCTCCCTTGTGTGGCACCAAGATCACGTGGCCCTAGACCTCATTCAAGTTTCCTTGAAAACAACCATCATGGCGGACAAGAAACGTTCTTACACACGTAATATAAGTGTTTGTCTCTCAGGTATCATAAGGTACAGAAGAAGGCTAAGCGTAAGGAGTTCCTGAAGCAGTTTGATGAGATGATGAAGACTGATCCGACCGCTGCCTTGGACGAGTTGAAGAAGATGGAGCTGTCCAGGATGGAGGAGAGGATGTCTCTCAAACACCAGAACAGCGGCAAGTGGGCCAAGACCAAAGCCATCATGGCCAAATATGACGACTCGGTAAGGATGGCTGTGTCGTATATCTCACTCGCTAATTAACTGCAGGTTTACAACATCTGTTTCTTTTTCAATCTACTTATTTATTTTTTGTTTGTTTGCTGATGTTTTTCAGGCCCGTAAAGCCATGCAGCAGCAGCTGGAGATGAACAAGGAGCTGACTCAGAAACTCGTCGTGCCGTCCGATGACGAGGAGGATGAAGATGAAGAGGCGACGGGCACGCTCCCTGACTTTGTGAATGCACCCGAGTCAGCAGGTGGCGCCGTGAACCCCTGGATGAGGGGCAAACTGACCAGCGAGGATCACGAGGTCACTGACGCCACGAATGCAGAGCAACCAGCAAGTGGAGTGCAAAGGGTGGAGGAGGATGATGAGGATGACGAAGAAGAAGAAGAGGAAGAAGAGCAGCTTCTGAGGCACTTCGAGGAGAAACGGAAGCTGAGGCGAGACGAGGAAGACGATCTGATCCCTGTCACACAGGAGAAGGAAGACTGTACGTACTCGCTCAATAATTTTTTTTCTCTCTATCATGCAGGAGGCATGGCATAACGTGTCTAGGCGGAGCTGTCTGTCAGCTTTTGGAGTTTGTGATCTGATAAACAGATTTTTATTTAACACTTCTGATATAACGACGAGACGTTTATGTAGCTGTCTGTAATGGAAGGAGTCTCCAGTACAAATCGGGAAAAGCTATAGCTTTACGTTTTCTGCCGTCTTCATGAGCAGTGAAGGTTACACTTTGTGGTTTTGTGTATGTAATAGACGCTCTCTCTCTCACACTCTCTCACACACACACACACACACACACACACACACAAGCGTGTTCATTATATACATGATCAGGCTCCATTATAAATGTAGGGTTTAGTGTGTTAATGAGCTTATAAGCTGTGTACAGCCTTTTCATTTCTCACTCTCACACACACACACGCGCGCGCACAAAAGGCTGGTGTTGGTGTCGGTATCTGAGGAATTGTAGATGAACGCTGCTATAATGTATACACACTCTAATAAAGAGGTTCTCATGTATTATCCAGCAGCACTGACTCACTCAGCAGCTGAAATTTCGTCTCGGGTTACACGGATCAGCTCTGGTCGCTATGGTGATGGGAATAACTTTCGGTCAGATATCTGATCTAATAAAGTTGTTACTCAAACATATGTTTAAAAGATCGATCTCTTCCACCTAAAAAAAAAACACACACACACACAAACAGCAGGCAAACCGATCGACAAGTGAATGATCTGCCATGATTGACGCTACTTCTGTAACTGTCAAACCCTTTCATGTGAACTGATGCCCTAGAAGCCCCACCCCCTTTCTTTCTCTCTCCTCGTACATTTTTTCTGGCTTGCTCTCAACTGTTTCAACACTACAATACTATTTAAACAAAAACAAAGTGTTTGACTCCGCCCCTTTTCCTGGATCTCAGCACGGTCATTACGCTTTGAAACTCTGTAGCCGACCTTTTGACATCTCTGATCTTTTATCTTTCCTCAGCGCACACAGGGACACAGGAGGACTCGGAGGAGGTGTCGAGAGACGTTCAGGAGGAGGAAGAAGAGCAAGAAGAGGTCGTGTCAGAATTCAACACCCTGTTTAACCGGCTGATAAAGAGCGCTCGGACGCCAATGGAGCCGCCGCCGGTTAAAGCCGGTCGTGCACAGGAGGTGGAGCCTGCTCTCGAAGAGGAGGAGGAGTTTCTGGACGAGGGGCCGGTCCGTGCTCGCACCATGGAGGACCTGGAGACTCTGGTGCATGATGGGGCTGCGGAAGATGCTGCGGTGTGTGTTTCACGCCCTGCCCTTGTGGACACGGCGTCTGAGCCGCGCAGCAGCAGCGAGAAGAAGAAGAAGAAGAGGGAAATCGACCCGAGCGAAGTGCTCACTAAAGACGCCAACGTGATTACGTTGCCGCTGGCGCCGACGCTGGTGGAGGGAGACGAGGAAGAGGAGGTGAGGCGAGGAGTGAAGCGTCGTCCTCTTCTGCATTAACGTGTTTCCTGTTTTTGAATCTGTTTTTCCTCAAAGCTTAAACTCGCAAATCATCAGTGAACAAAACTCTCTCTCTCTCGCTTTCTTCTTCTTCTTCTGTCTCGATTTTTCTCTGAGTCCAGTTTATAATCCCGTTTCTGTAATTACTAGATTCTCCCAGGAGCCGTGTAATCGGCCTGCTGCACATTTATGAAAGTTTAATAAAGTCGTCATAGTAGTTATTCATTTCACTCGCATTATTAAGTAATATCACATTCGTGGTCGTGTTTTGTGCTGGATATCAGCATGGCCCTGACGTGGTCGTAAACGCAAGATCGCAGCCCGTGTGCTGAAGATATCACATGATATTCGGCACAGCAGCACGACCTCGAGTGTGATCTCGTCTTTATACGTCCCACAAAGTCAATTTATCATGATTTGTATTTTTTGTTTAAACGTATCCTGCTGCACCTGGCGGAACTGACTAGCCGGAGCAGCTAGCGAGTGTCCATTTAAGATAAATATGAGGAGTGAAAGGAGTTACAGGTACCATGTAGCCAAAAGGTGAGGAGAATAAACCATGCACAGGCCTGGGAAATTCACCAGATTTACACTTATTAGAATATCAGCTCTGTTGATGTCCGGGTTCTGGGATCCAATTCCAAGTAGCGGAAAGAGGCAGCAATAATCATAACGTTATCAGATGTGGTGTTGCTGAAAGTGCTTCTGTGACTGGGTGTGAATGGGTGTTTTGTCAGGCAGCTGCTCTCTCCTCAGTACTGCGAACTGTACAGACAGTCAGTGTAATTAACCTCTGTACAACACCTGGGACACCGAGTCATACATATAGTTATACCTCACAGTGCTGTTACTGTCCATTATCAGCACTCTCCTCCAATCAGATTACTCTCTCTGAACTAACTGGTGTATAATAGTAAGTAATAAACATAAACTCATTCGGTCACAGAAAAAGAAAATTTATAATAGTTATTGTTTCAGTGGAGTGGAGAAGCCTAACTAAATAACTTTATTAAAAAAAAAAAAACAGTTGAAGGTGAAAACGAGTTTTATGACTTGTTTAAAAATCCCTTCTACAGCTCTGATTAATACTCTAGCCCGATTCTGCTGCGGAAAAGCAAAGTTTGCTTAATTACGACTTTGTTACTTCATTCTGACTTGTTTTTGTTTCTTTAGTTCTCACAATTCAGACTCCTTTTGTTTTTTTGTACTTCTGCCTTTTTTTCCTCACGGTTGTGTTTCTGTTCCTCCTAATAGTTGAGCAAGTCAGGCGTCTCCAGCGTCGCCTCGTGTGCAGGATGTTAGACAGAAAGCTTCACGTGTTGAACTGGAAACGTATGCAGTGACTGAGGACTGTTTTAGACGTGTTTACACCCGAGCCTGTCCTTACTTGCCCCGGGGCCGTAAGCGAAATCCAGTTAAGAGACCATCCAACCTGAGCTGTGAGACATTGCTGCACCCCAGTGCTCCCAGTACACTGTGCTGTTACTCATTTTTATCTGAAACATCAAAGACCCGGGAAACCTGATTTCCTTTTATTTTACAGAAGTAAGATACTAAACACTTCCACTTAATTAACATTAATTAGATATTAGTGACGGGAGTCTGCAGTCACCTCTTGATATGGTATGATCACGATACCACTGTGATGATTAGATTAATATGGTTATATTAATGTGGTTTAATATTATCAGTATCGTGATTTTATAAACATTCCCATTCCCACAAGTAACTCTCTTCTCAAACCGCTTCACCACTGGACTGATCATGAGTAATTAAATGTAGCCCGTTGCTTATAACATTCGTTTTTCTCACTTAAGAACCAAGCGCAGGGGTTTTAAACAATACAAACTAAGTTCCAAATCTCATCTAACAAAAAGCCTTAGTGTTACTGACTCTCTGTCCGCTTCCTTAATTATTATTTCTAAACAAACCTGGCGAATAATTTACTCCTACCACATGGCATGCCAGGTTAGAGAAACGGCGACGGTTCATCGCCTCAAAAGCTTCCAAAGTCTCAAAACTCCGCTTTGAAGGCTAATTAGCGAGTTTTAACTTGAGCAGCTTTTGATAATGTAGCGCCATTAAAATATGATTGTGTTGCAGCGCTCAGAAGCTCGTGCACTCGTCCTCATCTTACGGACATTCAAGTTTCCGCAGATACGAACGACCCGCAGTTCTACGAACATTCGTGAATGCAAACAAATCGCGTGTATTGTACAAAACATTTACACTGCAGTGCACCAGATACCGATATTTACAATTACATACAATATTTTCAGTGTGTAAATGAAGGTATAGAATGTTTACAGTCCGGTATATTGTATGTGTGTTTGTTTGCGGGAGAAATGATTCGGCCTCACCGGTTTGAGTGAATCAGTTCGGGAGCACGATGACTGAAAACGTCTATCCTGTAAAGTTGTCCTGAATGTGAATAATCCTAATTTCGAAAAATCCTTAACAAAACAGAGTTCACTGTCCAATACAGTGGAAAACAGCTCTGAGACAAAACGGCGTCTGGGATTCTCTTTGCGATTTAAAGGCACAAAGACACAACACTGTTGCATCTGAAATGTATGAGATTAAGTCCTTGTTAAACTGTTACTGTTTGGCCACATGATGGCAGTGTTGGGAAAGGGAACAGAGATTTAGTCAAGTGGATTGGTGTGCTTTACGTTGTATATTCCTGGCAAAGGCGTAGAAGACTCACTTTGTCCGACTTGAGAACAAATCCAACTTAGGAACGTGCTCATGGAATGTAACTTGTTTGTAAGTCAGGTATTATGAAACATAGATTTTAGATTGAATCAGCACACACGTTAATCTCCATCTCCAAACACCATATCAATTCGTCACTTTTTATCCTGCATTAGTCCATTATTGCTCACAAAAACGAACAAAAAAATTGTCTAGACTGGGTCCCACAGAGGTTTTTGCAAGTTCAGGTACACGTGACGTGCTTGTTTTTCAAACTGCAGTTTATAACACAGAGACTCGGGTGTGATAAATAGTTGTTGTTGTTTTTTAATCACGTTTGTCTGGTACAACGTCGCAGAAGACGAGAGAGAGAGAGAGAGAGAGACGCAGTGTGACATTAATTTAACCTGCCTATTAGTCACTGACATTAAAACTTAAAAAAAAAAAAAAGACGAGAGAACACACACACTGGACATGTCATTGGATTTATTTTCCATTTCCGCTTCATCCTTACTTAGACACGAGGTGGAGGTGGGACTTGTGAAATTTGTGGCAAAGTGCGTAACCTTTGTACTGTAGAAATCACGTGGTGTTGAACTCGTCCTCTGTGAGTGTGATGATCACCTTTGACCGACACCAGACCAGACCGATGGAGCAGAAGCTGCCTCCTCCTCTTTCTCTTTATGCTGCATTATTGCTATCATGTACACCAGTTTGGAATGGAGTGGAGTTTCCAGAGATAAAGTCTGCCATATTTATATTCAGTGTGTAAATCTTTCTAACAGGCTGAGCAATTACCAGGAAGTCAGAATTGCCAAGGAAAAAAAAAAGTCGAAATTTTAGGGAAAGGCAACGCTGAGATAAGTGCATTAGTGTAGCACGGGATTATATAGAAAAAAAATAAAGGCACTTTTTACTCTCATAACTACTGTTATTCTGCACAGTAAGTCCCGGTTTGACTCGAACACCCCTCATTTTTGTGTTCATTAGCGATATTTTCTTTGGTTTAAATTTTTTTTTCTTCTCTACTCACCATGCTGCTTCATGAGCTTTCTTCATTTCCGAGTTCCTGCTTTAGTTTGCAATAATGTTTTATACTCGTATAATTTAATTAACTGGTCGTGCAGCTGGAGTTTAAAAAAAAAAAAAAAAAAACCTATCTGTAATATCGGGATATCTTTTCATATATTGTGTGCTCGCCCGTGAGCCTGGATCGGGGAATTCCGGCTCGAGTTGAGGGAAATAATTAGCTCCTGATCCGTGTTGATTGAAAACGCCGAGCCTGGATCGACCTGTTAGTCTGAATGAAGCGAGACTGCTCTAATGAGCCTTAATATAAATAAATGATTACGAGCTCGCGTCATGGGAGAGCACCCCTGTGTGTGTGTGGAGGGGGGGGTTCAACTTTTATCTTCCCATCTGTTTTATCTTTCCTTATGTAAACCTCGGTCCTGAATCAGTTTTTTTTTAAGCTGTTTTCCAGGATTAAAAACCATTTTAGAAAAAAAAAAAAGATCCAGTGTCTGTCTTCTGACCTTAAGCCCTGTCTCCCGTGTCTCCTCTTCAGGGTCCGGCGGCGCAGATATCCATCATCAAGGAGGCCTTTGCAGGAGATGACGTCATCTCCGACTTCCTGAAAGACAAAAAGAAACAGGAAGAGGCGGGGCAACCCAAAGTGGTGGACCTGACCCTGCCTGGGTGGGGGGAGTGGGGTGGGGGCGGGCTCAAGCCCTCCCGACACAAACGCAGGAAGTGAGTCATACAGGAAGTTTAACATGCCGTTATTTTATCTGCATCTGCGGTTTAGATATAAGCGTCTCGCTGTACAGATACGGTTACCATGGAAACGTAGAGGAAGATGTTTAGTTAAAAACAAAGCAAAAAAAAAAAACAAGTTGTTATTATTATTATTATTTTAAGCTACTAAAAAATTTTATGTACAGCTTGCTGAAGTTAAAGTTTTGGCGCCCCAGTACTGTTTGCTTTGCAAATGTCTAACTTTGCGTTCCTGGTCTTGGATCAGTAACCGTGGGTTTTTTTTTTTTAATTTATTTATTTTTATTAAATTTTTTTAAGGTTTCGAGTGAAGCCACCTCCCATCGCCCCGAGAAAGGACCAGAAACTCCCCGCCGTGATCATCTCTGAGAAGAGGAACTCGTCCATCGCCTTACACCAGGTAACCTGCAGCTCGGGGAGGAAGTGCTGCTGCACAGACGCTTTCAGGATCAGCAGGAAAATGAGACGAGCTGTGAAGCGATAAATAAATCAGATTAGCTACATAATGCTCTCTTAATAAACTCTGTGATCGCTCGGAAGCTCTTTTTATCCGAGCAAAATATCACTGTCTACTTAAAGTCTCTCTCTCTCTCTGTCTCTCTCTTTGTACGTCTTTGTCTCTTTCTCTGTCTTCAGTGTGCGCCTGCTTTTCTGTTTCTCGTGTAATTGCTTTCTTTTTCTTGCTGTCTTCCTTTTTTCTATGCGTCTCTCATGTCCATATTTTTTGGTCTCTTTTTCTGTCTCATGTCTCTGCTTTCTCTTTGTCTTTCTCGCACCCTCACATGCTTACTGTCTTTGTCTCTCTCTCTCTCTACCTCTCTGTATGTCTCTGTGTGCGTATGTTTGTTTGTCATGTATTTGCCTTCTCTTGGTGGCTTCCTTTTGTCTCTCATTCTTCATGTCCATATTCTTTTGGTCTCCTTCTCTGTATGTCTTTGTATCATTCTCTGTCTCTGTGACTTTAACTGTGTGTCTCATGTCTCTTTCTTTTGGCCTCTCTCACTCTCTTGCTGTCTTCCTTATTCTGTCTGTCTCTGTGTGTGTGATGCATCGTGTCCGTCTCTCTCTGTCCTTTTTTTGGTGTCTCTCGCTTTGACTGTCTCTTTCTGTCTCACGATCTCATTTCTCTCAATATCTGTCTTTGTGTTTCTGGCTCGCTCCCTCACGTTAACCTTGTCCGTCTCTCTTTAGGTGAGCCAGTTGCCGTTCCCGTTCCAGAACAGCTCCCAGTTCGAGACATGTATGCGCTCTCCCGTGGGTCAAACGTGGAACACGCAGAACACCGTCAAGAAACTCACCGCTCCCAAAGTGGTGACCAAACTGGGCTCCATCATCGAGCCGCTGAGGAAGGACGACTTCCTGACGGACGACAAGAGCGCCGGAGCGCTGAAGAAGCGTCCGCAGATCGCCCTGGACGATGAAGGTGGGAAGGCGGAAAAGAGAAGGCGCGGAGCTCGGCAACATCAACACAAGAGGAGGAAGAAGACGAAGAGAGGAATGAACGAATGAATGAAGTGACTTTAACCAGAATGATCACATGACTGGAATCGTCTCGATTGAGTCACGTTAGACATCATTATAAAGTGGAGAACTAGAAGTTAAAGTGAACCGATGTATCGCAGCGACCTCGTCAGATTTGTGTGAAAAGTGTAGTGCGCTTGTTTCTCATGTCTTTTCTGAGGTGTCCGATGTCTCACTCGCCATTAAACTCTTTATCGTTTCTCGCTCTTATTCTGTATATACTTTTCATTTTTGCGATCCTGATAAAGCAGTAATCTAACTCCACATCTGTCTCTCTGAACATCTGCCTGCTTCTGCTTTGGAGGAAACAGGAACTGGTTTGATTTTTAAAATAAATTGAGATGCTTTTTTTTCTGTCTGGTTGAACCAGTTTGACTTTGTGAAGGTCACGCTTGAGCAAGACGCTCAGTGTCTCCGCTTGTAACGCGTCGCAACATTTGCTTTACATGTGCATCATACATCATACCGGGTTCTGATCTGGATTAAAATAGACGGGTTGAGTAATCCGAGATAACTCCCGGTGCACTAACGCTCCATACTCGACACTACGATAAACACTTCAGTCTGTGATTAATGTAGTGGGTGGAGCGAGACGACTTGGTTTGGTTTCTTAACCGTATAAAGATGTTTATATGGTTTAAATGAAATATCAAAATGTAATGTGTGTGTGTGTGTGTGTGTGTGTGTGTGTGTGTGTGTGTGTGTATATGTGTATATAATTATTTTTTTTTATTATTGAATATGCATAGTTACATGTTCAAGTGCTTACACAAAAAGGCTTTTGTATTTAATGTACATTTGTTACGCCCTTATCCAGGTCGGGCCCTAACAGGAAGGAAAGAAAGAAAGAAAGGTGAAAAATCAATGAAAAGCGGGTGAGACCAATAAGCAAAAACTAATAAGTAAAGTGCGTTTGCTAAGTGTTGATTTACAGAAGTGAATAAGCAAAACCCCAAAATGTGCCTGAAAAGCTTCAGAAGCCGACAAGACCAAAATCATTTAAAAAAATTCTTCCATCTCGTCTCAAAGTGAAATACCTAATGCTGCACCAAAAGAAAAGAAACAGAAATACAAAATCACGACCCTGACTCCCTGGCTAACCACAACCAGGAGAAAACGAAGTATAAACAAAATGTCATCAATGTCCTACTGAGCCACTAAATACAGATTTTATGTACAAATATACACAAAATGTATTTACAGAGCACAAAGCAACTAAAAACCAAGAAACCTAAAACCGGTATGGTGATGGTCATGCACCGAAAAGTCTGTCAAATATCAAGCAATATTAATCAAGGCACAGTGGGGGGGGGGGAGTCCGTGTGTATGCAGAAACGTAGCAAGGCATCGTACACGGGTTTCTCTTTCACATCAATCACAGGATTAGCAATAACAAATCCACAGGCTGCAGCTCGTCTGGAGGCGGGATCAACAAGGGTAGACCAATTGTAGTGACTGATTATAGGACCCAACCGATTGCAGCGGTGGGACTTGAAACATTAAGGGACACACCCCAATCCCACCACCAGCAGACACATACAATACAAATATAAACTCAATATCATAACATTTTAAGGTCAGGGGGGTGGGGTATATTGACGGTCCTTGACGTTGATGTGTTGGAAGCAGGACAAATGGGCAACTGTAAGTGTGTGAGTGACTTTGATAAGGACCTGTGATAAGCTGTGACGTCTAGATGTTTGGGTACGACAGAGTGACTCCAAAACTGCAGGTCTTGTGGGATGTTTCCGGATTGCAGGGGTCAGGACGTACCAAAACTGGTGACAAAGTCATGGGCGGCCAAGACCCACTGAACTGTGTAGGGAGTGAAGGCGCCTGATCTCAGAGAGCTTCTGAAGCGCAAAGTGCTGAGAAGGTGAAAAGTGCTGGCTCTGGTAGAAAGGAGTCAGAGCACACAGTGTTGTGTTTGGAGCTTTAGAGCCACAGAGCGTGTTCTCCACGTACCTGCTGATCTGCACCAATGGAAGAAGGTGACCTGGTCTCATGGGTCATGTTGCTTCCCTGGGGAAGAGATGGCACCAGGATCCGTCACGGGAAGGCGAGCCGACGGAGACAGTGCGATGCTCAGGACGATGTTCTGCTGCCGTTCACACGGATGTCACTGTTACAGACCGAGTTCCCTCATGGCAGTGTCCTCGTTCGGCAGGACACACTGCACATGCACTGTTCCGGAACAGTTTGAGGAACATGACAGAGTTCAAGGTGTTGACTCGGCCTATAAATTCTGCAGATCTCAATCCGATCGAGCAGAAAAACAAGTTTGATCCACGGAGGCTCGACCTCACAACCTACAGGACTTAAAGGATCTGCTGCTGACGTCTTGGTGCCAGATACCCC
>QMIH01000739.1:193458-226806 GCA_003987875.1 Clarias batrachus
GTGTCTGTGTGTGTGTCTGTGTGTGTGTCTGTGTGTGTGTTGTAGTGCTCAGGAATGAGTCAGAGTGCCATCACACACTCCAACAAAAACAGTAAGACCAGCGAGACCTACACCTGGATTCCTCCAGCGTCCCTCGACTCCGCCTTCATCACGTAATTGATTGATTAATAATAATCAGTAAATAAAATTATAAATGATTTCCCATCAGACTTGTGTTGTTGTTGTTGTTGTTTTTGCAGACACTGAACTAATGGGCCAGAAGATGAACAAAATTAGATGATTAAACATAAAAACTAATGAACGTTTATATTTGTATAGCACTTACACACACACACACACACACACACACACACACACAGACACACACACTGAACATTAAATACATGTTTTTTTTTGAGGATGTACGTGTGTACAGTAGTACCTGAGTGTGTAACAATGCAAAAGTAATGGCACCTACTCTACTGATAAATGTTTATTATGATCTTAAGGAATAAAATTGGATTGAGTTAAATGTTATTTAGACAAATTGTTCTAGTAATAATGATAACGTGTTTTGTGCTATTTGCTCATGCTTGTTTATTGCTTGTGCTTTTTGTCCTTCAGGGCCACCGTAGTTGCGAATAGGACCACTTTCTGGATGAACCTCAGATCGAACACACTACAGCGAGGTGAGCTTCAGTCGTGACATGAGAAGATGTTCGAGATGTAAACGAATCCATTTTACATTCAAGAACCTTTTCGCTCATTTTTCAGTGTAATATTTTATTTCCATATTTTATATGTTGACGTACTTTAACAGACATCCGCCCCAAACCTGCACCTGTTATTGACTGCGGTGTCTTAAAGACCAGAGGCTCAGATCCTGACCACACAGTATGACGGGGCAAAACTAAGTGCACCCCTGGCTTAGGTGTGACCTCCCTAAGTAAGTCAGGGGTGCAATTTTTGTCTGTCACATTGCTGAGGTGAGATCTGAGCGCTTAAGTTTATCAGTGCGGTTCGTCAATGAGAGAAGCTACAAACCGCCGGTCTTCTGTCCTCACGTTTAACAAAAAATCTTCTTCTTGTCCTGCTGCAATCAACAAATATTTATTTATTAATAGTTTGTTAATAAGACGCACATTTATGGCTCCAATTAAGTTTAATAGAAACAGTTTTAGCATCACAGATTAAAAATAATTGAGCCCTCTCGCAGCCGGAGGTCTAGAGAGAGCTGATTGGCCGAGCTCTCTCAAAGGGGAGGGATGAGAGGTACTTAGTGCTCCCACATTAATCACGGCTCTACAGCCAATCAGGGGCGTCTGTGAGCTCGCGCAACGGAGGGAGCGCATAGCGCTGTCCTCCGAGTGTGTTACGCCGCCCCCAACGGTGCGCGAGCGAGCAGTTCGAAAAGATGCGGTCGGCTGGCGTCACGTGGTTCGGAGGAAACACGTGATAGTCTTCGGCCCTCCCGGCTGAGTGGTAGTAGTAGCCTTAATGTGGGAGCCCCCTAGTGACGGGGAGGAATTGGACACGACTAAATTAGGGAGAAAATCGGGGAAAAATCCAAAAAAAAATAATAATAAAAATAATTGAGCAGCGAAGCAGAGATTCACCAACGCAAATATTAACTCAATTCAATTCAATTTTATTTCTATAGCATTTTTAACTAATGAACGTATTGTCGCAAAGCTGCTTCACAGAGTCAAAATAAATCATGGAAATTAGTATGAAAGTGTGTGTGTGTGTGTGTGTGTGTGTGTGTGTGTGTGTGTGTGTGTGTGTGTGTGCGTGTTACTTCAGTAAAAGTAGAAGTCCTCTATTTGCTCGTGTATTTGAGTAAAAGTCCTGCTAATTTTATTACGTGTTGAATGCTTGTAATAGGTAACAGTAGCTGTTATCGTAGTACATAATAAAAAATAATCTCTCTCTCTCTCTCTGTCTCTCTGTCTCTCTCTCTCCTGGTTCTGAACATGCTGTTTTTGTCCCCGTCTGCAAGCAGCTCCGCTTCTAATTTCAAACACCTTTTACATTAGTAGTCGTATCTTAAAGAAAATGCAATTATGCATAATAGCCAACAGGTGGCGATATTCAAATACCAAACACCAACGTGGTTATTTACGTCAACGCAGAAATGTACTTACATTTACATTTAGCCAATTAGCAGAAAATCTTACTAAAGTACTTTCCTTAAGTAGGAGTAGAGACATTTGCTTACCGGTAAAAGTAAAAACTGTCCTCTTATACAAATATTACTCAATTAAAGTACAGAGACATGATACATGTACTTAAGTGCAACTTAATAAAAGCTAAACAGCAATTAATTGATTAATCATTAATGTGATTTATATTAGACACTGCTTAAAAATCATCACCATTTTTTACAACACTGTTTATTTGGAGCGTTCATTAGCCAGGATTCTGTGAAGGAGCTGTTGCTATAGAAACGAAAACAGAACAAAGGCGTCAATTAAATGATATAATACATCGCTTGGCATTTTATTTCATTCACCGTCTGTGTGTTTGTTTTCCTGCTGACGAAATAGCTCGAATTTTACACTTCCTGCTATTTTCACAAGCACTGTATTCTCATGAACCTTTGACCTTTGACCTATACCCTAGACGGAAGCAGCAACACAGCAGCTGATCCCAAGATGGCGGTCACACCTGTTCTGCTTCTCGCGCTCGTGATGTCGGTTGTGATGCAGTACTTTGTTTCCGCTCCGTCAGCGCTCGTCCCCTAGACGAGTCCCCGTCTCTGTCCTGCTCGCCGTCCTCTTACACTCGTCAGGAGCAGCGACGTCCAGACGCTGAGCTCCAAAGAAAACAGCGCAAGAGTTCAGGATCTCTTTATATTCACTGTCATGTATGAAATGTATGTTTAATAAATGTAATATTTCATTTATAAAGTCCTCAGTCTGTGTCTGGTTTATTGAGTACACTATAACACTGACTTTAGTGTGACTCTAATCCTGACTCTAACCTTAGAATAACAACAAATCTGTATTTTGTTCAGTGTAGTATAGTGAAAATTCTAAGTTTAGATCTCAGCTTCAGAGCATGACGGGACAGAACTAAGTGCACCCCTGGGTTAGACTTGACCTCCCTAACATACAGTACATATACCTTGTGAAAATCTGAGAACGCTGATTTTTTTTGGCCCAATAACACGAAGGCATACCCTTACCATTTTTAATGAAAAAAATCATCAATCTCAAATTCTCACCAAATTCACACTGTACATTAAGGCGTTCAAGATAAACACAGGGGTGCGTTTAGTTGCATCCTGTCGTGTTCCTGAGCTGAGATATGAGTGCTTTACTGTGTCAGGGTATTTTAGTCAGTGTGCTCTCGCAATAACCCTAAACCTAGTGTGACCCTAACCCAAGTGTAACCCCAAACCTTAACCCTAGTGTAATTCTAGACAAACTCTAATCTAAAACTCTACTATAAGTGTCTGTAGTGTAACTGTAGTGTAAATCTAATGTACACACACTACGACGCTAACGCTCTCATGCAGTGATGTTTTGGTTAGCGCGCTGTTCCTGGGGAAACGTCGCATTGTTTCATTGTGCAGCTGTATACGCTTAAAACGCACATAAAAGCCACTTGACAAACCCATCTGACTTGTCTGACGTGACAAAGCTGTCGCTTTTTTTCAGCTTGATTAAATAAACACATTTCAAGTGCTGCGTAATTTCTTTAAACTCTCGACAGCTCGCCTCTCTCTCATCTTCTCTCGGTGGAAGAAAGCGAGACTAAAATACTTATTATAAATTTGTAAGAAGTATTTTTTTTACCCCGTAATTGTGATATTAAGCCGCTAATAGGAAGATTATTCAGAACTCGATTCCGTCTCTGAAGCGTGATAATGCAGCGGCGGCTTTTTCCTTTTTCTGTAATTATCTCCTTGTCAGAAAGCCAGAGGAATAAATTAGCACACAGACACCAAAAAAGTTACTACTGAGAGCCGTGCTGTGTGTAAGTGTTTGTTTGTGTGGTGTTTGCAGTTGAATATAAAACACAGTGTGTGTGTGTGGTGGAGATCTTGTGTCACACACTGGAGTGGAAAGGAGAGCAGCATTTATGGCATCTCTCACCATCGGGCCTGTGTAAATATTAGCGCAGAGTGAGTCGCCGCGCTGCAGAGGGCAGAGCCCGTGACTCTACCCCAGTGTTTCTTCACCCTGGTCCTGGGGGACGCCCCGCCTAGGACCACACCCACTTCTGTTCAGGGTAGGAAAAGAACACCGCAATAGAATGGTTCATCTGGAAACATCTTTTTTAGAAAAAAAGATAACTCAAAACCTGCTTCCTGTGAAAGAAAAAATCGTTCTGATTATAAGCTAGTGCTCACACAGACAGACAAATATCTAGTTGGTGCTTGTAGGTCTTAGGTTGTTGTTATTAACTATAAACAGCACCAAAAACACTATAAAGAGTGAGTGCGGAGTGAGAACAGAGTGGCATTTTACCTTACTTTAAGTCTCTCCACAAGAGGGCACTTTAAATAAGCTATATCACTCACTTTATCCTGCATACAGGGTCACGGGGGGTCTGGAGCCCATTCAGGGCATGAGACAGGGGACCCATCCATCACAGGGCACAAGCGCACACACATACACACACTACAGGCGATTTGGAAACTCCAATTAGCTTAATGTGCATGTCTTTGTATTGTGGGAGAAAACCGGAGTACCGGGAGGAAACCCACCAAGCACGGGGAGAACATGCAAACTCCACACACACAGACCCCCGAGGTGGGAATCAAACCCAGACCCTGGAGGTGTGAGGCGACAGTGCTAACCACTACACCATAACGAAGCTACTGTATATAGTCGAGTTAAATATCAGTGTTAAAACTGGTCTTTTGATCAAAACCCTTGTGTCCTGTATGACGGGACGGCGGATCACGAGCTTCTCTTTTGTTTCTGCACATCAAGTCAATCATCAGGATGCATCAGTTTTTAGCGTGTGTTAAATTTGCATTTAATACTCGTTTGCATACAGTATCGGGTGTGACTCCACTCCGGAAAAAAAAAAATGAGAATGACTCAGAGTTCACCTGAAACCTGAGGTGTGGTTCAGAGTCATCAGAATTTGAGCAGAAACAGAACAGGTTTAACTGGAACGCTGTAGAAATCATTTCTCACCTGCACACACAAACACTGACTGGGAGAGAAGGGAAGTTAGGGATCAAAAAAGAGGAGGATCTTCTACAGCTATTAACGCCACAGACACACAGGAATTACAGTACAGAGAGGACTCCAGACGGTACGAGCGTCATCAGGCCTGAGCAGAAGATAATGAGGGTTAAATATAGCAGCGGTGAGCCGAGAGTAAATCCGCTTCCATGCAACCAGAGACGTTGGAGCGACTCCAGCGAACAGTGGGAGAGAAATTTATATGAATGGATTCTCTCAATAAGAGTCTGAACAAATCCACTATTACTCACCTCGCGCTGACGTCGCGTGGGCCGGGCTCGTAGTAGATCTGTAATCCAATGGAGATTTAAAGACTCGCTGGAGCCAAAGCGTCTCATCACAGAAACTGGTATCAAACACGGCTTTAAAACACGACTTACCCTGTGGAATAATGCAGTGTGTGTGTGTGTGTCGTGCTGTTTGTTACAGGGAAAACCCTTTAAGAGCATGTTTTGAGTCCTGTTATTATAAATACTGTTTAAACATCTTGGCCACTGATAATATTACAACTTTGTGTTTATTGAAGCAATCCCAGATTACCTCGAGTTCTCAAATCTGATTGGTCCGAAAACCAAAAGTGTCGATACAGCACATTTTTTAACAACTCCGTTGGACAGCGTTACTGTTCCCATAGCAACAGTGAATTCAGGGATGCGTACAATGCACATGAAACCCAAACAAAGAACGTTAACATGCAGAATGCTTTAAAGGAAGTTTATGGAAGGAGTCTCCAATTCAAGAGCTTTGCAAAAGCAAAACTGCAATTTAAATACTTTTTTAAAGTTTGGAATTTTATTCAGTTCCACTCACATCCATGAGCTGAGATCCAAGCCTTGGATTTCCTAAATATAGGATTTCCTAAGTACATATACACGTCTTTCGCATATATATTTTATTCTATAAAGTGGCTTTGTGACGATTACCAGTCTCCCAAGCATTATAGAAATGAATTTTAATTGTACAAATTAAGTATTGCATTCAGCAAAGTATATAGTCTAAAAATGATGAGACCGAAAGTTTCATTAAATTTGACACCTGTTTTAGGATTATAAACAGCCACATCATTATTTTCCTTTAACAGCATGACATTAGATTTAATCCTATTCTAAAATGGATAGAAAATGTCAGAAAATTATTTTTACAGTATTTTGGTATGAATCTTTCACAACCGTACATGTTCTTGTTTACAGAATTGGATTTATCATGGAAATTCAAATACAAGTAAAAATGGAGCAAATTAACAAAATCTCTTCCCTTTATTATTTTAGCACTGGACTTAAAAAATGTTTTAATCATGTGTTAGACAAATCCTAAAACCAATTCTATTTTATCAATATTAATTCCTTCCTTGGCTATATTTAGTTGATTCATGTTTTCGTTTGCTTTCTTTAAGCTGTAATAAGAAAATGACTTTCGAGTACAGACTCTCGTAGAACACACACAATGACGTCTAAAACAC
Organism: Clarias batrachus; assembly: GCA_003987875.1. Taxonomy (NCBI): domain Eukaryota; kingdom Metazoa; phylum Chordata; class Actinopteri; order Siluriformes; family Clariidae; genus Clarias; species Clarias batrachus. The sequence goes on from QMIH01000739.1 coordinate 200,101, forward strand.
TGACTCGGATAGCCACAAGACAAAAACACCAAAATTAATTCACAAGGCATATTTTTGTTTTTCAGTAGGTTGAGTTTATTCAAGTCATGATTTAAAAACTGGCGGAGTGGACAACAGGGCGAACACATTCAGGACTTGCTTATCACATGTTGGAATGAGGATCAAGGACGAGTGGTTTGGACCGGGAGAATAAAATAACTAACAGACTAAGAGAACGGCTCCCACATCATACACACGCACACACACACTGTTTAAATAAACACCACCTCTGGATCGTCAGAACCAGCAGCAGCAGCGGTACTAATGGGGCCTCGCTGATGAGGCAGAAGAGTCCGACCAGAACAGCAGGTTTTTAACGTGACATGGTTTAACCGTTTCAGCTTGGTTTTTTCTCGATTTTTTTCCCTCCTGGTTTTTTTTGTTGGTGGTGAACTTTACATTATATATTTATAATAAAAAAAAAAAAACCGGTGATGGACGTGAAGGGGGCATTTAGATGACCTTCTTGAGCTCGTCGTACAGGACGAGGACGAAAGCGCCTCCCATGCCACGGAGCACGTTGGACCAGGCGCCCTTGAAAAACGCCTTTGAGCCTTCATCGCGAGCAATCTTCCTCCAGCAATCGATGGTGCCGGTGTACATGATGTCGGCTGTGAACGCAACAACAAAGTTATTTACACAAAACGCGAGTGTAAATGAATTTAATAAAAATTATTAATCTAGCAAAACAATACATTAATGAGCGGATATAATTAATTCCATATGGATTAATTATTTAAAGTGTAAAGAATATGCAGTAAATCCGTTTTAAACCTGCAATGTGTCCCAAGTCGTGTAAAACAGGACACAGGTTTAACCCCGAGCCTCGACAACAAGTGTATACAACGTCTGGAAAAACCTGTCACTGGGTCGGGATGTCTGTACGTGTTTGGACAAGACCCTTAGTGGACACTACTCTACGCCCTATTGTAGATCCTGTAGGTGGAGCTTCATGGAAATTATATATACACACCTTTACCTTGGGTTTTACCATCTATTTATTAAATGAACCTGCGGTGAGTTTTTGCATGATTTTACCTCCTTTGCGTCCGGACTGCATCATCATGCGACGTCTGACCGTGTCGAAGGGGTAGGACGCGAGACCGGCGACAGCAGTTACAGTCTGAGCAATCATCCAGCTCACCACAATGTGGGTGTTCTTGGGGTCGGGCAGCATACCTGCATGTAAAACATTAATGGAAACAATCGTGAACTGATTTAAATCACCTGAATCACCGTTTATGTTAAGATTCCCGTAACTCACCCTTGGCGGTGTCGTAGATGCCGAAGTAGGCCGCTCTGTAGATGATGATTCCCTGGACGGACACGTTGAAGCCCTGGTACAGCCCCTTCAGTCCGTCTGACCTGAACACTTTGACCAGGCAGTTGCCCAGCCCGGTGAACTCTCTCTCGGCACCGGCTTTGCCGACGTCGGCGGCCAGACGGGTTCGGGCGAAGTCGAGAGGATAGACAAAGCAGAGCGAGGTGGCTCCGGCGGCACCTCCAGACGCCAAGTTGCCAGCAAAATAGCGCCAGAACTGCTTGCGCTTGTCCACGCCATCAAGGAAGATCTTCTTGTACTTGTCCTTGAAGGCGAAGTTGAGCGCCTGAGTGGGGAAGTACCGGATCACATTGGCCAGATTGCCTCTCCAGAATGACACGAAGCCCTGCTCCTTGGGGATTCGCACCACGCAGTCGATAATGCCCTTGTACTGTTTGTCGACTGTGATCTGCTTGCTGGCATGTTGGACCTGTGACGAGAGAACAAAACACACGTTCGTACATCACACAGTCATGTTAATGAGAAGTTAATAAATGAAAATCATATTTAGTATTAATATACAGATGCTTCTGTATGCTTAGTCAAGTGCTTTGACATTGTGCTTGCCAAGTGTCACTGACATGACCTTGTATTTTTCCCCCTTTAATCAAGAAAAAAACTTTCCCCCAAGCTTTCCGTCATCAATAAATGTGTCCCATACTGTGTAATGCACCTAAATAGGGGACAAGGGCTCACTTAGAGAATTTACTTCCTACGACCTTGCCACTAAAAATCCAAAAGGATAACTAAAAAATTTACAGGTAATATTTCCTCTAGAAATCAGGCGTTTGTCTGATTAAAGATAAAAATCAGATGAATGGACCCGAGGAGAGCAGCTCTGATGAAGGAACAATTACATAACGCCGCTCACTTCCGGTTTAATGGCCGCGTCCGTGTTGAATCAAAGTGTGAAAAAAGAAGCTCCAACATTACTAAAAACAACCAGTTAACCTAAAGTAATGTGTACACCATCTCGTTGTGTGTGTTATAAGAGCTTAGAAATGAGCCAAAGTGATCCTGGGTGATGTTTAATGCTAGCGCGAGCGCCGCAATGTCATGCCCTTTTGAATGAGAAAGAATGCTAAGGCTGTTAGCTAAGCTATGCTAACAATGCTAAAAGCGCTGGAGGGCACTAACACGAAGGTTAGCTAGCTGAAGCCGGTTAAAGATTTTTTTTTTTTTATGAATACGAGCGATATTTTCAGTGTGGTGTGAGAAGCCGGGCGCGGAGACGGTGATGCTGAGGCGGTGATGCTGGAGCCGGTAACCGAGCCGACAAGATGCCGGGCATACCTGAAGGAGAAGCTTGACTCTCTCGATGGGAGCGACGGCTGTCTTGGAGATAGCAGCGGCGATTCCTCCTGCCAGGAAATCCTTAGCGAACGAAATGGCGGTCTCACTCATCTTGGATGTTTTCTTTTTTATTTATTTGTTCAGTTTGTAAGGTTCTTAATTAAACTTCCCCTGACCTACTCCGCCTCAGACTTCTGCTTCGCTCGCCTGCTCGGTCGAAATGGCCGATTTTTATACAGGCTTAAGGGTTTTTTACCTTCTCGAACCTTCTCGCGAGAACCCCCCCAAAAAATCCTCGCGAGCGTCCCAATCTTTCATGATTGGTCCGCAGGGCGATGATGTCAGCACGCGGCCTCCTTCCTCAATGAAGATAGGAGGAGGCTAAAAGCGCAGTGTTACGGAGGGAAGGGTAACCATGGCGACAAGCGCTGCGCGCGCACACTGTTCCTGTCGTAATAAAGTAAACTAGTATACACTCAAAGCGCGTGCACAGAGTTTGGGACATTTTGTTCAAAGGTTTAATTTTTAAACACACACACATACACATACAGAGTCAGCCAAAATGTATATTCATAATGTATTATAACATTATGATAATATTACTAGTCTTATATTAATATACATTATACTATTTTTCTTGTGTGTGTGCAGACGTTTTTTGGCTGACTGAATACACACACATATAATACATATATATATATATATATATATATATATATACACACACACACACACACACACACACATACACACACACTATTTATCATTTTAAACACATGCGCACACACTAACACACATAATATCTTTCTATATTCATTTATGTGTACATTGCTTTAACCAAATGAATAAATAAATACATTCAACACTATTATTCTAACCTGATTATTCCTTTTACTCACTCACGCATCATTTACACCACTTTCATCTTGTATTCAGTGTCGGCAGGGGCCTGGAGCCTATCGCAGGAGGCTTAGGGCATGAGCCGTGGTACACCCTGGATAGGGTGCCAATCCATTGCAGGGCACACACACATACACACATTCATTCACACACTACGGGCAATGTGGGAACGCCAATTAACCTAATCTGCATGTGTTTGGACTGTGGGAGGAAACTCACCAAGCATGGGGAGAACATGCAAACTCCATGCACACAGAGACGAGAATCAAGCCTGATTATTTTTTTAATTTAATTTTAAATAACAAAGCAACGAATTCCTAGGAAATATTATCCACGAAGTCATTGTGTACTAAACAAACTCATATAAAAATGCATAGTGCATGCACTTCCGTAATGATAAGAAAGACATACTATGAACTACAAACTGAAGAAGACACCTAAAAGTGATCTTTAGGAAAATATGAACATCAAGGCAGATAATAAAGTGTTTGCGTTTTCCCTCTTTTACATAAACACATACATTAACTCCACATGATTTCTCAATAATACCTCAGTGAACCGCTGAGACATTCACATAAACTTTATTCCAGTGACATGCTGTGGATTTAATGACCTCGTGTCACTGTCACATGACCTGTGTGTCCACTCGGTGTGCCGCCAAGTTATTTATATGTATATGGTCCTACAATATGGACATTCTCAGCTGACACTGAAGTGTAAAGCGAGCCAAGAATAGACGTGAGCACAAGGAATGTTGTCCCGTGTCCTTCACAAAGGACCTCGAGCCACCATGAGGCCCTCTGTCCCTTCAGAGGTCAGGCCCGCGCTTCAGCTCCCTCTAATGCAACCTACAGGTAATAAAAACCTGAGATTACCTGCATGAAGGTCAGATTCGAGCAACAGGTGAACAGAGTGTGTTTTGTACACACGGCAGTGTATGATCCTGAGCCGGCCGGTTTGCTTTGGGAGAACATTAAATCAGGAGAGCTGCTTTGACTTTGACGCGTCACTCCGTCCACACCTTGACCCTGAGCCGCGCTGAGGGTTCAGTCGCAAAGGAAATGACGGAAAAGTCCTTGGGTGTTACTACTGTTTGAATGGAGAGGTCTGGACTTTGGCCCTGAATGTCTGTTAGACTCCAGTGGTTTCATGTAAATCACAACTGAACACAGTTATTACTGTAGTGTTTTGTGTGCATCAGTTCATTTATGTAGAAACAACAGTTACATCAAAATTCTTTAACATGTACACAGACACACAAGAAGAATGATAAACAGGCCCCAGTAGTGTTGTAATAAAATGTACACACTAATATGTGATGTTATTTTTATGATTACTATTCCTTCTGAATGACGTCTTCATGCTGAAAAACCCTCTCGTTCTGAACCTAGATCACCTGTTGTCCTTAAAACACTAAACAAAAGTCAACAAAGAGTTAATCAATAATCAACAGCTAAAAAAATATTTCAACAAATTTTGGTGCATTTTATACATTTTATTATAAAATTGTAGGGGTATGTTTACTTCTTGCATACATGTGTACATTTTTTTTATTAATCATTTTAATAAAAAAAACATTTTCGATTTGATTAGATTTTTTTTCTTCTTTAATTACACAATCTCCAACAACGCTCTGGGATTTTCTGCAAAATTTTTTAAACCAAGTTTTTTTGTTTGATGGAAATGGGAAAAGAGGGATTAAATCTAATTAAACCCTTAAAACACATGCACACTTCTAGTGTAAAAATGTATTTGACAGACTGTAGATTTCTCTTTTCTCTGCTTTGGTACACACAGGTAATATATTACTATTTAATTTCTTTATACAGCAGTTAATATATTTAATCTTAAGAATTCACACTGTGACTTTTAAACAACTAAAACAATTATGTTTAATTTACTTTACTTTGTCACACATAAATGTAGGTTTTTTTAGTGTTGCATTATTGTAATTACATGTTTTATTATTTGCAATGGATTTTTATAATACAATTAATTTAATAAGACAATAAATAATGTAGTTTAAAAATCTAGTGATGGTCAAAGCAGTTTTTCTCCTGAAACTTTCGAAACCATCCTATAACCGGTGCTCTGGATCTGACTTGGTAAGAGTTTCCCTAAAAGAAGAACATTGAAAGAAAAAAAAAACCTTTGGATTGCTAAAAGGAAACCTTGTGTTTCCAGCAGAAGGACATTTAGCTGCATACTGAAGGACGTCCCAGCTTCAGTCCGGGCTACCCGCACTCTCGCCCTACTACAGCAACGATTCTGGTGGCCATCAATCACAGAAGATGTAAAGAACTTCGTAGCGGCATGCGACATATGCACCAGAAACAAAACACCCAACCGTCCGCCCGAGGGTCTACTCAAACCCCTCCCCATCCCCCACCACCCTTGGTCCCATATCGCTCTCGACTTTGTCACTGGACTACCCTCCTCCAACAATAACACGTGTATACTCACCATAGTTGATCGKTTCTCAAAAGCTGCTCACTTCGTCCCTCTACCCAAACTCCCTTCCGCCAAAGAAACCGCCAAGCTCATGGTCAACCATGTATTTCGTCTCCATGGCCTTCCTGTAGACATAGTCTCCGACAGTGGTCCCCAGTTCTCAGCCCAATTCTGGAAGGCTTTCTGTAGCCTCATGGGTGCAACACCTAGCCTCTCGTCCGGTTTTCACCCTCAGAGCAACGGCCAGACCGAACGCACCAATCAGGAGCTTGAGAAGACCCTAAGGTGCATGACCTCTCGGGACGCAGCTTCATGGAGTGATTTTCTTCCCTGGGTGGAATATGCACATAACTCACTCCCCACCTCTGCCACTAGAATGTCCCCATTTCAATGCTGTTTAGGCTACCAGCCACCGCTATTTCCCACCCAGGAGGAGGAAACGGCCATCTCTTCAGCTCAAGCTTTTGTTCGTCGATGTAGAAACACCTGGCGACGGGCCCGTGTTCAGCTTATACGTACCGTGAGCACTTTCCAACGTAAGGCTAACTGGCACCGCAGTGCAGCCCCAAAGTATCACGTTGGTAAAAGGGTCATGTTCGCCACTCACGATCTGCCACTCAAGACCACATACAGGAAACTTTCCGCAAGATTCATAGGTCCCTTCACAATCTCACGCATCATCAACCCCTCCTCTGTCAGACTGGCTCTCCCTCTTTCCATGCGTCGAGTTCACCCCACATTCCACGTCTCCCAAATACGCAGATTGGTGCCATGTCCTCTGGCTCCGCCCCCTCCCCCACTGCCTCGGCTTATAGACGGGGGCGAAGCCTTCACTGTCTGTAAGCTGCTCAAGTCTCGCCGCCAAGGGCGCGGCCTACAGTATCTTGTGGACTGGGAAGGTTACGGACCTGAGGAGAAGAGCTGGGTTCCAGCCAGATTTATCCTAGATCGCTCTCTGATCACAGATTTTCACCACCTTCATCTTGAGGCTCCCTCAAGAACGCCAGGTGGCGTTCGTAGGGCGGGGGGTACTGTCACGGCACGCCAGGTCACGTCCACCTGTCAAACTAAGCCATGATCTCCCTCGACTCTATTCCATACTCCAGTTCGCTGTTTCAGTTTTGCCGCCTCATTAACCGGCTTGAGCACACCTGTTGCTCATTTCAATCATGGCTCTGCTCTATTTGACTTGCTCACAAACAACCTCCTGTTGCCAGATTATTGTGTGCCTTATTTTCCCAATTTTCCAGCGATTTCACCTGCCCTGCTACTTGGATTTCGACTCACGCTTTGTTTTACGGACCACGCCTTTTGCTTCACATCTTGGATTGTCACATCTTTTGCTTCACACCAGGCCCGTCCGGACCTGTCCTCATGAGTAACGCACAAGGATACATAATTTGTATTGTAACAGGTCTGGCACACGGACCGGACAGAGCACACGGGAAGCAGGTGTCAAATTCTCAACAGCAGTTCTTAAATGTAAGCCTTGATTTGGCATCAAAGTATGCAGTTTTTTTTCAAGTACTGCATACTTTACAACCATCTCAGTAAAGGTTGCAGTCATTTAGGGCGATCTTCAGCAGGCGCGGTAGCAGCAGAGGTGCACAATCTTGTGCAGAATAGGTGAGACCAGCAGCACTGAGCAGGAAACACATTGTAACCACACTCTGAGAAAAAAAGGTACACAGTAGTGCAAATAATGTTTCTCGAGGAACAGTTTTGTACCTTTTGAATAAATGTACCCTTAATAGGACGGAAAAGACCTCTGATGATACACTTTTTTAAAAAATGTTTTGTTTAGTTTAAAAGAAGAAGAGTGTCCGAGATGTTTTTAAGCTGAATTAAGAGAAGAGGAGTTATTGCTTGTTGTGTCCGCCGCACCATAATACACTTACCGGTCCGGTCCCGATCGACTGGGAGAGTCAAACACACACATGTAGGAGTGATGTCTGAAGATCTCTGTTTATTCTCAGCAAAGAGAGCACATTTGAAGCGGTGCTGTGTCCCGAACATCAAAAGAACCAGTCATTAACATCCTCCTGGTTAAACAAAAGGGTTTTAGTGGACCGTCTAGATGTATATTCATCTGGATAGTCACAAGCCAGCCCAATCAGCCAAGCACATCAAGGTCATGATATCGGCTAATTAACCCCATGCACCTGCAACCTATTAACAATCTACCACGCCTTTAAAACGAAGCTTAGAACTCCATTCAGTGCCGAAGTACCCCGCTTGCGTGCCTCTTGATCTGTTACTCGCGATTTTTCCAGTTATTTCTACCTCTGTGTATGACCCTGCCTGTCTTCCTGGATTTTTTCTCATGCCTTGCCCTCTGGATTATTATCATTGCTTGGATTTGCTTCTGTGTATGACCTCGCCTGCATTACGAACCTTGATTTCGGTACGTGCTTCTGGATTTGTTTTTTCTCACCGCTGGACAACCGTTACCGACCCTGCCTGTCCCCCCCGACCTCGTTTAGCGCTATTCCCCGCAATCTCTGCGTGTGCGTGCAGACTGGTGATCACTTCGTACGTGGATATCGTCACGGGGTATTTCCCCATTCATCCCTTTCATTCACACATGCACCTTATCTCCTCTGCTCCTGCTGCGCCTGCACATTAAGACTTATTTGTGCCTTTGAAATAAAGCTTTCAGAAAGGCTGTCTGTCTGCAATTGGGTTCACTCCCGTTCAGCCCGTCCCCTGACAGATACAGGATATAGAACGTGTTGCCACATAAGGAGTCAGGAAGCACAGTGAGAGGGCTATTCTCAGGCCACAGGAATGTTCTTATTATATTATAATGCCTTACAATATTAAAATACCTTACACCATTTAAGGTACAACTAAATTGAACTTACATAATTGTTCTGACATAATGGTACAGAATGTTCTGGACAGTGGAAGGAGTTTAGCTTTTCCTCACATTATTATTTTATTTTTTCTTATTTTGGCTAGCTTTGGCCAGTTTATATGAAGTATTGTCTTTCAATGTCACTTACATAGTTTAGGGTGGCATGTAGATAACACTGCTAATTGTGCTAACATGCTGATGTAGCTTCGCACATGTTAGCTTAGGGTGGCTAAGATAATGCCTGATGTATATTACAGATGTCCATGAATATTAGCTGTGGTGTAAATTTTCTAATACATTTCACCCAGTTTTTGATAGTTATAGCTAGCTATTTGGTTTTGCTAGCTTATGATACTGCTATTTATATGTTATTTGGCACAGACACTTTAGCTCCAGGTCGCTAAGATTCTGCCTTATGTAGCTTACAGATTTTTGTGATATTCAGATTAAAAAATATATAAGTCATCGTTTGATGTTTTTATGCATGGTCATTAGTGATTGATGATTATAATATACATTAATTTATTTAATTTTATCATCATGCTCACAGTTGTGACAGTGAAAATGATCAGCCACTTGTTTGACAGATGATATATAAGATTACCTCAAAGCAGCTAGCGCTTTTTCAGACGAATGTCGTGCTTTTGCCCTCAAAGTGTGCGTGGCTATATGCGTCACTCAACAGAGTCAGTCAACGCAATAGTTTACTGTAAATACAAAGAGCATGCAGACACACAGAAACAACTGTAATACCCCCACATAGCACCCAAATTCTAACTAAACCCAACCAAACATAGCTGTAACTTTAGCAAAACTGAATCTTCAAAAATGTATGGACAGATCAATGTATGTTTATTATTCCTGTCCTATTAATCTCACTGTTTGAAGTTTGAAACCAGTTTGTATCATATGTTGCGAAACCGCTGTGCTAATTAAAGCAGCTATTTGAAACGCTCTCATGCCCACAGTTTGAACCAGGTTTTTAGAGCAAACGTATCCGCAGCAGCCTGAGGTGAGGGCAGGTAAAATACCTGAACTGAGAGTGTTATGCATTGTAATCAAATGCATGTACACAGTCATACGCAGTATGATATGCAGTAAATGCTTTTATAGCTGCTGTTGACCTAAAAAATTTTAAATAGAGTTTGAAGAGTATGAAATAAGAGAAAAATTATAGAAATATTGAAATATAGAAAAATATATAAAAACTTTTAGCTTAAAAATTTACAATATGCGCAAATAATATTTAAAAAAATGAATTGAAACAGAATTGGAATATAGAAAAGCATGCCCAGTCATGTGCAGAATAATGTGCAAAGTTCAAAGTTCCAGGGAGTGTAAAATGTGAAAATATGCATTGATATGTAATGTGTAATGTGCAATGTGATGAGCAGTGAGATTGTTACTGTGTAAAAAAGCAGGTCAAAGTGTTAAGTCCTGTGCTGTATTTATTGAGAGTCCATATAGGAAGAAGCTTCTCCTCAGTCTCTTTGTGATGGGGTGGCCTCTATTGCTGGGGAGGTCTTTCACTATCTTTTTGGCCTTGGACCAGCACGTGCTCAGCTGATAGCACCACCCCAGGAGGCTTAGGGCTCGATTGTAAACAGATTTACCTGGAGTTTAATGCTATCTTTTAATCACCAGTGCCAGCTGCAGCTCCTGAGGATATGCACGTAGAAGTGTTGAATTCCACACTGGTGCAGGTCAGCTGGTCCCCAGTACAGCAGACTCAGCTCAGGGGCCTTCTTCAAGGCTACAATGCAAGTTGCCAAGTTAGCTTCAACTTATGAACTGACCCTTTTTCGATGCTTATAAATTTTTTTGGAAAAAAAATTCAATGCAAAAGGCAAAAAAATTTATTGAAACTATTATATGAGTTTAATAGGCTACTGGAATTACCTATGGGGGAAAAAGTTGTCACTTCACAAGGATCAAATTATATGCCTGCATCAAGGTAAGAGGTTTGAAATACCTTTGGAGAGTTTAAATTTTATGAAGGAAAAGTGATAATAATAATAATAATAATAATAATAATAATAATAATAATAATAATAAATGTCATGAATGGAGATCACTTAAACACTTGGTCAGGTTTATTTTTAAGAGCGAAAGTAATAGCATTTCTATACACACAATAAACAGGTTCATTAAACAGGTGGCACGGTAGTTTAGTGGTTAGCACTGTCGCCTTGCACCGCCAGGGTCCGGGTTTGATCCCTGGCCAGGCTCGATTCTCGTCTCTGCGTGCATGGAGTTTGCTTGTTCTCCCCGTGCTTCCTCCGGGTACTCCGGTTTCCTCCCACAGTCCAAAGATGTGTAGTCCAGGGTGTACCCTGCCATGTGCCCTAAGTCTCCTGGGATAGGCTCCAGGCCCCCGTGACCCTGAATACAGGATTAAGCGGTATAGATGATGAGTGAGTGAGTGAATAATACAATAAAATTATGTGTCAGTAAGCCTGGAATTTCCTAGCTAGCATAAAGATTGGCCTGTGGGGCAATAGATAAAGGTCATGTGGTCTGGCAAGATCTATTCCAAAGAATTATTCCAAAGCAATGTTATCATTGTAAGAAGGGGAGCATTTGGAGATTTGGAGCAGTAAACCCAACTTGCTTGCCACGTAACAACCTAAATCTACTGAATATACTAGGTTATCACATGAATGCATTTTTCTCCCTAATGCAGTGGGCATATTCCTGAATCCAACCTGTGAAGAGGTGGATTTGAGAGCATAAAGAATCCTTTTAACACATTAGATTGTCACTAAATTGCATGGCACACTCAAAGCTAAAGGCAGTCGAATGAAATATTAGTATACAATTGTTGGTTCCGACAGTGTACCGTATGTTTCAGATTACCTGACCTTTCTATCGTTTCCATTTACTTACATTTTCTTCTATTTATCTGTCTCTCTTTTTCACCTTCATTGTTGGAGAACACAAAGCCTTTTGACTTCCACAGAAGTTCCTGTTGCGAAGCAGTTTCTTACCCTAACAGGGAATCAGAGTCATACCATAGTGTCTGCGTTAAAACCTTTCTCCCAATACGGTCTCAATGTTAATGCCTTTAATAGGAAAGCCAGTGGACCCAGTAGCAGCCCAGTCACCTTTACAACGCCACAGGTAGGCAAGAATTAGTTGCATCACTTGCATTTTAAATTGGGCAACACAACAGGTTGCAAATAGTTTAATCTTTATGTTGTTGCATTGTTTAAAATGGCTTGTTATAAATTTGTTCAAATGTGAAAATTTATGTTTATAGTTTAGTTCATTTAGTTATCATTACAAACCTACAGTATATTTATTAATAATACAGGGACTTAAGTTTGTTATACTTTTATGTATGAGTACCTTTTTAAATAGTAAGTAATAATTACCTTACTATAAAACAAACTTCATTCACATTCTTCAGTATGGTAACTGTATGGTGTTCACTTTATGCAGTTCCTGAAAGCCCCCCTGTACTCAGAGCTACAAACCCTCAGGACAACTCCATCACACTGGTGTGGGCTCTACCACTTGAGGCCAATGTTGTTGTTCTTTTCCAATATTCTTCTTTTCCATTTCCATCACACTTTTTAAGGGTTGGTAACCTTTAGAGGTCTGAGGTTTAATTACTATATTTGCACACATTTTGTCCTCACAGATCACGCTTGAAATGTTTAATTCATGAAGACTGAAGTTGCATTATTTCACCAGTGCATGAATGAAAATTAGATTGTTTACTAATATGAAATAAATTAACAAACCTAGAAAAAGCAAAACTTCTAGAACAGGATAATGAGGATAATTGCCTAAATGAAAATATGCACAAACAAACCTTTAAAAAATGATCTGATTTGTTTCAGTGAATGATGCACCGGTTGCTGGTGAAGTCTACAGAGTTAACATCAGTGGACCAGACACTACACAATTGGTTCTACATGATCTAGAGACAGACCGCTACTACAAGTCCTATCTGAGTGCTTGTACACTTGTGGGCTGTGGACCAGCTATTAGTGAAGAGGGATCCACTAAGTAAGTAAGTAAGACCATGCAGTGTTACGCGCAACTATTGGTCTAGGCTAGTCTCTGCAGAGAAAAAAAAAAAACCTATTCATACCATGATTTATGCTGTTGAGTGTGTGTAAATTTACACACAAAAAAGGAAAACTAATGAAAAAATGGCTTGATCTATTTTAAAAATTTTTGTATGGATCATTGTATCAACAGCATTTAGCAGACACCTTTAACCAGAGACTATACTATGGATTATGGCCAGTGAAATAATGCTTATTAAATTATGTATTTGCAGATACAGCAGGTGTACATGACAGAATCCCAGCTACAAGTTAGTTCATCAGTATTATGTATGCTGTGGCACTGTTCACTCTGGTGGCTCTAATCAACTGCTTTGTGAGCAAGAACAAAAGAGGAATATATGCAAGTATGAATGTATTGATTTTTGAAGTACTCTCCTCACTACATCACCTGTATTTTCAGTCAAACTAAGAAAAAAATCAGCTTTGTTGTTTCCTTCACTTACTGTATGCTGCATCCCTAAGGCTCTTTCTTGCTGCTTTTATTTCAAGTGCACATAAAGACATGATACTGTGCACAAAACACTAAATATTTTAACATCTTTGGATTTTTCTTTGCTACCAAACTGTGACTTTTTTTTCTCATGAAACTAACGACTCTTTACTTTTTAATCATATTTACTTGTGCTACGTTAAGAATGTTTTGGTAAAGACAACGACTCTGAAAAGCACTAATATTTTAAATTGTATAGCATTTAGTGTTTTTACTTTTATTATTATTATTAGTAGTAGTAGTAGTAATAGTAGAAGTAGTAGTAGTAGTACTGTAGTAGTGGTATTACAAATGCAGAGATATTACACTTAATATTTGAAATACTTCTGCACTTACCACATTCTAATCATTCCATAAATTTCGTCAATGTCACATCTGTGTCACCTCGGCCCTGGGGAGAAAGATCGGGTTCAACGGATTACTGAGCTGGCGCTTTGTCCCCCACTAGTGTGTCTACGTGTGAACTTGTTTTAACTGTTTAAACAAATTAAGTTCACCTGTGTCTTCCCCGTGTGTCTCTCTATTTATGCCGTTCGAACCCGTACACACTTGTCTGTTCACCGTTGTGCACACCACGAATGTATGTATGTCTGTCTAGAAATAAGTTCGTTCCGTCTCTCCCCCAGGACTGAGGAATATCGGCATCGTGCGGCTGGAGAAAAGGACCAATGTCAAGGTCACGGCTGAGGGAAGCACAGTCTTTTTTCAGTTCAAGTTCGTGATTCCTGTTGAAGTCTTTGTGTTAACGTTTCTCGCTGCCAGCCCACCTGCAAACCCAGCCGGGGGAGTATTCCTTTTTTTCTGTTGTTTGTTTTCTTGATTCCTTTTTTTGGACATTGTTTGACTCAAAAGAAAGAATAAAATCAAAGTGCTTGAGTGAACCCTGCATCTGCGTCTGCCCTCAGTTACTCGAGACATGACAGTCAAAATGTGTGATACAACATTACTATGAAAGATGAAAGAGAAGAACCCTTAATCATTATTATGGATAGACTAATCACCGTTATTTCTATCAGAATCCTTTTTCTTCTCACAAACGGCCTTGCAGGTTGATCTGGCCTCCCAATTACATAGATCTCTTCCAGAGTGAGCATGCCATGCCATGCCATGCCAAGTATCCTCTGCTAACACTGTTTTTAATAATTTTGTTTTTAATAATTTGGCTGCCTTTTTCCATTCTTGGAATATCAGAAAAAGAGAAAATTTTAATTTTAACACATCTCCTGTTACACTGAACTTCCAGTACACATTATTATGCTGTTCAATMCCTGCTATCCGTTATCACCCAGATGAGGATGGATTCCCTGTTGAGTCTGGTTCCTCTCAAGGTTTCTTCCTATTACCATCTCAGGGAGTATTTCCTTGCCACCGTCGCCCTCAGCTTGCTCATCAGGGACAAACTTATCATTTTGATTCATAGACATTCACATTGCATACAAACTTATTTCTTTTGAGTGTGTAAAGCTGCTTTGTGACAATGTCAATTGTTAAAAGCGCTATATAAATAAAATTAACTTGACTTGACTTGCGACTCACAGACGACCCTCCCTGCCGCAGATTATATAATTTGGTGTCGGTCTCCACCTCAGCAGCTGGATGGTCAAATGTTAGTTTCAGTTGACAGGTATATTCTCCATGTGAGTAGGCTGTGTCTGAATCCGATCTGAGACCTGCCGTGGGCCACTCAGCTGTTTGCCTGAATAGCAACGAGACGAGGAGCGCAATGCGCAACCGGTTTGAGTTGCAATGCGCAACTCAAACACAAGATCCAAGACTGTTAAAAACACACTGCACTGCCCATCTGTGCCATCCCATTTATCTGGTAGTGCTAAGTAAACATCAGAAAAAGGGGGCGGGAATCGCTGAGCGGCCGCCTCACGGAGAGCCGCGTTCTCCTGCCGCAGGTCCGCCACCCTTGGACGCTACTGCGGAGGTTAGCGACCTCACCGCTAAGCTGCCCATGTCGCTGAGGTGCGCGTAATCCGCTGGGTTCACTGCTGGCTCAGTGATTCTGTTACGAGCAACCAGAGGGTGAAACAGAAGACGTAGCAGTTAGTCTGGTTAGCGTGGACGGTAAACCCAAATGCGGAAGCAGCGTGAGTAGGCAGGATAACCGCGTGTTTAGTTTAAGAACTCTCTTATGCGAAGAGCTAGGATCTACACAAATAAATCTGCATTCTAGGAGTACACACTCAATCAGGACGGCAACCCGAGTCGGTGAGTACTCACTGAGAATCCGGTGAAGTGTCGGAAAAGGCATGGACGAACTCAATGACTGAGTTGATATGAATTGTGAATCTAACTGGATTGATGGCGTTACATCAGGTGTTCCACATAATTTAGTTCCCCTGCGCAAAAGGCACTCCAGTTCAAAAGGCATTGTTGCCAGAAATGGAACAGAAGTGGAACCATGGATTGTGAACCTTGGAAGAGCGTGAAAAAACATTGGCTCAGTTGTACAAGAAGCTTATGTGTGCTACTCCAATATAAACCAAGACTTTCTCATTTTTCAAGTCAACATTTATTAAAAACATTTGCTTGTCTTGCTGAACATTTGCAACCGGGTTACTTGCAGTACGAGGTTCTACTTTACTTTTATAATTAGACCTGTAAATTAGAGATGCAAATGCCTAGTTCTTCAGTGGCTTCATCATGAAATGGAGCTTCAGATCAAGAAATTTGGTTTTTACCTCTTCTGAGTACTAATATGAGTGCAGCCCAACACACACACGCAGGTTCCTTCTGAAGTAAAAAAAAAAAAAAAACTAAACAAAAACCTTGATTTAGTCCAATAAATTTTAGTCAATTAATCTCTGCTGCCATCTTGTGGTCATTCACCTTCATTCTCTAATCTATGGTTAAATCTACAGTAGGAAGGAGACTGAAGCCTGTTCTAAAAGACATTTTTGCCTTAAACAAGTAATCATTAAACAAATATCTCGACACCTACATGTACGAGTGTAGCTGAGTATCAAGACATCAACCGTATACGGTTCATGTAGAACCAACTTGCATATATTCCTCTCTATCCAGAATATCACAGAGCAAATGATGGATACATGTTTGAAGCAATTAGGGGGAATTAACCATGACCTACCAGTATAGGGCAGTATAGGACATATCTTCATGTATGTGTATTTATTTACAGTATATGTGATGTGGATGTTAGAATTCATGTTAGAATGATTGTTATTTAACTGGTTTGAGGCTCAGGGTGTGGATATGGATATTAAGGTCCCAGAATCGTAAAATTTGATTGCAGTTTGCCTACACTGCATGTCTTTGGACTATGGCAGGAAACTGGAATCCTAGTGGAAAAGCATACCTGTTGTGCTACAACCTTTTCTAAACTGTTGAAGATAAAGGAAAGGTTTGCTATTGATCCATTTCAGAATTATGGACATGTGCAATATACATTTTTATCTCGAACATTTCTGTTACAAAACCAGGAACGCTGCAGGGATGAGTTGGAAATAATTATTTGTTATTATACAAATCAAAAGGCAAATATGTAAACAGAAACAGGCTTGAGGTCATAACCAAATCAAAGACGATAAATGGGTAAAAATATTAGAAATGGAAGACATGGAAAGAACTTTGAACAACTATAGAAGAACTATAAACACCTAAGAGAGCATACAGTATGTGTGTGAGTGTGTGTTCGCGAGTGCATATGAAGTCCAGCATACTAAGTTGAGGCGAGTATAAGAAAAGCAGAAAAACCCTTCAATTGCATTTTATGCAACAGCTCAAATCAGTAGCTTTATTTTCAAAAGCTGTACATTTTTATAAATATAAATGAAATATTTTTGTTTGCACTGTACAATAAACATGTGACATTTTTAGAAATGTAGTTAATGGTTAATATTTTTTATTTGCAGGGAAAGCGAAGGAAGACGTGCAACCACATCAGGATATTAAATATATGAATAACAAGAGTTCCTTGTCTCCTCAGTCCCCAGACTATTATAAAAAGAAGAGTGAATTCCACAAAGTGGTAAACATGGCAATGTCCCAACTTTTTTGAGATGTGTTGATGCCATGAAATTTAAAATCACCTTATTTTTCCCTTAAAATTATACATTTTCTCAGTTTAAGCATTTGATATGTCATCTATGTTGTTTTCTGAATAAAATATTGAAATTTGAAACTTCCAAATTATTGCATTCTGTTTTTATTCACAATTTGTAAAGCGTCCCAAATTTTTTGGAATCAGGTTTGTAAAAAATTCCCTATTTATGCATATAAAAATGGAAATGTATGCGCATGGACATAACATGTCTAGCCTCTATATGTCTGTGTGTATACTGTAAAAATATATTCTTTTTCTTTTTCTTTCATTCCTCCTACTTCTCTTCCTTCTTCTTCTACTTAGCAAAACCTCTTAATTAAAGAATTAAAAATGGGATTATGTCATGCGCCGGGTTATAACGGGAGGGAGAAAGGAGGATCCAAGAGGACAAGAGGACAAGCGACCAGCCGTCGGATTTGAGAGACATGGAATGTAGGATTGATACGACGAATAGACAATGGTAGAGACAGTCTTATGGAACACGGGCCGATATACCTAGGGGATAATTTCCCAGAAGTGGTCTTGACGGTTATGTCGCGAGTGGAGAGCATTACCTTCTGGCCAACACGATACCTGGGAGCTGCAGAACGATGGCAATCGGGTTTTCTTTGAAAGGTGCTCACTGCGTGCAGCAGCTGAGAGTGAGCATGCTGCCAGGTTCTTTTGCAACGGCGGACAAAAAAGGCTTGGGCTGCGGGAACTGCAGCTTCTTCTTTCTGAGCCGAGACCAATGGTGGCTGGTATCCAAGACAACAGTGGAAGGGGGTCATGCCAGTGGAGGAGGTGGGGAGAGAGTTGTGGGCGTATTCCACCCAGGGTAACATTCTGCTCCATGAAGACGGGTCACGTGACGTCATACACCTAAGGTATTTCTCAAGTTCCTGATTAGCACGTTCAGGCTGTCCATTACTTTCAGGGTGGAAACCAGAAGAAAGACTTGGCGTGGCACCGATAAGTTTACAAAATGCTTTCCAGAACTGTGCAGAGAACTGAGGACCTCGATCAGACACTATGTCCACCGGAAGACCGTGAAGTCAGAAGACATGAAGTATTAAGAGCTCCACTGTTTCCTTGGCCGACGGGAGTTTGGGTAGGGGAATAAAGTGTRCAGATTTGGAAAAACGATCGACCACTGTCAAGATGCAGGTATTCCCTTCTGAAGGAGGAAGTCCGGTGACAAAATCGAGTGAGATGTGTGACCAAGGTCGGTGTGGAGTTGGAAGGGGCCTTAAAAGRCCCTCAGGGGGGCGATTGGTGGTCTTATTCCTGGTGCAATTGTTGAACGATGCTACGAACCTTCTCACATCATCCTTGATGGTTGGCCACCAGAAGCGTTGATGTATGAGGGATAAGGTTCGAGTGGCCCCTGGATGACACGCAAGTCTGGAGCTGTGACCCCATTCTAGCACCAAGGAGCGTGTAGAGGCAGGAACGAAGAGTCTATTCTGAGGAACATTGCTGGGACCAGGTTCTTGCTCAAGGGCTCGTAGTACCTTGTTCTCCACCTCAAGATGAGCTGTAGCCACTAGACAGTGGTGTAGGAGGATATTTTCCGGGGAGGCAGGGTCTGGGAAGTGGGAAAACTGGTAGGAAAAAGGGCGTCAGGCTTGACATTCTTAGACCCTGGGCGATAAAAAGAGAGCAGTAAAGTTGAATTTTGAAAAAAAAAGCGACCAACGAGCCTGACGTTAGTTTTAATTAGAATTAGAATTAGTTAGAATTAAGTCTTTTTGCTGACCAAGTATTCAAGGTTCCTATGATCTGTCCAGACCAAAAAAGGGTGATCTGCCCCCTCCAGCCAATGCCGCCATTCCTCCAGGGCTTAACGGCCAGCAATTCATGGTCTCCAACGCCGTAATTGCATTCCGTCGGAGAGAGGCAACGAGAGAAAAAAGAACAAGGGTGGAGTTTGTTGTTCTTGTGGGACCTTTGAGAGAGGACAGCCCCAACTCCAGCCTCCGATGCATCCACTTCCACCACAAATTGAAGGGAGGTGTCAGGGAACGTGAGGATGGGGGCAGAAGTGAAGCGGTGTTTGAGATCCAAAAAGGCATTGTCCGCCCGAAGGTTCCACTGGAAAGGGAGTTTTGTGGAGGTGAGAGTAGTGCGAGGTGCTGCTACCATGCTATAGTTCTTGATGAATCGCCGGTAAAAGTTGGCGAACCCTAGGAAATGTTGAAGATCCTGTCTCGATGAGGGCAGTGGCCATTCCATGACTGCCTTGAGTTTGGATGGGTCCATTTGGATACCTGAAGGAGAGATTACGAACCCCAAAAAGAATGTGGAATCACGGTGAAATTCACATTTTTCCGCCTTGACATAAAGTTTGTTCTCAGTCTTTGGAGTACCTGACGTATGTGAAGGTACTCCAAGGGAACGCGGGAAGATAAGAATATCATCAAGATAAACAAAAACAAAAACATTCAGAAAGTCTCTTAAGATATCATTTACTAGTGCTTGAAAAACAGCCGGCGCATTGGTTAATCCAAATGGAACCATGAGGTACTCATAGTGACCGGTTCGTGTGTTAAAGGCAGTCTTCCATTCGTCCCCCTCCCTAATCCTAACCAAGTGATAGGCATTTCTTAGGTCCAGCTTTGTGAAAATTCTGGCATCTTGCAGGAGTTCGAAGACGGATGTCATAAGGGGCAAGGGATAACGGTTCTTGACTGTAATCGCATTCGGTCCCCTGTAATCTATACACATTCTGAGGGACTTGTCCTTCTTCTCCACAAAGAAGAAACTGGCACCCGACGGGGAGGAGGAGGGGCGGATTATTCCAGGTGAAAGAGACTCTTAGATATACTGATCCATGGCTTCTCTCTCGGGGCGAGAATGAGAGTCGTCCCTTGGGTGGGGTTGCGCCCGGAACAAGATCAATCGCGCAGTCGTTTGGCCGATGAGGAAGGAGCGAGGTTACACGTGACTTGCTAAACACTAGTTTGAGATCATGGTATTTGGTTGGGACATCAAATAGGTTGGGGAACTCCTCCTTAGAAAGGGGGGTCAGGGTCTTAATAGGGGCAGTACGGAGACAAGATGACAGACAGGATGTGCTCCAATCCAAGACTGTTCTCCTGGCCCAGTCWATATGTGGGTTATGTAGGGCTAGCCAGGGGAGGCCCAAGATGATTGGTGCGTGAGAATCTTTGACAATAAAGAACGAGATTGTTTCGGAGTGGTTCCCAGAGAAACGAAGAATTACTGGAGCAGTTTGATGAGTTATTGGGGCTAGGTTGCTTCCATCAAGGGCTTGGACAGAAAATGGGCGACCCAAGGGTAGAAAGGGGATCTTAAGGTATAGATAAACAGATCAGGTTTTGGTCAGCCCCAGAGTCCACGAGGGCATCATGAGTAGCATGTCGTTTACCATCATAAATGATGGACACAGGAAAGCAAGAACGGTGGTCTGGGAAACTCGCATGACTTGGGCCCCCCAGCCGCATGATGCTGCAAGGGTGCGAAACTCAATGACGTAATCGAAAACAGAGAGAGATCGTTGATGTAGATTTAGAATCTGACCTGCTGCCTGGCGTTCAGTGGAAGAGCGATCAAAGACCTTCTTCATTTCACTGGTGAATGATCTGAAGTTGGTGCAGCAGGAATCTTGTGCGTCCCATTCTGCCGTCCCCCATTCTCTCGCCTTTCCAGACAAAAGGGTTTATGTATGCCACCTTTGAACGTTCGGTAGGAAAAGACGAGGCTTGAAGTTCCAGAACAAGAGAACACTGAGATAAGAAGGAGCGGCAGGTGTTAGGGTCACCATCATAAATAGGTGGAGCGGGAAGGCGTGGTTCATGGGGTGAAGGTGGAGTAGCAATGGGAGTAGGGGCGACCGGAACTGGAGTCCGTGAGGATTGCATCTGCTGAATCTGGACCGTTAGGGAGGCGAGGGTGTCAGTGACGGTTTTGAGGTTTTCAGTAAATGGCTGAATATCTTGCTGATGAGTGCCAAGAAGAGCCCCCTGGTTTTCTAGTGCCGATCTCAGGTGGGTAAGCTCTGCTGGATCCATAGCTGGCCAGATTATACTGTCACGCGCCGGGTTATAATGGCAGGGAGAAAGGAGGATCCAAGAGCAGAGACAAAGAATAACTTGCACTTACTGTCTTAGTGAGGAAGCAGAGAAGCTTCAGGTGACTTAGAGGGTGAAATCCTGTAGCCCAGACGTGCAATAGATCCAAACATACGGCTATTCCAAAAAACACTGAACAGCTCCGTAGTCCGTGTGCAACGTGGAAGTCAAGAGCCGGTAATCCAAACGTGCAGTAACTCCAAAAACGCTCGGCAGTCTCATGGTCAATGTGCACGCAATAGTCAAATCCAAACATGCGATAAATCCAAAACGTTGGGCGATCTCGTGGTCGGAATACAACGCAGAAGTCAAAACTGGTAATCCAAACATGCAGTAGATCCAAAACGCTAGGCAAACGAGGTCGGTAACAAAACAGGGTCAATAACACAATAAGCAAATGGCAAAACAAAAGGCGGGAATATTGGTATAGATGGCACAATAATCTGGCGAGGAGCAGCACTTTTCGAGTGACTAAAATAGCCAAAATGATGAGAGCAGACAGGCAGCAGGTGTGCTCAGCACAGTGACTGAGGCGGTGAAAGGCAAGACGCGGACTGGAGTATGAATGGGAAAGAGCCAGGCAATCTATGGTGTAGACGTGGTTTGACGGGTTGTGACAAATTCTTAAATTTTAATTCTTGTTTTAAAATTATTTGACTCTTACTCTTTTAATTCTTAAATCACATTCCTAATCCCATAACATGTGTTATGGTGTTATCGTATTGGGCTCTTGTTTGCACATTTGCATGTCCACTTTGTCTTTTGCTGTCTTTGTATAATACTTATTTTGTAATTGTACTTACAATTTCGTATATAGTAATAGTTTTTTGTAAAATTGTTATAAGGATTTTATCAAGTAAACTAATACAGATTTTTCAGTAAAGTCTTGCATGTTTTTGTCACAATTTCGTTATGTGAAAAAATTGTTAGTGTACACATTATCTGCATCTTATTATACTGTATTGCATGTAATTTCACTGAACATTTTTGTTAAAAACAGATTATGTGATGGCTACTTTGGATTTACAGAAAACACATGCAGTTTTAAAAAAAAAAAACTATCACAGTCTGTTTTTTACATGCAAATACTGTACATGTTTAAGATATGATGGTCCCTTTTTCCATTCATTATGCTGTCTAGCAAATTAAACCCAGTTTTAGCCTCACTGATGAGTGGTTTTCTTGAGTTACTTTTGCATTGTGTGTGTGGAAATGCTCTTATTTTCACTACTAAAAGTAGACATGGTCTACCATTTTTTATGATTTAATACAAGATAAAAATATAATTAATTGCCACGTTTATCTTTTGAGAGCACAGCGAAATTATTTTTTCTCATATTCCATTTAGGAAGCTGGGGTCAAGTAGATGGGGTTTAGAGCCTTGTTCAAGAGCTCAACAATGGCATTTGTGGTGCTGGGGCTTGACCCCCCAACCTTCTGATCAGTAACCCAGTACCCCACAGCCTTAAATGTTTGAGTCACCACTGGCCGTAACCAAATTCTTAAGTGATGTCTGATGATCAATTAAAAAAAAACAACTGATCACATTTCTTCCTCAAAGATGATGATTCACCAGGTTTTAATACTTGATTGGATAGTTAACCCAATTTTATGAGTTTCAGAAATTTTAATCTGAGTTTTTTAGACTTGTTACAAAACAATGAATTGAACCTTTGGAAACAGAGTAACATACTCTTTCATAAACACAGAGATGTCTTTTGACATGGTTGAGAAGCTAAAATACTCAGTGTTTAATAACTCGTTAAAAACACATGTACTGTAGTAATTACTGTAGTATTTGTTAAAAGGATCTGTGTAACAAAGGAAATTTGTCTAGAGTTGGCTAGTGGGGGCGACTTTCCACATTTTCTACTAAGTTGAATTTAGCATTTCCACATTGACTTTTGTTGGCAAACTGTATACCATTTGAAAGAATAAGTACCATATCAATGAAGAGAACAAGAGATATCTCAGAGACCATGTGGGCTTTTATTATTTTATTAGGATCTTTACAAAAGAGTTAAGGCGAGGTGTCTCGCCGTATATTTACATCACATTTATTTCAAGGTACAGTAGAACCTTGGATTGCGAGCATAATATGTTCCAGAATTAATTAATGCAACCTGCACTTTACCTTTAAAAAAGTAAAAATAAATCCCGACAGATAAATGTTTCCGTTTATGCGCGCAGGTGCTGTGTGGGTGTGTGTGTGTGTGTGTGTGTGTGTGTGTGTGTGTGTGTGAAGCTAAAGTAAAGTGAAGCCCCTTCCCTTTCCCTCTTCTCGTCTTACACAGTAACCCTACCTTCTCGCTTATTTGAGTTTCACACACACACACACACAAACACTGTTTTATTGGAAAAATAAATAAGAAATACCTCTAATGACACTCGAGTGAACGCACACTAACGGAATCACTGCTGTAAAGTAAAAATAAAACAAATTGACCTGCACTTTTGAAAAGAATCGCACATGAGCACATGGTTTACGGTGTTATAGTAAACAGTAAACGCGTGCACGGATGTTGATTATACCAGTGAGAGACGTGCACTAAGACGTCCACCAGCAGGGGAGAGGTTTACCCACAATTTCACAGCACAAGAGAGAAAAACCATTGCCTCAGTTGTAATCACATGACGCTAAGCGCCAAAAAAAGAAATGCATGCATGCTACATAATTCTCTGTATTCGTAAACCAATGATCCAAGATGGCGGCGCGGCAGTAGCACGCAGCGGCCACTCCGGAGCCAAAATGGTGCTACATTGTTTATGTCGTGTCGTAGCGTTTTTATTTTGCAAAGTTTATGGACACCGGCACAAACGGTGCTTATACTTACCACCGCCAGAAACTTTTGCAACTCAATAAACCGGCATATTTCATTCAAGATGAGTTGCGGGAGAAGCTACGCGACCTCGGGTTGCTTCGGGAACCAGGCCTCCAGTTCTCAGCGTTGCCTGATGCCGGTGGCCGGAGGAGGGGACATCGTAAGCGGTGCGCAAGGAAGCGGAAGCGCGGCAAGCGGGCGGGAGTCTGTGCTAGGCTAAAAACAAATCCTAGCCGGCCGGCTCTTCCGTCCATCATCTTATCTAACGTCTGCTCCCTGGAAAATAATGTGTGTGTGTGTGTATTAGTGTGTGTGTGTGTGTGTGTGTGTGTGTGTGTGTGTGACGAGTAAATGTGTGGATGTGTGTCTGTGTGTTAACATAATAGATGTGCGTGTTATTTTGTGAGACGTGACTTGTTAGTGTGTGTGGGTGGACTGGACTACATCCGACTGCAACAGGCTACACAGCGGAAGGTTAGGGACTGCTGTGTGTTTGTTTTCACGGAGACATGGCTCAGCGACAGAGTTCCAGACACCGGCATTCAGCTAGACGGACTAGCCTCATTTCACGCCGACAGAAACGCAGCTCTGTGCGGTAAGACTCGCGGTGGCGGCTTGTGTGTCTACATCAACACAAAATGGTGTAAGAACTCGGTGCTAGTTTCTAGCTTTTGCTCATCGCTGGTGGAGATTGTGACTGTTAGATATAAACCTTTTTATTTACCACAGGAATTCACCACTGTTTTCATTATCGGAGTGTACATTCCACCTAGCGCTAATGCTAAGGGAGCGCTATGGGAACTGTATGCTAAGATCAGTAATCCGCAGAACACACACCCGGACGGACTCTTTATTGTTGCTGGAGATTTCAACCATGCAAATCTCAAGTCAGTGCTTCCTAAATTCCATCAGTATGTGGACTTTGCAACGAGAGGGGAAAACACGTTGGATCTTGTTTACACAAACATCCCCGGCGCATATCGGGCAAAGCCCCGCCCCCACCTCGGCTACTCAGACCACATCTCTGTTATGCTAATTCCAGCATACAGACCACTCGTCAGGCGTTCAAAACCGGTTCTGAAGCAGGTAAAAACCTGGCCAGCAGGAGCCATCTCTGCTCTTCAGGACTGTTTCGAGAACACTGACTGGAACATGTTTAGGGAGGCTGCAACTTACGGCGACTACACTGACTTGGAGGAGTACACGTCATCAGTGACCAGCTACATCAACAAGTGCACCGATGACGTCACTGTCTCCAAGAACATCATCTCACGACCCAACCAGAAACCATGGATTACTGCGGAGGTGCGTGCACTACTGAAATCCAGAGACTCTGCCTTCAAAGCGGGGGACAAGGCGGCCCTAAGAACAGCAAGGGCCAAACTGTCCCGGGCCATCAGAGAGGCGAAGCGTGCACACGCCCAGAGAATCCACAATCACTTCAGGGACAGCGGTGACACACGGCGCATGTGGCAGGGTATACAAGCCATCACCAACTACAGGACGTCATCACCTTCCTGTGACAGTGACGGCTCCCTTCCAGATGCGCTGAATAACTTCTATGCACGGTTCGACATGCAGAACGA
This sequence comes from Clarias batrachus, assembly GCA_003987875.1. Taxonomy (NCBI): domain Eukaryota; kingdom Metazoa; phylum Chordata; class Actinopteri; order Siluriformes; family Clariidae; genus Clarias; species Clarias batrachus. The sequence goes on from QMIH01000739.1 coordinate 226,084, forward strand.
CGTGACGCCGAGGAAGACTATCCCTCCGCCGAACGACCAGGTGCTATGTCTCACCACGGCTGATGTGAGGAAAACTCTATGCAGAGTCAACCCACGCAAAGCTGCTGGACCAGACAACATCACAGGCAGAGTGCTCAGAGAATGTGCAGAACAGCTGCAGATGTTCTCACCGACATATTCACCAGCTCTCTGAGCAGCGCCGTCGTTCCCACATGTTTCAAGTCTACCACCATCGTCCCCGTGCCGAAGAAGTCTTCTGTGTCCTGTCTCAATGACTACCGCCCTGTTGCACTCACACCCATCATCATGAAGTGCTTCGAGCGGCTTGTCATGAGACACATCAAGACCCTGCTGCCCCCCTCAATGGACCCCCTGCAGTTCGCGTATCGTCCAAACCGTTCAACGGACGACGCCATCTCCACCACACTCCACCTGGTACTGTCACATCTTGAAAAGAAAGACACTTACGCCAGAATGCTGTACATAGACTTCAGTTCAGCATTCAACACAATCATCCCCCAACACCTGATCGGGAAGCTGAGCTTGTTGGGCCTGAACACCTCCCTCTGCAACTGGATCCTGGACTTTCTGACCGAAAGACCTCAAGCAGTGCGGATCGGGAGCTACACCTCCAGCACCACCACACTGAGTACTGGGGCCCCCCAGGGCTGCGTGCTCAGCCCCCTGCTGTTCACACTGCTGACTCATGATTGTGTAGCGACA